>CM022780.1:9371737-9694237 GCA_012411365.1 Ameiurus melas | reverse complement strand
GACACCAGTCTGTGTAAAGATGATGCTGAGACAACCCAGACATCAGTAGCAAGGTATATGGGTTAAACACCCTCATGAGAGGGACAACAGATAGTCATAAAAAACAAAGCTACGATCTTATGGGACATCCATATCCTGACATATAATCAAGCAATATTAAATCAAACCATTATAATTATATATACATTAGCAGTGGTGATATAAGTGGCAATCACAAGTGATGATAATATCTAAAGGAATGTATATTAGAAGCTAGAGAAATATCCCAGGCCAAATAAGAAACCATAAAAAATGTGGAATTAAAACCTAATTCCCCCACTGGTGATAGGAGGACTCAGGACTGTGACCCCTAAGCTTGTAAAATGGCTCGTATGTCAAACATTTAGGCCTCTAGAAAGAGGGCAAAAACATGAGGGAAAATATGAGCCGTGCATGTCAAATACAGACACACCAGAAATTAAATCTTGTACCTTTATCCAAATACATTTTCTATTACTGCAAAATCCAACCCAAGCATAGAGCAGTGGCTAGCACAGAGATATCACTACCATGATAGCAGAGTTCCAAGTATGTGTGAAAACTAATTGAAAGGCACGGTATCAATCACAGTCCGGTAATAATATATGACTTCAACATTTGAAACAGCCCATTGCAATCAGAAGAAGAAGAAGAAGAAGAAGAAGAAGAAGAAGAAGTTTGGTCTATCTGGGGGCTTTTGAATAGAGATCCATTCTTCTCATCCAGGCCTGCTGGTTTCCTAAAGTGAACTTTAACTGAGATTGATTCATTTCATTAATAATTTATGGATTTTAAATGATGGTGATGAATTTGCCATTTTTTATCTTCAGCTTCAGGCTCTCCCCTGGCTCATTTAACGAATCGAGTTTTAATTGTTCCTGTGGATATGAAGGAGCCTTTATAATTTACCACCTTGCCCCTTTCTTTTAAGAAATACGTATCTGGAATTGCGGACTAAAACTGAGCTGCGCAATAATACAAAAAAAAACAAAATAAAGATTTAGGATTCTTCTTCCTATTGTTGCCCACCTGTACCGGTATATTCATGTGCATATTCGTGTGTTGGGAACTGACTGGTAGTACAGTGCGAACAGGGGAACAGGGAACCTGATATGCTGAACTAGGTTTAGGAGGCCTCTTTAGGATGTTTTATTAAATAAGCACACGAGATGGTAAAATGTATTGCTGTGGTGAATTTATAATGTTGAAAAGAAATCAGCATAGACTATTGTAGAATGGTATGCATGAAGTGCCCCACTTGGTTATAAAGCAATATGCCTTTTCAACAAGAGTGTGTGTGTGTGTGTGTGTGTGTTTCAGAGAGTCAGAGAAAGTACAATCAACAGCTTATCAACTCAAACTCCTATTCTGTTGGGATACTACCATAATCATTCTTCAGCTACAAAAAAGAAAGCGCTTGTACAAGCACACACACACACACACACACACACACACACACACACACAGCAGAGGGACGGCTTTTGGGCACAGAAGGCGACACTGTTGCTGGATCACAAGGATTTGGTGGATTTGCTGCAATTGTCACAACTCTGTTCAAACAAACCCATAATACTAAACAAGCTAGACTCATATCCCTTACTGGAACTCTTGCGAACACTGCTGACAAATGGACTGCATGATTGTCTTGCTGATTTGTAGTCCATGATAAACTTTTTTTTTTGACTCCGCAGTGTCTAACCCAGAATTCACACGGATGAAGTTACAGCTGTTTAGCTTCTAAACTATTACGTAACACAGGTCCTTGTATCCGTATTTCTTTATAGGTCTATCATGGTATGATAACCGCAGAACACAATATTATGTCAATTTTCTAAGAAGGCAACAGTAACTAATTTAGGATTATTAGAGAAGCTGTAAGGATATTTTCCCAAAAAGGAGCTGTTAAGAAGATTGCTTAGCCGCGTGTAGCGGCGCCTATGTCTCCGATTATCACCAGATATGGGTTGTTTTGTTTTTTTTTTCTTTTTCTCGAAGTAGGCTAACCTGTTGTTAAAAAATCGTGTTGAATATTGCACAGCAGGCACCACACCTGAATCAGATTCGAGAAGATGTATTGAAATAACTCGTAGGCTGAGGACGGAAAAGGGAATGCAGAACTCAGAAGTATTTTGGCTCGGAGTTCTTGGTGCTGCGGCTTGATGCCTGAAACCCCTTGAGGCTTAAAAATAAACAGAAAACATGGAGGTGACAGAGAGATGGTGGAAGAGTGTAAACAACAGAAACAGATAGAGTCTGTGTACGCATACTGGTGAAGAGGGAGAAGTGTAGGCAATGTCCTTTCCCCCAACTTCAGCTGTTATGCAACTTTACTGATTGCCAGCGTGACAGTGTCTGCAGCTGTCTGTGGATGTAGTGAGATAAAACGTCACATCTTTGAAAGTTACATAAATAAATGTCAGGATAGGGCAGTGGTAGCTCAGTGGTGAATCTCTTAACGCCTCAGCATGCTTAATGCCTAGACGACATTTGCAAGTGTTGACGAAACCATATTTTTGAGCTTAGAAGCTTGCGTACTTTCTGTTTGTCCACGGAGTTCACCCTTTTGCCATGTGCGCAGCACAGCGAGTGAAGTCTCCACGCCATGGCTGCTTGCTTCGCAGTTACATCATAAAGTTCATAGAAGCCAGCCAAACGTCATCTACGCAGGAAGCATGCCGAGGCCGTTGCACTTGCAGGACATGTCAGCAGGTTCAGACTTGCATGAGTTCCAGTGTACTGAATAATTCACACTAAATAATCCATCCATCCATCCATTTTCTGTCCAACTTATCCTACACGCGGTCGTGGTGGTGTGTGGAGCCTATCCCAGGGGACTCCAGGCACAAGGCATCCTGGACAGGGTGCCAACTCATTACAGAGCACAAACACACTATTATGGACTATTTAGAGATGCCAATCAGCGTACAATGCGTTTGAATGGACTGGGGGATGAAACCTGAGTACCTAGAGGAAACCCCTGAAGCACAGGGAGAACATGCAAACTCTGCAGGATGGAGGCAGGAATTGAACCCCCAGCTGAGAGGTGCGAGGCGAACGTGCAAACCACTAAGCCACCATGCCCACGCATGCTAAATAATACATTATTAAATGCTTTAAGATGAATATCTGAAAGCAAAATTCTAACTACAAGGGGTTAATGTCATTTTGCGACTGGACTACTCCACCTCGGTCCTGGCAGGTCAGCTTCTGCACAACATTCTTCTGACCTCTGCAATCGATCCAGAATGCAGCAGTTTTCCACCTTCCCAAATTCTCCCACAGCACCACGTTGATACGCTCCCGCCACTGTCTTTCTGTAGCTACCCGCATCACAACACTGATGCTTGCCTACCTACAAAGCCGAAAAGATGTCTGAACAGCTGAGTCACTGGCAGTATCTGAATGACATCTGAAGAGCTACCTCTTCCTGAAATACTTAAATGAGTACTTTTCATTTAAAAAAAAAAAAGTGTGTTGTCTGTGTGCTTTTCTTACCATATTACCTCCTCAACAAAGTTTTAAGTACTCTTAGTCCATAGCTTAGTGAATTAATATCAGGATGTATTTATTAACCGAGACGTCAAAGCACTTTTAATCCAAGCCAGCCTAGATAAGTGCGTCTTCCAAATGCCATAAATGTAAACATAAATGGTCAGTGCATGTGACCAAAGATCCCTCAAATGCTTGGTTCTGGACTTGGATTGACTTGTTCACTAACTTGTTGCTTTTGGGTAAAAATCTGCTGCAGAAAGAATTGATAGATATCCTTTAAAACATTTTTTAAAAAGCAAGTGTTATGTTAAAAATACACAAGTACGTGAGCTGTTCTGTATGATACCATATTCTGGTGTAAAGTGATTTGGCCTGGATCAATAATTGACTACTATTCTAATGCCATTTTCTTTTTCTGTAATAAGAAAGGAGCAGCCATTAGTGCACTAGTATATAGGTTTTATGTAATATATGTACAGAGGGTGACTAAGCAGGTCTAAGTAATACCCGTGGAACTTGAGTGCTTGTATTTTATTCATGAATATAGCTCCTAAGTAGATTATCTGGGGAAATCATTGCTTTTAATGCAGACATAGGCCAACGCCGTGGAAATAATGCCGTACACCAGGTTGTGTGCCATCTGTAGCAGTTGGTTGCATTTTTACTGGATGTGGCAACCAATCAGCAACCCTTGCAGTCACTTTCTCAACTTCCCCTCTGAACTTTGCAAGAGCCTATTAACATCATCCTGGGAGTGGGGGGAGTGGGGGGGGAGTGGGAGGGGTGCAGTTTACCATACTTTACCAGTATGGACTTTACCATAGTAATTCATATACATACATACATACATAGATATATGATGGGATGTGATGTGATGTAATAAGATGTGGCAAGATAAAAAAAAAAAAAAAAACAAGCCCAACATTGTATTGATGTTGAATTATATGTAACGTATGGATTAGTTTGGTACGTAAAACCCAGTGTACATATTAATGAGACATTAATCATTTTATTGGGTTTATTTCGTTGTACATTGATTGTACAGCGTACAGTCATTTATATTTGTAAACAGCTGAATGCATGATTTATTACCGTTGACATATTTACTAATGTGTATATGCACAAATAGAAAATCTAATATGTACATCAGATTTCAGATTCTAAAGAATTCATACCGTATACAGTAAAGTCAAAGCAGAGTGCTTAGTTTTCTTTTTCATCTACAGTGGATATAAAAAAGTCTTTAGACTCATGTTAAAATGGCAGGTTTTTGTGATGGGATTAAAAAAAAAACTTTAACTAAGTTAAATCACCCCCCCCCCCTTTATTGTGACATTAGAGCTGACATAAATATCAAGTGACAAACACCTAGAAAAACAACAAAACTTCCGATACCCACGTTGCATATACTAATTTGTTTACACCTGCCATCAATTAAAGTGACCGATTACCCTCAAATAAAGTACAGCTGTTTCTATAGGATTTTCCTGACATCTTCTTGGTAACATTCAACTGGAAAAGCCATGAGCCTCAAAGAGCTTACAAAGTAGATACGGGATCTTACTTTTGAAAAATATCAGGAAAGGGTTACAAAAAAATGGATGTACCATGGAACACTGTGAAGACAATAATCAACAAGTGGCGAAAATATGTCACGACAGTGACATTACTAAGAACAGGACATCCCTCTATTATTGATGAGATGATCCCTGGTCAGGGAGGCTGCCAAGAGGCCTACATCATCATTAAAAGAATTGCAGCAATTTCTGGCAAGTACTGGTTGCTCCTTACATGTGACAACAGTCTCTTGAATTCTTCATATCGCTGGGCAATGGGGTAGGGTGACAAGATGGAAGCCTTTTTTAACCAAAAAATATATAGAAAATACATCCAATCTCCCAAAACCATGTGGAATTATGTGTTGTGGTCCGACGAGATCAAAGTTGAACTTTGTATCCATAATTCGAAGATACGTTCGGCACACCCCAAAAAAACACACATCACCAAAAGAACACTATCCCCATGGGGAAGCATGGTGGCGGCAGCATCATCCCTTGGGGCTGTATTTCTTCAGCTGGAACTGCAGCTTAATCAGGATGGAGGGAATAATGTATAGTTCCAAATACCAATCAATCTTGGCACAAAACCATAAGGCCTTTGCTAAAACATTTACGATAAATCGGAATTTCAGACCTTAAGCATGACAACAACCCAAAGCAATCCTCCAAATCAACAAAGGAATGGCTTCACCAAAACAAGTTCAAGGTTTAAGTCTAGGCCCAAATCCAATCAAAAATGAGGGTCACCTGAAGAGGGCTGTCCACAGGAGATGCATAGCCAATTTGGCAGACTTTGCACGGAAGAATGGCAAAATATTGCTAAGTCGAGATGTGCCAAACTGACTGACTCTTACCCAAAAAGTGATAGTGAATGCTGTGATAAAATCTAAAGGTGCTTATCTATCCCTAACCCACCCCCACCCCCCAACCCCCATGATTCTTATTGTTTTTCACTTTAATTAATAGGTTAGAATTTCAGAATAAAGGCTTAAAAGATTCTAACATGAATTTGTCTTGGTTTACATTTTCTTTGCCTAGATTCATTTAACAAAAACCTGCCTTTGCTTGTTTTTTCCCCAATATTGTGAAAGACGGTGCTGTGTTATTATTGACTCTTCAGTACAAGCCAAGATTCATAAAACATTAAAGCAGATAGTGAGATGTAAAATCTTTGATCTTGGATTCTAATGTGGTACATTTTTAGCTGCTGTCACTGCAACAAGAACTGGCTCATTAGAGAGCAAAGTAGCATGTGTTCATGCTCTGCGTACCTTCAGATACAGCACAACAGGCTATAAAATAGTTGGATTGGAGAATACTTTTCAGAGAATATTTAGAACTGGTGGAACTTAAACCTTTATTTACTGTAGTTACATAATAAAATTTCTCTTTCCTTAAAAAGGACCATAAGGGCTTGTGCCCTCACTGTTGAAGATTTGCACCAAATGATTACAAGCCTATGAGTGTATTGGACTGTAGTGCTAAATAACCATATAGACTTAGACTTAAACTCCTTCATGGCAACTCGCTGTGAAATTGTAAATGAGGTCTTAAGATAAAAATCTTAATCTTAATTTTCTTCTGAAAAAACAAGATATTCATACTTTTATTTGACTTCATGACTGAGAGGTGACTCAACCAAAGTGACTCAACCAACATGCAAATTACTCTGACCAACAAAAACCCCATAAAGATGCCCAGAAATCACCTCTCGAAAGTCATCATTCATCATTTGCATTCATCATTTTTCCATCTATTCATTCTTCACAAATTTTTGTGTAACTGTGTGACAAAATTCTTGACAGGAACTCCTAGGAACAAATGACAAATGAATATTATATATATATATATAATGAAAGAAGGGTGGTACAATAAAGAAAATAGTAAAAGTTTAGTGCAAGAAAAATGATTAAATTGTGTATGATTCCAGTGCATTTCCATTCTTTGCGTTGCATACTTTCTTGGCATTTTATCCTTCAGAGATCACTTAAAAGTTTAAAGCAACCAAGAGCTTGAACACCATAAGCAAACGAATATGAAAACACGCTGATTCACCAAGTGTGTCTTGCTCTATGAAGGCTTGTTTTGAACTAGAAAGATTATGTTCCTGGACTGAATGCAAGTGTGACATTCCTTTATTAATCCCCACCATCCTTCACTCCATCCGGACTGTCTTGGCTTACCTCATACTACTTACGATAAGATGTCTGTAGAAGTCAGATAGACACACTGAACAGTATTAATATCAAAGCTTGCCAATAGTTTAGACTAATCATAGCATAGCACAGAGCTACAGATCAGACATAAGAAGACGTTCAGATGCCATGTGCGATTGGGGAGCCGGCACTCCCACACCTAATAGAAAGAGATTATGTTTTGTCAGCTCTATCTTGTTAACATATGACAAGAGGAATTTCTGCTGATGCCAGCTGTTATAAGGTTATGAATTTGCATTCACGAACCTGAGGAGATCGCAGTAAGCAGCCTGAGTTAAAGTGTATGTGAGCCAGGACGCATTGTGGTGCAGCACCATGACATTGTTTCCACTTCATAGTGTAGTTCCAGACTCCTGATTTGAACCTGAGCTCGGATTACTGTCTGCATGTAGCTCCGCCGGTTTCTCCTCTTTCCTCCAACCTCCCCCCAAAAAAATTCTGGTAGGTGGGTTGGAAAGACTAAATTGCCCCAAGGAGTTTAAAATGTGCATGTATGGTGCCTTGTGATGTACTGAAGTCCCATGTGTGCACAGTGCTCCCAAGATAGGCTCCAGATCTACTGTGGCCCTGACCAGCAGAAGGAACTATAGATGAATGAACTAAGGAATGAATGAATTAATGTGTGAGCATTTATATTAGAAGAAGTGTGTAAAAGTGACAGAAGAAAAATGAAAGGATGAAAGAACCAAAGGAATGGAACCATCCGATCTTCTTTGAAATAGAAGCCTATTGTAAATATACAACCATTATTGCACAGGGAAGCAGTGTGTCAGGGAAGAAGAAAAGAAACCAAGGAAGTGCTCTATTTCCAGTCCTGTACTCACAATGTTCTTTGTTTTTGAGGCATTTACTGTTCCTTGCAGCAACAGCCTTGAGACACTCTTTGTGACTAGTGCGCGCGCTCGCATGTGTGTATACCCACGCTTGTGTGCTTTGCGGTTGAGTTCCCAGCAGTACTTGTTGATAACAGGCAATATGTAGGATGACACTTTCTCTCATCTCATCCTGTTGTAGACTGGAGCCTGGTCGAAAACACGACTCTATACAAATCTGGGACAGATTGAAATCAGGATTGAATCACAGCATTGAAAACGCTAGAGTCATTAAGGGTATGAAATAAAGTGTGATAACCTGGGATCCTGAAATGATTAAGATGATGATTAAGAGCGTTCACTCTGTAGGTGACCAATCGCCTGGTAGTTAATGGCCTAAACAGTGGTAGACAAAACTAGGGTGAACATATTCTGGTTTTACAAAAAGAGGACACCTTATTTTTTAAAAAGTGCTTTTTAATGGGTTCAAAACAGTGTTACTATGAATGCAAAATTTAATACATTGAACAACACACACACACACACACACACACTATATATATATATATATATATATATATATATATATATATATATATATATATATATATATATATATATATATATATATATACTATATATATATATATATATATATATATATATATATATATATATATATATATGTATATATGTATATGTGTGTTATAGATTTTTTATTTTATGACTTCTACATTATCGAGTACAAAAAACATTTCCGATTCCTAAACATTAGTTTTCTAGCACAAAATGAAATGTTACAGAAAAATGTTTGTATGTCAGTAAAGAAAGCAGCATATTAAGTGGTAAAAGGGGTAAGCATATTAAGAGTTTTTTTCAGACAAAAAAACCACAATGAAGGCTGCTGGGTTTTGCTGCAAAAATAAGAAGCAGTCAAAGTCTCCTGAAGAACTGTGGTTGGTTCTGCAATATGTTCAATAAAACCTACAGCTCAGTTCCTTATAAAACTGCACTAATTGTACCGGAAACGACTATTTTTATTGAATTTTTTTGTCACACCAAATATTGACTTTTTTGTCACACCAAATATTGACTCACTCTGCCCACGTTTTACATTTTTTCCTGCGTTCTTTTGAATGTCCACGGCATAAAATAAAATATCAGATGTCAAGAGTGTACCTTCTGCCATCATTGACACATTTGCATGGCCGTGTAATAACAAGCGATGTGATATCGTGAAATTTGAAAAATGACCTTATATGGTCCTTGGCATTGTTTCGACTCAGGACAGCTTCATTTGCTGCTATTGTCTAGCAACTGTTTGATGCCGTTCAAACAGCGCTTCACCTTCATGCATTTTCTGAGAGTAGGCAAATGGTTGAGAGGCAGGAATTTGCCCAATAGTTGCTGCAAGCCTTTTATTTGGTGTGCGAGAAGGTTGGAATTACAGAGAGGGGTTAAAGCAATGCGAACATCTTCTTAAAGGTCTGAAAAAGACACCCTAGACAAAACAAATTAGCGCACTTGACTAAGCCTTATGAACATGACTGTCATTACGTTTACATGGACAACAATAATCCGATATTTACCCGGTTAAGACAATAATCTGACTAATAAACTACCATGTAAACAGCGATTATTGATGACCTTAATCTGATTAAAGTCATACTCGAAGTAAACACAAATTGTATTAAGGCATGTGGAGTATTCCTGCGCTATGCTAAATTGCCCCTAGATGTGTGCGTATGGTGCGCTGCAATGGACCAGCGTCCCAATCAGAGTGATTTCTCCTGCCTTGCGCCTAACGTTGCCGGTATAAACTCTGAATCCACTGTGACTGAAGATGCTATAAATAAAGGTGCGTACTGCAGATAAATGAATGAGTAAATAATAATTAGAAGCTAAAAACCACAATTAGATTTTCTTCTCAGTTGTAGTTACTTGCGTGTGAATTCCTGCTTGCATCCATGAACAAAGTAGGCATATTGTCTCCTCTGATTATAATGTCTTTCTATATAAAGTTCAACCAACCATATCATATGATGCCCAGGCCTTGATGCCCATTGCTTTCACACTAGGTACTGTATGTCGAGTTTCTGTTGGGCCGGAGATCAATTTGCTGGACTGCACCAAGGTTTGCAAACAGCTTGTATACTTGACCAACCTCTATGAATTACTTCTGCATAAAAATGACAGATTTAAGAAATGTAATATTGAGCTTCATAACATAACATATCAAGAAGTTACTGCAGTTAAACAATATAAATATATCTGAAATATTACGAATTCATTTATATAGCTATTTTTAAGTAAATAGGTAAGCAAGTTTTATTTATAAATCACATGTACTTTAAAACACCATAAGTTGCCTGAAGGACTAAAACCATGTGATCTCTTTTCTTGGTTCCAGTAAGCAATCTGTAAGTAAATAGTACGTAGACATACAGTAAAAAGCAGCGTTCCGAATGTACATTTACACATAAAATGTGATCAAAGTATGATATTGCCTCATGATTGTCTTTGCCACTGCGGTAGTATAGTATTTTACAACCCTTGATATACTATATATTACAATAAACATTCTAATTTCTTTTAGTTAATGACAAATGTTATTTTGGCTTTGGTGGCATCTGCTTTGTTTATGCAACATACACTATATGACCAATCGGATGTGGACACCTGAGTATTGAACATCCCATTCCAAAACCTTGAGCATTAATGTTGAGTTGTTCAGCTTGTGTTCTATAGCAGAAGCCGCTCTTCTGAGAAAACTTTCCACTCGATTTTGGACTGTAGTTGTGGGGATTTGCCCATTCAGCCACAAGAGCACAATAGGTTTGGCACTGATTTACTGCAAGAAGGCCTGGTTCAAAGTCGGTGTTCCAATTCATCCGAAAGGTGTTCAGTGAGGTCGAGGTTAGGGCTCTGTGCAAGCCACTCGAGTTCTTCCACTCCAAACTATATACTAAACTATAATCTTTAAACTATATCTTTATGGATCTCACTATTTGCACAGTGGCATTGTCATATGCTGAAACAGGTTTGGACCTCTTAGTTCCAGCCAAAGGAAATCTTAATGCTACAGCATACGAAGATATTCTAGGGGCAGTGGTAGCTCAGTTGTTAAGACCGTGGGCTCCTGGATGGAAGTTCGTGAGTTCTTATCCCAGCACTACCAACCCGCCACTGCTGGGCCCTTGAGCAATAAAATTTGCTACAATGTAAATCATTCTGGATAAGCATGTTTGCCAAATGCCGTAAATGTAGACAATTGTTTCCAACTTTGCGAACAATTTATAGAAGACCCACATATGGGTGTTATGTTCTGCTGTCCATATACTTTTGGACTTGTTGTGAATACTGGCCTACTGGTTTTTCAAAGGTTTCTGGCTACCAAGAAAGGCATGTAACGATCTTGGCATTATGGTGTTGGAATGCAAATTGACTTTGAAATTGAAAACTCGTTTGGTGCTTTTTAGCTTTTAATTCATGATAATTATTCTGTACAACACAAACCTTGGTGACTTCAGAAGTCACACGGCCCTGCCTAGAAGGTACAGCTATAACATGTTGACAATTATACACTAATAAGATGCTAAAATTTAGATGTTTAATTCATGCTCAATAATTTGCATAACAAATATTTAACCATCTTTCCAAACCAATAATGCATTTATTAGTCATTTTCACATCCCCAATTATCACATCCCCAGCAGATCCCCAATTATGAAGCAATACAAGGTTTTTTTTTTTTTTTAAATGAATAAACTCTTATTTATATTGAATACACCATTTACAAATGTCTAATTTGGGCTTGAACAAACAAATAAAGACATTAATTAACACCTAATATGTGTTGCTTAAAATGAAGAATGTGCTTTCAAATAAACACTTTTCTTTGAAACCAGGACTTATCCCATATAGTAACATTTAGGGAAATATTTTACCAAAACTAAATATCAAATGTCTTGCTGTAATGTCCACCTGTTCATCCATTTAACACAAACTGTTAGTGGTGGTCCGTGCCGCCTGTGTGACATTGTCCATAGAAGCCCATAGACACACCTCTGATAGAACTCAATTGATGTGCGGCTTCAATGGGATCCTATGACAGGTTCAAACACACTTTGTATTATCAGAGAAAAGATTCGGATCGGACAGGAGAGTTTGTATATGTCCCACCTGGATGCACAGCTTCACTGGCAGTCAGTAAGTGCTTCAGGGTGGTTTTTGCAGAAAAAATGTCAGTGTATAATGGGCACTGCACTCTTCATACATGCATTTTTGTTTTGCCCAGACACACAGCTTCTCCATGTGATGATTGCAAGACCTCTCAAAGGGTTGTAAACAACTGGCAATCATTGAAACGGTACAGTACTGACAGCATTTCAAACTTACATTAGACACATAATGACACCAGTCAGACTCACTTCAATTCAATTCAGCTTTATTTGAACAGCACTTTTAACAATGGACATTGTCTCAAAGCAGCTTTACAGAGACATATAAACACATGATACAGATTTTAAGAGTGTGAATTTATTCCAAATGAGCAAGCCGGTGGCGACGGTGGCAAGGAAGAACTCCCTAAGATGATGTGAGGAAGAAACCTCGAGAGGAACCAGATTAGTAACAACGGATAGTGTGAAAGTAAAGGGAAGTTCATTATGGTCTTTATATGAAGACTGAAATTATGTAGTAATTGCTGTCCTAAGGCCATAGCAGCGACCATAGTTCCAGCACCACAGCACAACTGTTCATGTGAAATTGTAGTCCAAGACTATTTCCATGGTATTTCAAGCTGCACCATCCTCATTCATCTCAGCAATCTCCAGGCCTGCTGCTTGTCCTCAGGTTTTCCTGGGTTGTCCTCTGCAGCAGAATGTGGCCTTCAGTTGATAAGAGCTCCGACCAGAGGTAGGGCATCAGTATAAATCAGGCAGGTCCGGAGTGCAGAAAGGATCAGGATCACTGGCATCTCCATAATATAATATGTAGCTCAACAGAAGAAGAGAGGGAGAGGGAGCTAAAGAGACGGAGAGACTCTTAGGTATGCTTACTATCCCATAATGGATAAGACTGTGTACTTTGCATAAAAGAAAGTCTACTCATGGTAAGTTTGAGTAAACAAACGTGTTTTCAGGCTAGACTTAAACACTGAGGCTGTGTCTGAGTCCCAAACACTAATTAGAAGGCTATTCCACAACTGTGGGGCTCTATAAGAGAAAGCTCTTCCGCCTGCTGTAGCCTTCACTATTCAAGGTACCAACAAATAGCCAGCACCTTTTGATCTAAGTAGGTTCTCTCAGGTACTTTGGTGCGAGACCATTCAGTGCTTTATAGGTCAATTAGTCGTATTTTATAATCAATGCTTGATTTCTCTGTGAGGCAATGCAGTGTGGATAAGATTTTTCTAGTAAGCAGCTGCATTCTGGACTAACTGGAGCATGTTTATGCTCCAGACATCCAGACAGTAAGACATTACAATAATCTAGTCTGGAGGTGACGAAAGTATGAACTAATTTTTCTGCATTGTGTAGTTACATTATATTTCTTACGTTAGCAATATTTCTGAGATGAAAGAAGGCTGTCCTAGTGATATTATCTTCATGAGCATCATATGAAAGACTGGAGTCAATAATCCCTCCAAGTTCTTTTACCGCTGCACACGACAAAACAGAAAGACCATCCAGAGTGACTATGTAATCAGAACGCTTACTTCTAGCTGCATATAGTCCTAGTACAAGTGCTTCTGTCTTGTCAGAATAAAGTAAAAGGATATTAATAAAATAATAATAGACTCAAAGTGCTCAGAGCTGCAGGAGTCAGTCAGTTGAGTAGGCTAATCCATAACTAGTATAGCTTATTGTTGTAATTCATAAATATTGTCAATTAATTAATGATCTTTGATTGTTTATGTTTGTTTCAAAAAATTTGGTTCTTCCTCAGTGAAATTTAGGTAGCTAGTGAGCAGTGTTTTTAGTGTGACATGGCATTTAGAAAAAGACTTTGGTTCTTTTACTTATGAATGCACAGACAGCACATATTAAGAAAAAAACACCAGCAGCCACTGGGTGACATATTTAGGAAAAAACAAAACAAAAAAACAACAATTTGGTAGCTGTTTTTTGCAACAACAGAAAAAAAAAAGTATTTTTTTTGTTTATCACAAAACATTTATTTAATGTCTATTTAGAAACTAGCCACTGTCAGAAACATTCATATTTTTTTAAATTACAGTTTTATTTTATTGTTTGCCTTATGCACATAAAGTATGCTATGTTGAGGTACAATCAAAACCATACCACTTTCACACCAAAGACTATACCTGGTATAATAAAGACTATTATAGACTACACAGTATGTTCTCCACTTAAGTGTGGGGTCACCTGAAATATGGTTGAGATCACAGGAGATTTTTTACCAACCATTAATTATAATGTAGCTCTATGCACATTAACTTGCTTTGTAGAAAAAATTTAAATAAGAATTGACTGTTAAAGATTTTTCACTGCAGAGGCAGTACGTCCAACAAGCTGTTATTAATTAATAAAAGTGGCCTTTACACCGGATATTAATAGCACGAAAAGTGAGTATTTTCATGGCACGGTTGTGGTTTCAAGCTAGAAACACTACAAGACACGTTAATCTCCACAGAGTGTAAAAGTGAAAATTGTATTGGATTAACAAACATGCGATCACATACAATGATAGTGTGTTAAAGATAATATTCATTTTGCACATTATTTACTTATTTACTAATCCAGAGCACGAAAGCACAGAAATGAATGAAAACATTACATGAAATGCAATACATGACCCTGACAATACCGCTGATAAACATCAGTACCAATTACTAGGACTTATTTTCCTGATACGCTATTCAGTACCCTTGTGTGCATCAAATCAAAGTAGTAGAGATTAAGGTTGGGTGTAATAGCCAAGATAAGTATGTTTTCGACTATGTGACTTTAAAAAGTTGCCCGGTCCTCTCAATAGCCTCAGTGATGTCAGAGCGCCTGACAGATGCAGGCTCTTATACACAATGATTTAAAAAAAAAAGAAAAAAAAAGCGAAAGATATTTTTTGAAAGTACTGTCTTTCACTCTTTGATGTGACAACAGCAATTATTATCATTTAACATTGATCGATACATTTTAGAAGAATAAAAAGAAAGTTGCATTATATTACTAATGCATTATATATTTTTCTTATATATTTTTCTATTAAAATGTGTATAACTAGAAAATGTACTAAAGTTAATATCTTAACTTAGACTTTTCTCATGACAGATGCGTGTGTGTTCCTCCTGAGACTGTTGAATGTTAGACTAAAGACTTGATTAGATTGACAGCAGTACCTAGCATATTGCTAGCTAATATTAGCTTTCTAGACAATTATCTGGATGAACTTAGAACGAGAATAACAAGTTACTGTTAAATCAGAGAATGTTCTGCTTTTACATTCATCTCAGCATTTCAGGCGATCTATCTATACTCCCAGATCGTGAAACTAGACTGAAATATCAACAATATGAAGGATACTGTGGACCACTGAAAGAGGGTTGAGTAGCACACACCACTATTCATAGGTGAGCCTCAGAGCCACAGGCATCTTGGTGGTTATGACAGCTGAGACCACCATGGATGACATATCACACCAGGGTCTAAGTATATTTAGGAAAACACAGAGGTATCATTTAGATCAGCATGTACCTGTGGAAAATGTCACAGAAGATGTCAGTAACAAACCCTGATGTAACATTGGCTAGGGCATACGTTATTACCAGATGTATGTAGCAACCCTTCAGTGTAAAGAAGGCACAGTTTTCCACTCATCTTTTTCTCAGATGCAGCAAAGGCTGTATGAATTCTATGTCGTTTGGCATAGCACAATTGTCACAGGCAAGAGATACACTGGAGTAGTGGAAGAGTCGGAGAACCCCTGATTCAGGCCGCCATCGATGTTTTCCTCTGAAACTACTGTTTATTCAACATATATCTTAGCAGATAGAGCTTGTCTTGTCTGAGCAATTTATCTAGTCATTGATTGCAAATGATCATGAACCACAGGAATAGGAGGAGGTGGAGCATTGGGTATGCACTACAGGGGACAGATATATGACATTTATCAAGCTACTGTAAACTAATGAAACCAGTGCTGCAATTACAGAAAAACACCAATTTAAGAAATATTATTTGTGTTTTATATAACAGGTTTTGTTTTTTTTTCCACAACAACTGTCTCCTCCATTTGTTGTGGGACTACAGAAGAGAGATGGGTACCCCAACCCAGTAATGATGCAGTGGGGTATTTAGGGCCTGCTAAGTGCTGCAGGGGAGTTTCTTCACTGGACAAGAATAGGAGATGATGTGTGACAGTGGATGGACCTGAAAACATGCCACCACTTCACCCTATTGTCATTTCCTCCCATCTTCCTACATCCTATATTTGCTATAAGCTACATGTCTTTGGGAAGGCCAAGAGATCCCACAAAGGGCCAAACAGCTACAATGCCCTCCACTAATATTGGCACCCTTGGTAAATGTGAGCCAAGAAGGCTGTGAAAAAAGTTGTCTTTATTGTTTAACCTTTTGATCTTTTGTCAGTAAAATTAACAAAAAAATACTCTGCTCTCATATCCGTCAAACAATTGCAAACACAACACGGGTTTATCAAAAAACATATCTTTGTTAAATATAGGTGTGCAACAATTTGTGGCACCACTATGAATTTATATGAGAAGTACATTCCCATTGATATTTAAAATTTTCTTGAATACACCTGTGTGATTTGGAACAGGAAATTGTTCAACCATGACTTCCTGTTTCACACTGGAATAAATATAAGGTAACGCATTGGCCAAATTCTCTCAGTCATTATCTATATTGTCTCAAAGCACTGTGAAGAGGATGGATCAAGTGGCCAAAAAATCTCCAAGGATCACAGCTGGAGAAGGCACAGTTTTCCACTCATCTTTTTCTCAGATGCAGCTCAGGCTGTATGAATTCCAGTTTGGCATAGCACAATTGTCACAGGCACTGGAGTAGTGGAAGAGTCGGTGAACCCCTGCCTCAGGCCCTCATTGATGTTTTCCTCTGAAACTGCTGTTTATTTAACAGAGATCTTAGCAGATAACAAGAATTGCAGAAGTTAGTTGCGTCTTGTGGTCAGAAAGTCTTCAAAACTACAATCCGAAGTCACCTACATCACCACAAATTCTTTGGAAGGGTTTCAAGAAAAAAGCCTGTAATCTCATCTACAACAAACTAAAGCGTCTTCAGTTTGCCAGACACTACTGGAACTTCAAATGGGATCGGGCACTATGATAAGATGAAGCTTTTTTCAATAAACACCAGAGGTGGTTTTGGTGCACACAGAGAGATAGCCATGGAAAATGACCTTCATGCCTATGGTTAAATATGGTGGTCGCTCTTTAATGATTTGGGGCTGTTTTTCTACCTCAGGGACCTGGACGTTTTGTTAGGATAAATTGGCATCATGGACTATCAACAGATATTAAATGCACACCTGACTGCCTCTGCCAGAAAGCTTAAAATGGGCCATGGTTGGAACTTCCAGCAGGACAATGATCCAAAACATGCATCAAAATCATCACCAAAATGGTCTACTAACCACAAAATTAAGGTTCTGCCATGGCCATCCCAGTCCTCTAACTTGAAACCAATAGATAACCTGTGGGGTGAACTGAAGAGGAGAGTCCACCAGCATGGACCTTGAAATGTGAAGGATCTGGAGTGATTCTGTATGGAGGAATGTCTCAGATCCCTTACCATGTATCCTCCAACCTCATCAGCCATTATAGAACACTCAGAGCTGTTATCTTGGCAGTTGGAGGTAGCATAAAGTATTGACTAAAGGGTGCCAATCATTGTTGCACACAATTTTTCATAGCCTTCTTTGCTCATATTTACCAATGGTGCTAATATTAGTGGAGGGCACTGTATGACAATAGCCATAATACCCACTATTTGATCTATACCTCGGACTGCCATAAAAGTATGGCAAGTGCTTTGTATTCAGATATTGATTGAACATCTTTGAATGTACCAAGGCTCACCCAACCCCTTACTACTCACAGGATGCCATGGAACATGAGAAGAAGGTGAGGTGGACTCATCATCTCCTGGCCTCGTCATAATCATACAATAATACAGTGCATAGCAGCACAGGACAGACCTGACATTGTTTTGCATTGCTGCCATGCTAGGTTGCCCTTAGAGTTGACAACTAGAGCAATGACCCAAGAAATTAGGTATGTCTTGGAGAGGTGGGTCTGCATACATCACAAAATTCCTGCCCATAAGCAGAAGGTGAGGAACAAGCAGAGATATGACAGGCAAGCCAATGATGTTCCCCTGCTTCTCTAGTTAAGCGGGTCCTATTGAGAAACCGTTGCTGGCATGATCAAGGTAAACTGGCACCTCACTGGCAACCCATAAACCCATAACAAAGTATAATGAGTTGAGTGAAATAGACCTGTGAGGACCAGTCGCCAGTACAGTCTGTGCCCATGCCCTTTCACACCCACTGAAGCTGTGGGAACAGAGCAGGAAGCAGAGTTATAACAGGAAGTTAGGCAGACCTTTTCCCCTTGTAACCCTTATACCTCCCGTAGCAAGGGAAATGGCACTTGAACAATTTAGGTCCAAATTAGAGCCATAAACTCTAAAGAAGAGAAAATCTCTGGAAGTCACACTTGAGTTCGTCATAGAAGAAGAGGTATCTAAGGGATATCCACTGAGGCATTTGCAGAAAAAAATAAACAGTCAAAATATTGTGATTTTTAATTGGTGTGCAGTGATTTAATATTTGTGTATAGTGTTTTAAATCTTATTTGTACTGTTCTGTCTTGTAGTGAATACTTATGTAAATTCAGTCATTTCAGTAACCACTTAATCCTGGTCAGGAATTTGTCTGTTACATATTTGGTATTGCTAGTGTAATAAGGAAAGCTCAGACCCTGTGCTCTGACTCCAGCTTCCTGATAGGCTGGGGTATGCGAAGAAAACAATTTCACTGTGCTCTAATGTATATGTGACCAGTAAAGAATCGTTATATTTTTCGCAGGCAACATCACAATACTGTTTGGCTGAATAGACATGGTGGAGACAGGATGGCTGTGAGTGCCGCATGACTGATGATGGTGCCTGATTTGCCCTGATGAAGTTTTACAATGAAGCTTAATTATTTTAGCACAATATTAATTGTTTCCCCCTGGTTCAGGTGTGGAGGAATTATTGTTGATACGTGTTGTTGGGTTGTGTTCAGGCATCTGGGTGAGATGTTGCGGATTATTGGCAGTAAGGATATCCTTGCGGAGAGTCGCTATCTGCAGAGTGTATGTTGGAGTGTTACAATTTATTAGAATTGAATTAGACTAAAGTATCAACTGAGACAACTAGGCACCGTGTTTTAGAATTTCTCTCTTTTTTTGATTTTTTAAAATTGTTTTTCTGTTGATTTCTGTCATTTGGAGCTTTACTTTTATTGTTTTTATAGTTAGTGTTGAATGGGGGGGGGGAGAAGTTATTGTCAAAAATATATAGTTTTTATTTATTTTATGTGTGAGCTGTGTTGATCTGGCCCAGGTTCCTCAGAACCTGTAACCAGTCCATTGAAACCTTTTAAACCAGGTTATACTGATTTCTCAGTTGGATGCTGGACACATCTGTGCTACCCCCGTCCCATCCAGAAATTAAGCCAATATCAACAAATGCCAGAAGATACTAACCAAGTGTCTTTGCATTAGGAAGGTCAACATGCATATGGATGCTGGCACTCAAAATATTGGCAGGAACACTGTCCAGAACAGATCAGTGTGTGTTAATGAAAGTTGATAGTTTAATGCTGAAAGCCATAAAATACACAATGCAGTATGACTACAAGAATTGCTGCTTTGGTGGGCATTTTACTGTGGGTAATAAAATGTGTTCTTTAAGCAACAACACCCCTAGGCTCCGTCCTAAGCTCACAAAGCTACGCTGAAGGTAATATAGATTCACTTTTTAGTTATATTTGTATATATTTAGTTATATACACGTATTTAAAATGCGATGATGGTCTAAATATATAAAGATCTTTATATGGTATGTTTACAGAAAAGAATTTGAGTGAAATACATATCCGTTAGCTACATTAGCCTTGTAGTTCTAGTGCAAAACTAAATAACAAAAACCGTAAAGCATAAACCAGTTGTGTAGTTGCTGATAGATAACATTTGGTGTAAATGGAAAACTGTACATTTGATTTTTGCATGCATAATTTCATGTAAAATTAGGTCTTGGCAACATTTTTCTTTCATTCTCATGGAACAAACTAATCAGAAGTACCAAAGCGTACATGTATGTAGATATTATTTTAAGCGTGGTGCGTTACTCTGGAAGGTAGGAGCTTACTTGTGGTTACTTAGAACAAAGCACAAAAACATGATCTTAATTTGTCATCAAATCTGTTTCTGTATTTTGTCTTTCATCTGATAAGAAACAATTGGTGTGACCTTTAACAGTTTAATAAAAAAAATAAATAAAAAAAAGATTTTACATCTACATCTAAACTTAATATAAAGTCCATAAACTATCTAGACAAAGATTGTTTCATTACCTTTAGGGTCCAAGATTTTGTTTCCACAGGACAAAGGCTAGACACTCTTCTTTAAGCCAGGGTTTACAATAATTCATTCCCATTATATGTTCCATCTATATACTGTATGTGTCTCTGTCAGGGAAGTCTTTGACTCTTAGTAGATGTACCTGGCTGTTGGAAGGTCATGAGGTTGTTGCACAAACAGCAGAATCTCAAAGGTGAATAGCATGCCATTTCCTCATGGAGAACATCACAGATGGTGATTTGGTCTTATGTTAGCGATATATAATGTCTAGTCTTTCCTCTCATTCTCGTTCTAATCTTTAGCTTCTCTTGTTTGTCGTGCTTTCTCTCTTTTGCTCTCTTTCTTTTCTCCCCTTGGCGCGAAAGTGATTATGATTTATTGAGCTTGCTACAGTGTAAGTGTAAGAGTTATCGAATTACTGTCCAGCTCTTTTGGGCTACATGCTTGGTGGACATTCATCTGATGATCAGAACTTCTGTAAATCCAGCATTATATTAAAGACACATTCAGACCCCCTTAGATTGGTGAATTAACAGCCACCATTCCTAGCTTCCTTAGCGTGGTTCTTCAACCCGTTCTTCCGTTGTCATGTTCTATACAGGTTTCTTTAGATTCTGTTAGTGTCTACTCATACTGAATTTTTTGTATTGATGTATGTGTTTCTGACATTAAAAACAGCTGAAATTCAGTATTTAGTAGTGTTTTCCATTTGGGGAAAAAGAAAACTGCAGCATTAATACGTCTGTGCTTCCATGCAATGTTGTGTTTGACAGGAAAGATAATGCTGTTACACACAGGGGGCATGTTGACATTAGAAGACTCATTTAAATTACCTCAAGCTATCAAATTCACAAAGGCCACTTGTCATTTAGCTGGAAATGTGCAGAATGGCATAAGAACTACTGTAAGGGATTCCCCCCCTTTCTCTCTCTCTCTCTCTCTCTCTCTCTCTCTCTCTCTCTTTCTGTGTGTGTCTGCGGTCCCTTCATACTCTTCATTCTCTTCACCCTATGTCCATCTCCTTCTTTTTCTGTACTTGATTATTCCCCCATCAACTGTCTCTCTCTCTCTCTCTCTCTCTCTCTCTCTCTCTCTCTCCCTCTCTCTGAGCCTCCTTGTGATTCTAATTAAAGTCAGTCATCTCAATTGTGATTGGCTGAGAGCAGATGACTCACACCTACAGGGGTTTTTAGAGGTGGGGGGGGTTTGCTCTATCTCTCTTAGAGGAGAAAATGCATGCTTGCTTCACATCCACTGTTCGTACAAATACACACACATACACACACACACACACACACACACACACACACACACACACTCGTCCTCTCCACAGTCAGACGCAAGCTGAGCTGAGCGAAGCATAACAGAAGAAAAAGCCAGAACTAAAGAAAATCATCTGCATCTCCCAGGAGGTTGAGAGAAGAGGAAGAGTTCAGCCATCTCTCTTTTTCCATCTCCCTCTCTCCAACTCCTCCCTGAATCCTGCCTCAGCCTGACAGTCAGAAAGACAGAGGAAGAGTGGTGGGAAACAGAAAGAGAAAAAGAAGAGGTGAGTCACTCTGCATGCCTTTCAGCTAAAGAAACTGGCATGCATAGAATATATGCATTTATATATTCTCTGAGCTCTCTATATAGCTATATGATCCATATTAATGGATTAAGAGCTCAGTGTGATGCTGTTGCTGCTTGTATTTTGTTTTATTATTATTTTTTTTTAACTTTATGTTGTTAAGATGGGATTGTCTAGAAATGTCCAGAAAGTTTTCTGGAGAGCAGTTGTGGCGCAGTTACAGTTCAGCCACTATGTGATGTGGTGTGTGCTTGTGTGTGTGTGTGTGTGTGTGTGTGTGTGTGTGGCACATCTGTATGTGTGATGGAGATGGTGTGATGGTACATTTATGTGAAAGAATGCCCAAGTGTCTGAGGGGGTGGCACTCAGGACAGAGAACAGCGTGGAGGAATGCATTGGTGAAGGAGCATTTGTAAGAGGTCTGTGTCTCTTGGTGGTTACATGTGTACACATTTTGATGGGGTTGCTCAGGGAGGTGCGAGATTGTGTACTTTTTGGTCTATGTCTGTATCGTGAGAGTGTGTTGATCTCAGTATGCTTGTGTGAGTGTGAAGCTTGTTTAAAGCCTTCCCTGCTCTGTCACAGTGTGGGTGGAAACTGAGATGTTTCTGCCTGTGATTTCGTGTGTGTGTGCGGGTGCATGTGTGTGAGAGAAAGCAAGCGAGTGTGTGAAAGAAAGAGGGAGTGATGGAGTGAGAAAAAAAAATAAAAAATCGGCAGTTGCAGAGGAGTGAGAGATCTCTGACAGAACAGTTGAAAGCGATGACTGTCAAACCAGCTTTCTCTTCTCCCCTTCACTCAGTTTCTTTTCTCTGCATCTGACTCTCTTTTAACCCGAGGGGCATGGAACATCCCAAATGTGTTTCAATAACATTCCAAAAGTCAAAATACACAACTACGGGCATAAATAGATGCCATGTCGTGTGGAAATTTGTGTTTCTGTATGTACACATACATATACATATGAATATACCGTGACTGTTTATGTATGAAATATATATCAGTAAGACATCTCTCATCTTTTTATGCCAATGCTTCCAACTGAAATATACATCATGCTATTTCTTTAAAGTTACACAATCCCCAGCCTTAATAGAGAGAAATTTACATTTAGATACATACACACACACACACACACACACACACACACACACATATATTTCACAAGCAATTAAAAATGTATTATATTTAAATTTATACACTAGTATGAAGAATATCCCTCTGCTTTCTGAGGCCACTTACAGTTAAATTCAAGTCTGCTTTATCTCTGATGAGAGCGCGCACACACACACACACACACACACACACACACACACACACACACACACACACACACACACACACACACACACTATTATTATTATTATTATTATGAAACAGTAAAGCCATTCGATGGTCAGGTTCCAGGATTCAGTTTGGATGTAATTCAGTACTGCTGCTCTGCATAATGGCAGTACATGAAAATAAATGCAATGCATTTTGATGACAAACACAATCCATTATACACATATTTGTTTGTGCGTGAGCGTGTGGTTGCATAAGGACACATCAGCAACTAAGGCAGATTTCTGTTATCTGGTGGCCAGAACCACATCGCCAAATGAAACTGGTGCCATTTCTCTCATTATTTCGTCGTTTTCCCCCACGCCAAATTTTTATCTGGCACATGGGCTATTTCCAGTCCCACTGCAGGTTCTCTTCTGGCATTCCGTCTCTTCATTTTGACCTGATCTCTCCCTGCTGACAAACAGAGCCCTCAAAATGCTATCTGAGCTTGTTCAGATTCTGCTTAGGTGAGTGGGGGGAGGGGGGGGGGAGGGGGTTATGGCGTTATTGCGACAAAAAATCAGACGCATTGTTCTATTTCTCTCCCTCTCGCCCCCTCGTTCTGCCTTTTGAAATTTTGATGTTGGATGGTAACCCACTGTGAAATTGCGTCATGCTTGGGTGGGTTGTGCCGAGCCAGAAGTGGCAGCTATATCTGGCCATCACTAGATTCTGATTTCTAGGCTGTGTATATGTTTATAAGAAGATATGTACTGCATGGTATGGATGCTTTACATTTATTACCGATGAATCCACATTAGCCATGACTGAATTTCAAAATAGAAAATAGAATGGATCATTTGAAAGACACCAATGTCGTTTCTTATTGAGGACATCGATTGGCAAGTTGAGCATATACAGCTCTGGTGTAATACAGCAACACTTAGTGATTATGCAACACAGCACAAGATAACTTTCCTGTTCAGTGTGTGGTTTAGTATGTGGTTAATTAATAAGGTCATTTGTTCTAATCATTAATGTATTGTGTAGTCTCAGATACTCACTTGTGCTGTTTAAGTGCTGCGCTGAAATGTTTACATGCACACAGCTGTACCATACCCTGACACCACACAAACATTACGTGCACAACATCTTGCTTAAGTTTGTCTCAACAGCCATCACTTTTTCCACTGCTGCCAGTCTGCTGACAAATAAGAAAGCAGCAGTATTGTATTTGCTGCAAGTAACATGCAGTGCTGAGTTTAAAAGGAATACAGCAATGATGTCATTGATGTAACCTACATATCATGTATGAAGGTGGGGGAAGAGTTTGGCCTGTGCTGTCTACACAAGCCTTGGCTTAGCAGTAATATCTCTGTATATTTTTTTTTTATAAAAACCATTTTTCTTTGGGGCACCTGTTGCATCTGCCTAGCCTAAGATGTCCAAAAATAGAATATCAGAAATGTTTAAGATATTATAGAAAAACAAATCTTCAGGGCAAGCAAGCTTCTGATGGAATCCCAGGTGCATTTCAAAATGGCAGGAAATTCCCTGAGGGGAAGACTGGAAGAAGATATCAGCCACAGTTGATGAGCCAAATTAGTAGAGGGTATAGGCACAGGCTCGCGCACACACACACACACACACACACACACACACACACACACACAAAACAAATGCTCAAAGGACATGGAAAGCAAATGCAGAAATTTTCAACAGATGAAGGCAGCTTTACTTCTCTCACCAGCTTGGATGGCTAACAGCTGCAAGGACATTGGACAGAGAGATAAGGGGAAAGACAGAATAAACGCAGAGGGAGAAGTCTTGCCAAGACACCCCACTGGTGGTAAATTAGTGTGCAATGAACGTTATGTGTCTCTTTTTTCTTGTCCCTCTTTCTTACATTCTCTGTTGTTAATGCCGGTGCACCCTAGCTCTTGGCAAAATAATATTGTATACAGAGGCTAATATACACACAAACTTCAAACACCATCAGGAATTATATTTAGGAATTAGCCAGAGAACTGCCTTCTGATACCTACCATGTGTCACAACAGGGTATAGTCTGGCATCCAATCTGGTCATCGTGTCTGGGTGTCGATTCCACTGCCTGATTATGGAAAAAGGCCTTATGGCATGTTTAAGGTCATATGGAGCAACTCTATGAATAAACACTGGTTGTCCTAAGAGATATACCAGCTGTGAAGTGGTTTGGGTGTATATTTTTTGAAACTGTTTGCACATGGCTTGTGTTTATGTATGTGGACTTGTGTCATTAGGTTGCTGTTTGAGTTTGTTTTCTGTAGTTTGCTGACTGATGCCAGACGCAGTGTGTAGAGTTTTCGTTTTCTTTCTCTCTCTCTCTCTCTCTCTCTCTCTTCTTTCACTGGATGACATTTACAGTGTAGAATTCATATAGGCCCTGCCTGACCTTTGGATCTCACAGATAAAGCCCTGTCAGATTGGTTTTGATACATAATACATGACACAGATCAGATGGCTCAGCCTCAGTACCGGAACACTTGCTTCAGGTCAGCAACTGCAGACGGAGCTTGGTGTGTGTTGAGTGTCCACTCTCCTGTCTCTCAGAGTTCCACATCCTGTGGCGCTAAGCGAGAGGTGTGACAGTAACACGCTAACCTTCCTGTTCTCGCCTACATTTCCCATCTGTCCCTCCTCTCCAGCCATCTGGCCCTTCCTGGACTAATTAGCCAATCAGCTGCTGTGGCGAGAAGGACTTGTAATAGGTTGTATTTATTATATTATGTCTGGTAATGTTATGTTAATGTTTAATTTAAGTCTATGAATGTCTTTGGAATGATATATTTTAAGGCACGTCATTTTTAAGAAATAAATGGTAGTTTTTTGCCATGTCTTGCCATGAGTATAATTTTAAAAAATACAGTACACGCAATTCAAAGCTGTCTACTTAGACTATTAAGGGGGAATATATATATATATATATATATATATATATATATATATACACAATGTAGATGAATATTTCCTTTTGTCATTATGCAGTGTGTGTTCTATTTTCCCTGTGGCAAACAGACACAATGTTCTTGGAATAATCAACACTCTAAGTCCACTGGTTAGTCAGACATTTAGAAGCAGAGAAAATACAGAACTATGTGCTCATGACTACAGAGGTGGTGACAGTAATGACATCTGAACCCATGATGAAAATATAAATTGCATATGGGCTTCTTTCCCCACATATAGTTTACTTTCTGTTTCAGTCCTGGTTGAATCTTACCAGTAAAAGTCTCCTTTTAGCCTAGAATTAAGTGTCAACGGTTGCATAGTTCATTTTGACTAGAACTCACTTTTACCAACAGGGGGAACCATGTTTGAAGCGCTTGACCATTTTAGATTGTACTTGAAATTCCTAACAGAGGCAAGACATTTCATCTGGCATTTTAGGTAAAGAATATCAAATTAGACAGGACAAACCGGACAAATCAGAAAGACAGAGGCTTGGGTCAAGGCACAACAGCAAATATCACACACTTGTGAGTAGAATTATCATGCAAGCTCCCATCTAAAGAACTAGAGTACTAGGCAGCGAACGCTCCAAAGCGAATACTGAATTTACTACCGGAAAACATTCTGAACATGACCGTTATGTGTTTTAGTGCATGCGTAGCAAGCCATTGAAAGTCACTGTTTTTACCATCCTCAAAACTGACCAGCTGTTTCTCACTGAGGCTTTCCAACTTTCTGTGTCCAGGTCCGCAATAGGCGGATAATAAATAATGCTGCCCTTGCAAAGTTCACGGTACGCTGTAAGTCAGCAAATGTTAAAATTCAATATTCGATATTCCAAATGAGATCTGTCAAGATGGCGAGTACCACTTAAACACTTTGAATTCTCTGGATGTTTCTGCTCTGGGAGTTTCCAGAAGGACTTGTAAATGTCACCTTTTGAAGTATACAGGACTTAAAGGCCTCCTAACCCACGGAATCTCTAAATGTCGACCCAAATGACCTCCAGAACACTGATCATGGCTCAATGCTGTATTTCATGAATGTGACGGTTGTTATATGGAATCTAACTAATGTTTTTTTGTTTGTTTGTTTTTTTGGACATGGGATATTGTCATGCTTACGGATTAATTGCAAAGTTTGGACATGAAAACACTGCATGTCTATGCTATGGAAGTGTTTGTGGGCTCGAATTGATCTGTTGGGTCATGTTTGTGATATTTTATTGATCTGAGACGTACAGCTTCACTAGACCTCTGACAGATGATTCTGCAATGTAATTTGTTGCCATTTATATATAGGTTTTAGTGGGTATAATTGGTATTGATACTGCATCTGCTCTGCAGGAAAGTGGCAGCAGATGTTACATAACGTTTATCAATCTGCCAGTGAGATCGATATTATTGTGCCAATTTGTTTGTGGAGTGTTGATAAAAAGGCTTTTTTTCCCTTCCACATTCAGTCCTGGTGATACTCCTCATGCTGAGCTCAGTACCCATGATGCTCTGCATGTGGCCTACCCTGGAATCCCACAAACATGCCGTTAACGAGGAGCAGATTTATTCGTTAATTAATCCTCTTCATCATCACAATCCAGGAGACCAAACCCTGACATTTAGGGTCATTAATAATTCACAACAGTGAGGCCACATCATGGAAAGCCACACACTATATATAGAAAGCTTTCATTAAAACAATAGCAATTTGGTCTTAGGTTGAGCTTGCACTTTTTTCTATATTAAAGTCTGGGGTTGCTTTGCTTGTTTTCAGTGGGGATTTTATTAGTAAACTGCTTCCATTTGAGAGAGTCTGTGGTTTTGCAGACCTGATTGCTTTTGTGAGCTTCAAGTCTCCAAAGGCTGCATTATACAGGAACTTAGACACTGATGTGTGTCATAACAGCCTCCAGTTGCTATGACAACTAGCGCAACCTGTCATCAGTCTTCTAAATGCATATTCCGCTGCTGTCTGAATAAATACTTTGGCATTTCAGTATATCATAGTGCTCAGTGGAGGTGCTCCAGTGGCTCATGCATCTTAACAATGAATGTGATGACTATTTAAGTTAACCTACCTGCATGGCTTCAGCATGCCAGCATGGTTTCAAGTCGCTGCGGACTTTATATGAAAAGTGTCGGCGACTTTATGTAAAAAGAACAAGTGACACGTTGAGATGACAGGCCTTTGTGTTGCAGGAAGATGCCGCAGCTTATTATTAAAAGCTCTTTTGTTAATCAGGCGCTTGTTGAAAGCGTAAAAGCATAGAAAATTAAAAGGCAGGAAAGTGAGTCATGTTTGTTAAATCACTTTGCTCGTGTCTGTATCATGCATAGGGCTTTTTCAATGGACGGATGGATGCATGCATGGTTCAAGGGAACAACAGGCACAGCAGCTGTTGTGGTGTAAAAAGTCTTGGATACATTTTCTGTTTTATAGTTTGCCATTGGTCAGGAACCAAACCATCTGTTTGCGATATCATCCACCATAAAAAAAAAACAAAAAAAAAAACAAAGTCAGACATATTCCCTATTATTCCTATTAAATAAAGCGTTTGTTAACTAAACATTACAAATAGGCCTAAAATTAACATTCAGCATAATCCTATACCAACTATGTATATTATAATAGAACTCTATAACCCTGCCATCAACCCAAAAACCCCAAGAATGATGGTGGGAGGTATAGTCAAGATTTACATTGGCCCCTTTCTTTTTCTTAATGGCATGCACATGCGGCTAATAAATTGTTCACAAATAAACACACATTTGCTGATATTGGGCCTCGGAAATGCCTGCTTACTGCCAAGACTAGCAAGAAAATGTATTTTCATTAATGACATTCTTCCACATTGTGAAGAACACATGCATGCACACATTAGCCAAATGGAATAATGTGTGATATCTAATGTGATTTTATGTCAGTAATGAACCTTTATGCAGTTGAGTCATTTTTATTTTCCTGCAGAGGTTCTAATATTGTTTATAAGGGTCGTTATGATCCGTATGAAAGGTTACGAACAGCTTCCGGAGGAGGTTAGGAGAAAGTTCTGGAACCGTGATACTAACCGAGTGCAGCGTTGCAGCTTGTTCCTACTTGTAACTAACCTGCCCCGTTAAGTAGGTAGTAGGAGGGAGAGAGAAAGAGATGGAAGGAGAGCTTTAAAAAGCATAGCAACAAGAGAGCTTTTTTTTTTTTTTCTGTAGCTGTGCAGGAATAACGAAGCCTCATTGCGCAATGCCTGCAAGCAAACAAGCATGTGTGCGCATCTGTGCAGGTTCCTAATGTCCCTTAGTGTCATTGGCTGAATCGTCATGTGCCAAGTGGAAACATATCTCAATGTCAAGTATGTAGGAGTGACCTGGTTCTTCTAGCTCTATCCAATGGTATCTTACATGACTCATGCGTGCCACCTGTCATAGCAGCCCTATAGGGAACAAATTTGGCCTGCGGTATGGATTCGGCATCACACCTAGCATCAGAAGCACACGCAAACAAATGGAAACTATTCTGCCTTTTTCCCAGTCCCTTCGCTTCTGCACTGCATGAGTGCAATTTGCCTGTTGAAATGCTGCGTTCCTATTTCAGGCCATCCCACACACTTTACAGTGACACACGCATGCGCACACATGCAGGCGCACACAAAGTCATTGTGTGCATTTCCCACACATGTGAAGAAAGAGAACTGAAATTTGTCACTGCCTAATTACAGTGTTCTGCTGCCCAATGAGATGTTTCTTTTCTCCTATATTTATTTATATCTGTTTTCTTTTTTTTACGTGTGCGAGAGAGAGAGAGAGAGAGAGAGAGGGGATGATGGAAAACCTCCTGCTTTAGCGTTCAAGAACAATCTCGTGGCAATTAGCACATCAAGGATCCGGACAGTTCAAAAGCAAATTAACTGCAACTGTGTGTGTGTGTGTGTGTGAGAGAGAGAGAGAGAGAGAGAGAGAGAGAGAGAGAGACAGAGAAAGGTGCCTGGCTGGTTGCATTCCCTCTAATAGGCCCAAAAAAAAAACTAATAAAAATCTCCTGCTATGTTATGCAAAGTCTGTTTTTTTTATAATTCGTTTACAAGCCTGCAACGGACATTTGGGATTCATTACAAGGCCCAAATAAACGTCACGCTATCTTCATTAACACATCAATATGGAGCAGTAACAGTGAACTATTTTGACGAAAGCTCATAATGGCTAAAACAAGTCGTCTGTATTAGTGAAATGTTTCTTTTTATTTATTTACTGCTTTACTATTTATTTATCCAGTACATATACTTTACTTTGGATTCTCCCTCTAAGCATTATGGCTAAAAGTGCTTGTTTAAACTATGGACATAGGTGAAGTCTCTTTCTAATGTACTCATCTTTTTAATGGACGTTTGGAGGAAACTGTAAAACGTTGTAGTCAGTGGAACAGATGACAATGCAAAGGTGAACCGAGAGAGCTTGTGAAATAGCCTGGAGCGCCACAAATGATGCACAATCAGTAGCATTACGTACTAACCATCGTATTTCTGAAACCCTATCCACTGTCCTGTTTATCAGATAAAAAGTAAAACCCCAAATTCTCCTCCTATTCACTCTCCTGCCAATTGTGCCTTTATACGACACATTTGCTGCAAAGACAGGAGAAATGGGAGAAAATCTCAGTGGTTTGTCTGTATGTTCATGTGGGCTGCTGTTAAAGAGGTCAAGAAAAAGAGTGGATCAGTGTGATTCAATAGAAAAAGCTCATAATGGTCCATCCTTTTTGAGTATTTGTAGTTCTAATGAATGCTGCTCTTAAATGTCAGCCTCCTTTGAGTATTGTAACACAGAGTGCGAGCGAGAGAGTAGAGAAGGGGGGGGAGAGAAAGAGAGAGAGAGAGAGAGAGAGATGGGCACTGCATTTTTCTGCTTGTTACTGCAAGGAAAGTGTGTGTTGTGTGTGTGTGTGTGTGTGTGTTAGAGGGACTGCTAACCCCAGCGTTCATTTGCTGGTAGTATGGATGGCAGCAAACAGCTTTCAATAACAAAAATTGCAGAGCGTCTGTTTGGCTGAAGGGAGAAACACAGCCGTGTCTCTAATCAGATTCCATATTAATCATATTTCACTACACCACAGCACGGCAAACTTTAATACCCTGATCCTTACTTTATGTAAGCTCTGTATGCTCGTCTTTTACACATGCTGAGCAAAAAATAAAACTCCCTGGTGTGTGCTGTTATCAGAAAATATACAATGATCAGGTTGGTGTGATGTGATCATTTTCCAATAACAGCATGTTCTAAAGTGTTTTTATTCTTCTTATACCTGCTGTGGCTCAGGTGGGAGAGCGGGTTGTCCACTAATCTCAGGGTTGGCGGTTCGGTTCCCACATGACTCCACATGCCGAAGTGTCCTTGGGGTAGACAATGAATCCCAAATTGTTCCCAATGGCACGTTGGCAAGTTAGCGCCTTTGCATGGCAGCTCTGCTACCACTGGTGTTTTAGTGTGTGTGTGAATGGGTGAATGAGACACAGTGTAAAGTACTTTGGAACTGCTAAGGTTAAACAAAAGTGCTATATAAGTGCAGACCATTTACCATTCCACAGCAATTCACCATCGCTAATCCATTCTTATTTATTAAAGTACGACACATCATATGTTTTATCTGCTTGTAGTTACGTTAAATTTGGTGACTGTCCATGTAAAAGGTCCTGGTATCACTAATGTTATAGCAGCTATAAATAGTCATCTCTGCACCATAAAATGAAAACAATAATGTATTAGAAATGATAGTTTAGTGCTGACAATAGAAACAATAACATGCTGTATTCGATCCTGCAAATTAATATTAACTTTGCAACAGGAAGTTTGTCTGAGCAGGGCTGTTTTAGAAAATGAATCAACATCTTCTGACCAATCAGAATCGAGAACAAGCATAACTACCGAGTTCACTTTTTCAAAACTTAAAAGAAACATATCCTGTTAAAACTGTAGCAGAAAAACTACTTATAGTCTTAGTACAAGAACAAAATGACGTACAAAAGAGCTGATGCTGGGCCAAAGTTGCCACGGCAGATTTAATGACCGTCTGTCAGCCATGATGGTCCAGAGTTAGCACAAGTGATGTTCACCCAGCATTGGCCAATATCTATTTACCACCTTAGCTGTGAATGTTGATTTTGTTGTGTTTTTTTTTTTTTCTTTTTAGGTTGTTTAGTGGTAATTACAATAATTATTGGTTGTTCTTCAGTTCACAGTGGAAGCTGAATTCTTTCAACTTTCAAACAGAATGAATGTAGCAACTTTACTGAAAAATGGTTTGACAATATGTATACTGTCACTAACAGGTACAACAACTGTCTACACTGTTCGACAATCAGTGTTGTAATCATTACACTTTCTTTCTATACACTGGAGAAAAAATATTTTTCATCTATGGAAATCTTTTGAGTAGAAGTTTCAGATCTTCTAGTTTCAGAAGTCTTCCGATGTGCTCAAAATCACTAAATCAGTAAAACGTCTTCTTATCCAAAGCAAATGTCTTGAGTTGCCTCAACTCGGGCTTTCTATATAGGGCACTGAAAAATGTAATTGTGCACACTGAAAAATGTATCCTTTTCTCAGCATTTCCTATGTTATTTGACCCTCACTGACACAAATTATACGATTTTGTCTCTATTTAAGTATTAGAATATGTGTTAAGTGTCTTGTTGTGGTTTAGGGTTATGGTTAGAATATATATATATTTTTAAGTACTATTGTTGGTTTTGAACTCAGTTACTGTATGTAATCAGTTTTTAAAGTATATAATAATTTGCTAAGAGACTGTAAAAATACATAGACTGGCTGGTGGTAGAGCTCCAATGAAAAACAATGACAAGAAATGTACAAATCCATGTTAAATTAATGCAGAGTGGTCCACATAGCATGCTGATATGCTAAGTGTGTGAGGAGTGTTTTTTGGGGGGTTTTTGTAGTAACTCTGAAAGATACTTGTTAGAAATTGTGTAATAAAAAAATCATGAATTAATTAATAATTTAAAAAAACAGCAAAATGACCCACCATCACGGATTACTTGATAATCTGTGAAATTTGAATAGATTGAAAAATTATTTTAACTCATGTGCATGGAGACCAAATCAAGAAATCTGACATAATTGTAGATGAGCAAATGATTCTATGTATCTTTTATGTGATGATAACAGTAAACTAAATTATCATATCTCTCTCTCTCTCTCTCTCACACTCACACACACACAACGCACACACACACACACACACACACACACACACACAGCTGTCAGAGGTCATGCGTTTTCAATCAAAGGCTTGTTTTGTGTGATCCAGATAAGCTGTGTTCAGAATGAAATGGATGTGATTGGATTACACTGAGCAAGACTTGTTCATTCTTTTCTCTGTGGAACGGAATGGCAGCACCATAATCCACTCAATAACATCTCACTAACATGGACTCATATCGATAATAAAGTGATGGTCTTGGATACACTTATTTCATTAGTCCCACAGCTTTTTTTTTTCATTTTGAAGGGCAAAATGTTACATTCAGATGTCACTCAAAACTAGATTTTAGAGTATATATAAAGGTTGATGTCATATTTAGACAAAAGACAGTTAAGGTGCATGATACAAATACAGTATAAAACACATCATGTATAAAAACGTATGTAAAAAGAGTAAAACATGACAGAATTGCTGTTTTAGGAAAATGATCAATGATGGGCTGGGGTGATGCTGTCTAATGCAATTGTCTACAGCGATCGGCTAACGTTACAGCGATCAGCTAACATTACAGCGATCAGCTAACATGACAGCGATCAGCTAACATGACATCGATCAGCTAATGTTATAGCGATCAGCTAACATTACAGAGTCTGCAAACATTACAGCAATCAGCTAATATTACAGTGATCAGCTAACATTACAGCATCTGCAAACATTACAATGATCAGCTAACATTACAGTGATCCGATAACATTACAGCGATCAGCTAATGTTACAGCGATCAGCTAACATTACAGCATCTGCAAACATTACAATGATCAGCTAACATTACAGTGGTCCGATAACATTACAGCGATCAGCTAATGTTACAGCGATCAGCTAACATTACAGCATCTGCAAACATTACAATGATCAGCTAACATTACAGTGGTCCGATAACATTACAGCGATCAGCTAATGTTACAGCGATCAGCTAACATTACAGCATCTGCAAACATTACAATGATCAGCTAACATTACAGCGATCAGCTAACATTACAGTGATCCGATAACATTACAGCGATCAGCTAATGCTACAGTGATCAGCTAACATTACAGCATCTGCAAACATTACAATGATCAGCTAACATTACAGCGATCAGCTAATATTACAGCGATCATATAATGTTACAACGATTAGCTTAAATTACAGTGATCAGCCAACATTACAGCAATCAGCTAACGTTACAGCAATCAACTAATGTTAACTCGATCAGCTTACATTACAGCGATCAGCTAACATTACAGCATCTGCAAACATTACAGCGATCAGCTAATATTACAGCGATCATATAATGTTACAACGATTAGCTTAAATTACAGTGATCAGCCAGCATTACAGCAATCAGCTAACGTTACAGCAATCAACTAATGTTAACTCGATCAGCTTACATTACAGCGATCAGCTAACATTACAGCATCTGCAAACATTACAGCGATCAGCTAATATTACAGCGATCATATAATGTTACAACGATCATATAATGTTACAACGATTAGCTAATGTTACAGCGATCAGCTTACATTACAACGATCAGCTAACATTACAGCATCTGCAAACATTACAGAGAGCGGCCATACAATCTGCCATGAGATGTCTGCCATACAAATCCCAGTGAAATAGATGTTACCGTGGAAATGATAAGGTATTAGCATGAGCTCATTAATGTATGAACCTAAATTGTTTTGCAACCACCACTAACGTCAGAGCTTCTGTTATTGAAAAGTACCTTCTGACCAGTCAGATTAGGTAATTCAACACCACTGTGGTATAAATACACTATATGGCCAGAAGTGTGATGTAATCTGACCATCACACGCCATTGTAGTTCTCCCGCACACAATTGCATAGGACGTCTTTGTTTGCTGTAGTATTACAATTTCCCTTCACAGTAACTAAGTGACTCAAACCTGTTCCAGCATGACAGTGCCCCAGTGCACAAAGTGAGCTTTGTGAGAACATGGTTTGCTACGATTGGAGTGAAAAAACTTGAGTGGCCTGCACAGAGTCCTGACCTCAAACCCACCTGAACACCTTTTGGAATGAACTGAAATGCTGACCGCACCCCAGGCCTTTACACCTGACATCATTCCCTGACCTCACTGATGCTCTTGTGGCTGAATGGGCAAATCCTCATAGCCATGTTTTGAAAGCTACTAGAAAGCCTTCCCAGAAGAGTGGAGGCTATTATAACAGCACAGGGGGGGTCAAAATCTGGAAAGAAATGTTCAAAACAACCCAAACACTGACGTTGCTAATACATTAAAATGACTTTCACTAATACACCATTAATAGATATTGAAAAATCATTAGCTACTCATAATTTGATAATTAACAAATGTATATAAATTACGATTCATGTCATTGTTCATTCATATGTGTATTAGTTAGTCTGAACATTATATTATATATACTATTATTGGCTCATTTATAACTATGAACAAAAGTGAGAAAAGCAGTTGCTACCTCTGTACAGTCATGGATGATTATGATAATATATGCATCTCCATTCACTTTTAACATAGACAAAATAAATTTGTATAAATAGTAATAGACCATGGTTTAACATTTGTAGCACAGTGTTAGATAAATGTCAAGCATGAAATCGAAATATGTTTGGCGATATGCATTTAAAGATTAAACCTTTCTATGGGCCTAATAATACAAAATAAATGTTACCACTGAATTTCACAAAGTTGACATTGCTTAGCTTTTACCACTAGATCACAGATATCCATTAATTAAATGAACGGAGTTGTACAGATCAGTTTTTTCATAAATGGCATCCCTTTATTGCATACTTTATGGAGTTACAGACACTACCCACTTAAAGGTTGGTGCCTGTTGTCGAATTTTATAATATCTCTATAACCAGCGACAGTTCATGGGTAGCCACGATGAGCCGGAGGGGGTGGGTTGTGGGTTCAATTTTGTTTTCCTTTGTATAAAAAGAAAAAAATCTGTGAATATTTACTGCTGCTGCAGTAAAACAAATATGTAAATATTTGTTTTTATTTTTGGGAAATGGTGGGGAGGACAGAACAGAAAAGGCGATTTAGATAGGCTTAGCAGTAGAAATGTTCTGTAGAAATGTTCAATAAAAATTAAACTTTAAAAAAAAAAAATTAAATGAACGGAAGAAAGCTGATAACTGCTAAGAACCTCCCCAACCTTAGTGTTCAAAATTGTAGGATGTTTTGAAGAGGTACTGCACATAGGCCACGTACGTACATTGATTTGATTTCCTATGACCAGTCATTTGAGACCTTTGCAAACCAGCATGACTCTATTTTGCTGCAAATTCCATGTCGTTTTCACAATGAGAGTTGGCCTTAAGAGTACCTCAGCAAAACGAGGTATCAAATTGTCATGTGCCATGAGAAGATGAGTCTGGGTGTCCAAATTCAATCTGACGTTCGGTGGGAGATAGATTGAGAAATGCAAGAAGGGCCTCCATGGGTTGTGTTTGGTTTTATTTGGGGAGCGATTTGCCAGAGTGAGCTCCCTCTGTCTTCATTACTCTCCCACTGTGTGGCGGATTTAATGACACATCGGCTTCTGCAAGCTTGTTTCCTTGCGCGAGGCTCGCAGCTGCGCAATGTTTCCACGGAGACCTGAAAGCTCCATGGCGACCAGAATGAATGTCTGACAGCCTTTAAGGATAGACGATGCCACTGATTTTTTTTTTTTTTTTTTTTCCGATCTGGTATTAGTAATAAAAAGTCAAATTTCCTGAAAGTAATACCTGTGTAAAGAAAACAGTATGTGGCGATTTCTACATCTAAAATTAGCAGATTGTTATCCTGACCCTTCCATCTGAAAGAAAACGCTGCGATTCATACAGTGCAAACATTTGTGCCTATATAGATATACATATAGTATAGTCAATACCCACATTTTTAGAATATTCTTTTACTCTGTCTTATTATGTTAGTCAACATGTTTGTGTGTTTGTGTGAGATTTTGCCTCTTTTTTTTTTGGTGCTTCAGATGCACATTCCAGTCAGGTGAGTACCTCAAAATGGCACAAAGCTACAGTGGGTCGCTTATGTTTTAGCAAGCATTTTGCTCTCAGAATGCCTCCAGGGGTTTTAGACTGTGTCTTGCCATCGTGACAGGCTCTGCTGGTCTGTAAAGTCCACTAATTCTTGTATTTATTATGAAGAAACCTCAAAGTTTGATATATAGATAGACAGACAGACAGACAGACAGACAGATAGGTAGATAGACAGCTAGGCATGCATTCAAACAAGGTTGCATTCAAAGGTTGCCAGTATAAAAATAGTGTAAAGCAGCACAATCAGTCAGTTTATTATAAATAGACTATGACCAATGTAAGCATAAAGAATTAATGTTTTTATTTTTATTGTAAATTGAAGGTATATTTTAAAGGATGTATGTTATTTATTTATTTATTTATTTATTTATTTATTTATTTTTCTCATGGCAGCATATCAAATTGCATAGGATATCATAGGAAAAAAGATTGGGATGACTTTGTATATGCAGCTCCCACAGTCTAAAGGGCATTGATATCTGCCAAAAATGCCAGGGCTTCCTAGTTTTGCCAAGAGGATGGCTAGAGAGTTGCAGAGAAAGAGAGGGAAACGTGGTGTATTCTGCCTCTTATGTGAAGCAATGTTCTGTTATTGAATAAGTCCTCTCTGGTGTTCTTCTAAGTCCTCCTGATGACTTATGGAGGCATATGAAATCTCATTTTCCAAATGTCTATTGCTCTCTCCTCCGTGCAGTGTGACCTCTGTTGTGCACTGTCATAAATTCTCCTCGTCTACCATCTGTGGTTGAGCAATTGGTCTAATCGAATAGGCATGGAAAGGATCACCACTATCACCCAGTAGCCGACTATTTCCAAAGCCTTCATTCCCTGCTCAGTAGCAGACTTCATAAATGGTCCAGATGAAGGCATCATGAGTACCCCAAGTCAGCGTGTATGCTGTGCAATAGCCGGAGATGGCTTTCGAGTATTGGAAAGAGTTTTCTATCCATTGCACCTGGTATAATTTCAATGGCATAAAAACTGAAAATGTTGAAAATTGTATGAAGGTGTGTTATAGTGTATGACTCGTGAGACAGCAGCCTTGCCGTGTTCATGGAAACCTCAACAATCTGCCGGAATACCCCACTGACATTGAACTGGCCATAGAGGATTGGAAATATTGTACTTGTGATAACAAGATAACATCTGAATGCAGCAAAAAAAAAAATTTTAATAAACATCACTTGACCACATTGAGACTCATAGTCTTATCCTGTTTATCCAAACAGCCATTAATCATTACGAAATCTTTAAATATTACCATTTGGCAAACATGATATTAGATGGAAAATGTACTGCTGTGGTGATGTCAACTGATTTGCTCAGTAATTTCAGAACCACTGTGTGGGATAGACTTGACGTGAATCACTGACTCATTGACTGACTACCCTCAAGAGTTTTAAAAGATGTCACTACTGTGTAGGCAAAGCCATTTTTCAAGACTAGCTATTAACAATGCCCTTAGCAACTGTAACAAACAACACAGTAGTCTCATACAGTCTTTCTACAAGTAAATGGTTTGCTGACGTGATAAAAAAATGACCAGATATTATTTCTTAATCATGAATATTACACATTTTTAAATGAATCACAGATTCTGTTTGTCCCATCTGATATTAGCTGTTTGGTTGTGCGCACCTCATTGTTATCAAAATCACAGATATTTGCCACAGATTACAAAACCATAGAAACTAGATCTCTCTACTATTCTTTAATAATTTTATCCTTTGGACGGAAATCTAGCAGATGGAAATCTGTAAAAGAATTCTCCCAGTTTTGGCTGTTGTTGAATTGCATACTAATTAATGACTGTATAAACGATAATCTTGGTACTTGGTGCGAAAGAGCATGAAAAGTTCATGGTATAATAACCATACAATACAATATCATGAGTTTCGATACAAGTTTACATTGTAAGATGATATTATATACATTTAGCAATGTAGCACCATTACACCAATTAAGACTGAAATACTTTTTAAACTGACGTAGAGTATATGTCGATTGTATACTATTTCTGCATTGCAGTTTGCTGTTATACCGCTATATTGTCACACTATATTGGACATCAACAATGAAAAACATAAACAGACAAAAAATATATTGTTGTAGCAAAAAAAAAATGATACAATTCTCATTCATTTTTAATTCTAAATGTATTCACTTGTAGTTCTAACTGCCAATAATGAATGACCTTTTTTCAGTTTAATTTGAGCTTAATATATACAACATAAATAGCTAAATACAGTGTTCTGGAATTGGAGAGATTTCACAGCTCATAAAAGAATAGTCTTTACAATGGTCATATTATGTGCATATTAGGTTATTAAACTAGAAAAAAAATGTTTCCTAAAAGTTATGATAACTGCTGTTTTGCTGCATTTCTCATCTAGTCAATAAGCAGTTCTGTTCGCTTGGAGATAATAGGCTTTGTGCATGTTAGTGTTTACTGGCAGAAACTTCTCCAAATAGGAGAGGAAGACACTTTTGTAAACATGGCCCTCTTAAAACTACATTATGGTCATTAAACATTGGCTTTATCTCCTCTGTTTAATGACTGTTATTTCATATGAATATTTATGAGCTTTCACTAATCCATGTGGTGCATGCATCAGCAACTAGCTGCTGGTGTAATTGGAAAAGTATTTTTCCTGATTTCATCGCTTGTCTGTAAAGTCGCATTAGACCCCATTACAAAAACGCTTTGGCCAGTCCTAGAAAACCAAAAACTATGGCTAGTACCATGAAAAAGGAGACAATGTGATTCTTTACAATGAAATTATACCCTTTATAAAAACAGCTTGTTGAATGTTGTAAGGTTTCCCATGGTTCATTTCTGTAGACGCACTGACACTAAAATATATCTCAAACTGATCTATTGCCTCGTCAACCTCTTCAGGTTTAAGGGGGATGACTCTTACTTTTGCAAAGTGGACCAATGTCTTGAGGAAATTTCAATCAAAAGGGTTTTATCCCAATCCACTGCCCCCTAACAATTGTTGCCTTGGTGTTTGAGATGCAGTGTATATTTTTACGTGTTTCTAGACCTATTAAAATCATATACTACAGTATATGACACCTGACCATCACACCAATATTTTCTTCCCAACCGAGTTCTTCTTGGTTGGGTGGATGGAAATCTGTAAAATAATTCTCCCGGTTTTGGCTGTTGTTGAATTGCATAATTGACTGTATAAACGAAATGACTCGAAAACACAAATCTTGGTACTTGGTACATGAAAAGTTCATGGTATAATAACCATACAATACAATATCATGAGTTTCAATACAACTTTACATTGTAAGATTACATTGCCACAAAATTGTATAGAATGCCTTTGTATGGTGCAGAATTAAAATTTCTCTTCACTGGAACTAAGGGCACTGTACAGTCAAGAGCTCTGACCTCAACAGCACTGAACACCTGTGGGATCAACTGGAATGCTGACTGCACCTCAGGCCTCTTTGCCTGACATCAGTACTTGACCTCACTAATGCTCTTGTATTTGAATGGGCAAATTCCCACAGCCACGCTCCAAAATTTGGCGGAAAGCCTTCCCAGAAGAGTGGAGGTTATTATAACAATAAAGGGAGACTCAATCTGGAATGGGATGTTCAAAAAGCACATATTGGTGTGATATTCAGGTGTCCACAAACTTTTGGCTACAGTGTATATAGTGTAGACTATAGCACCTAATTAAATTGTAGCACCTAGCGGCTTAGACTAACTCGTATTCACAGTATTATGCTGTTGATTTGGCTTGTTTATTCATTTCTGGCATCAGTTCACAGTTTTCCATCCTGGAAATCTCCTTGAAAAGCCACCCATGGCACATACAGTATTTTAGTTTCAACAGAGAGGATTGGGTTGATTGGGCGAAGGGGAAGGCTTGTCACTGTTTTCACTGCAATTACAACTCAATTTGCAGACAGCAAAGGGATCTTAAAAAAAATAATAATAAAAATAAAACACTGCACCTTTAAATAAAGGAACACTTTTTTTTTTTTTTCTGAGATTTTGTTTTCTCTGAACTTAACCAAGACATGGTACATGGACATACCAGTACTGAACTGCACTGGATTGTCCATTTTTATGTGCTAAAACGTCAACTTATTTCACCAGCATATTGTGCAGCCTCAGAGTTGAACAGGTTGTGCTTCCATCAGCATGTGCACTTGGTCAATATTCTTACTTTAGATATTAATCAGCCTCGCAACCGAGTTCTGCAGTGCCATTTGTTTAGTCACCTTGCTTTTCTCACAGTAAAAACCGATTGGTATGCAGCAAACAGCAAGAAATGATCCATGCTTTTAGCACGAGGGCCCGTTGCAGAAACATTAAACCAGCCTCGAGGGGGTCATTTTTGCATTGATAGCATTACATGGTCACATGCAGGCATCACTAAGGGTTAATTATCAGCACACATCCAGTAATTACAGCCGCATTATGCAACGTGGAGGGCCCACTTGCAGCTGCTGCTTGACGCTGGAGTGTGTGGAGCTCATCAGCGTTATTGCCATCAAGAATATTTTTATATGCTTGAAACAAAAACTATTTGTCTTTTCACTTGTTTTTCAAAATCAGATACCATTTCACGTTCCAGCTGATGAGTGACTGCGTCAAAGACGTTAGGTAATAAGCAAGACTTCGTCGTGTTTGCATTTTATCACTAATATATTAATGTCACCTTCGGTTGGTCCTTTTTAGATCTAATTTAGATTAAACGAAGTCGTTTTCTTTAAAGACTGGCTGTGTCTCAAAGAGTTAACCTATTAGCAAAATAGCATTCAGCATCAGCGCTTCAGCTGAGAGCCTCCTCTCACATTGCCTTTTACATAAAGAAGAGTTCTTTTTTTTTTTCCCTCTCCCTCGCTCCCCCTCTCCTCTCTCACTCGTCTCCCTCTCTCCTGTTCGCTCTCACACACACCCACACAGAAACAGTCAAATCCACTGGCAGAGGGAAAGAGAGAAAGATGAGGCAGGACACGTGAGAGAGAAAATCGGTTCTTTTAGCACGGCTTTTGCACCTCTCTCTCTCTCTTTCTCCCTCTCCCTCTCCCTTCTCTCTCTCTCTCTCTCTCTCTCTCTCAACCCTCTGGGGTTTGTGGGATGCTTATGAGAAGATAAGATTTAAAGCAGATCTGTGTGAAGTCTTTCCTCTAGTTCTCATTCTGTTCTGATCACTCCGCTTTAACATGTGCATGCATACAGATTCCTCTCGTGTCAGATTAGACTACAGCGTATCATAGATCCTAATTTTAGTGGCTTTGTGTGTTGTTTGGTATGTTTATGCAGCATTGTTTAGTCTCTCTTCTTGATGAAAAAGGTTGATATGGAGTCTGAGCTGCCTGGGACATGAATAGATTTCCAAACATAAGTGATATAAAAGCTGTGCAATGTATTACTTCTTGTAAATTAGGAACGTGGCCTGTGGCAGGACCTTCAGTATAGCTGCATCGACTGGCTGTAGGAAACACATTTACAGGCACGTATGTGCACATACGAGTTCAGTAAAAGCACTAGAAAATGACTAGATGAAGTACAAAGCATTAAGGAAACAGTAAGTCGCTTTGCATATTAAAGAAAAATGTCGATTTTTTGCAAAGCCAGGCATGCATAATTTTACTGCACATTATTTTGATAGTAATGTGCTCTTGGATCTGTTGGTTTTTTTTTTTGGTTTTTTTCCACGTCCTAAGTTTTTCTGACTTCTGCTGTTCTACACCTTACAAGCGGTGGTTATTCCCAGCTGATCTGGCAGTTGCTTGCGCCCTGCTACACTGTGTATCTGACCTGTGCAAGACTTTGTCACACGCCAATTGGCAGGAGTATAAAAGATATAGTCCACACATTACTTTCAGAGTGCTTTCATCTTGAATAAAGGAACTTTATCACCATTCTTTGGTTTAGGAACACAATCTTGAATCAGCTATGACTCAGTGCGTATTTAAATGCTGTGGGCAGATACGAAACAAAAGCTTGAAAGCAAATGATTCGTTAACTTGAACCTACAGTTTCGGGCCATCAGACTACAAACTACAGACTACAATCTTTTAGGACTGGTCACCAGAGGTGCAAATTCTGGTGTTAGGTAGAATATGCAGACACAGGAATATAAATAACAAGTAATGATTCAGTTAATCAGTTAATTGTTCTCCTCTAAACAAGCTAAGTTACGCTAAAGGAGTTCACCAAGCAGAGAAACAGCTCTTTACTATAGACTAGCGCAAATCGCCTCTACCCCGTCCGTCAATACGAACTGACCATTAAAGGACCGTCACAGACTCAATATTATTTCACAGTTTTTTTAAAATTATCCTCTAGCCTTTTGTCACACATCCTCTAGCCATTAGCACTTACCACACAACACACATTTTGACGACAGAGGTCACATACGCACATATGAGTGGGCAAAAAAAGTGGGCAATCTCCAGTACACAGCATGGAAGTGGCTTCACAAAAGAGACCCCTTTGTAAGCTGCCAGGCCCAATTCCACCAGCAAAGGCAACCTCTACTTGACATCTAAGAAATACTAAAAATAAACTACTACTGTTAACAGCTGGTTTGTCCAAAAAATTAAATAAACAGCCCGAGGATCAAAACATCCATCAGATACCCATACGGCAAAACTGCAGGGTTTATATCCTACAACAGAAGTACAAATAATTACCATGTCCCAACAGCAGAGAGTCAACGTAAAATTATTCAAAGGAAGCAAAAGAAAGTCAATATCTTACAATGTCAAACAAAACAACACTCTATACCTAAGATCATGGGAGAATTTTGAAAACCCCTTGATGCTTGGCATTGTTACCCAGGGGATCATTAAAAATAGATTGACCCAATATAATATAACCCCAATTTTTCAACCAGCCCAAGAGTACCCATGTCACACCCCTTTTCATCTCCCTCCACTGCCTTCCTGTATCCTCCCTGTATCAAATTCAAGGGCTTGATGCTCACCTACAAGGCCTTGTCTGGAACAGCACCTTCCTACCTCAACACTCTCCTGATGGCTTACGTTCCCTCAAGCAATCTGTGATCAATCAACAACCGACGCTTAGCAGTGCCTACTCAGCGTGGCTCAAGGTCCCTTTCCAGAACCTTCATATTAACTGTTCCTCAGTGGTAGAATGAACTTCCAACCTCAATCCGGACCGCAAAATCAGTCACTATCTTCAAAAAACAGCTAAAGACCCACCTCTTCCATGAGCACCTAACCAACACATAAAAACCCTACTCTGCATACTTTGCTTCTTCTGGAATTCAATGAAAGGATCTTGTATGGCAGCACGACTTCTCTTGTTATCTTCTTGATATATCGCTTTACTTGTATTTTCTCATTTGTTAGTCACTGTGGATAAAAGCCTCTGCTAAATAAATAAATGTAAATGTAAATGTGTAACTGCTTTGAAACAATACCTTAAGAGCATTACATGGATTTTATAGCCAGAGCTTCACTGGACGGCCTCAACTTAACGAAAAGATGTTACAAAAGCAGTTTTTTAATTACAGTCAACACTATATAAGCAAGGTGCAAAACTGCCTGTGCAATGTTACAACACTGCTGAATTAAAAGTGAACACCACAATCACTAATTACATATGTTCCCATTCACCATGGCAAATCAGACACAATAACAGAATAAAAGCTGTTAGTTACTTCATTACACTTATTTCTTATAGCAGTGTGACTAAAACACCCGGTTTGTTTTGCATCAGATGAAATCAGGGATAGAAAATGCGGACTGAAGACTCGAATATGATATAAAAGCAAGATATGATGGTTGTTTTTTTTTTTTAAATACTAATGCAGTGATCGTCTTAATCACTGCAAATTTGGTTTAATTCAATAATATGGCTTTCATCATGCTTTTACAACTTAATGAGAAACTTAATTTATCATGCTCTTAAGTCGCTACTTTGCATACTCAAATTAATAAAATAATGCCAATGTTTTCATTAATTCCATGTGCTCTCCTGAGTGAAAGGGAGGCTGTAATGTGAACTTCAGCCTTAGTGGTAGTTAAAGACAAAAGCTGCTTTTATCGGATATATAAACCAAAGCAGTCTTATTTCTGTGTACATAATCGTAACAACTGGGGACTATATTTTGTTGGTTTGTAAACTCTGTTGAATGTTCAGTTTTATTTCCATTTTATTTGTATACCACTTTTAGCAATAGATATTGACCCAAAGCAGCTTTACAGAAATTCTGATTTAGATCGCAGATGAATGCTTTTTTGTTTTGTTTGTTTGTTTGTTTGTTTGTTTGGCTTAAAGTAATTCAAATGCAAATGCATTTTTATACTCTTCAGCCTATATTATCAGATTGCAAAGATCAGGGCATGTTTGATTAACTGTAAGGTACATTCTAAGCCAGCACTATTTACAGTTCCCTGTATTAAAGAGTGAATTTGAGCTTTCAGTGTCCCTGGTGTGAATTTTCATCAGTAATCTTTAAGTGATGTAGATGTCTACAGATCAGTCATGAAGGCTAGTCTAATCTAAACGTTGGTGCTTCATGCACCTGTGGCCATGTTCATTTGACAGGAGCCAGAGACAATCGTGGCAAGGAAAGATTTCCTGAGATGTCAAATGAAAGAAACCTTTAGAGGAACCAGACTCGAAAGGGAAATAATCCTCTTTTGGGTGACACCAGCAAGTGGGATTATACATCGACCAGCCATAACATTAAACCCACTGACAGGTGAAGTGAATAACATTGATTATCTCATTACAATGAAACTCTCAATGTAATGAATATATTAGACAGAAAGCGAACAATCAGTTCTCAATGTTGATGTGTTGGAATCAGGGATAATGGGCAACCATAAGGATCTGAGTGACTTTGACAAGGACTCACTGATGCACGTGGGCAGTGAAGGCTATCCCATGTGGTCTGATCCCAAAGAAGAACTACCATAGCGCAGCGTCTACAATGGGCACGTGAGCATCAAAACTGGACCATGGAGCAATGGAAAAATTTGGCCTGTTCTGATGAATCACATTTTGTTTTACATCACGTGGACGGAGGGGTGCATGTGCGTCACTTACTTGGAGAAGAGATGGCATGAGGATGCACTATAAGAAGGTAAGCTGGCTGAGGTAGTGTGATACTCTGGGCAATGTTCTGCTGGGAAACCTTGGGTTCTGGCATTCATGTGGATGTAACTTTGACGGGTACCACCTTCCTAAACATTGTTGCAGACAATGGTTTGAGGAACATGAGAAAGAGTTCAAGATGTTGACTTGGACTCCAAATTCCCCAGATCTCAATCTGATCAAGCATCTGTGGGATGTGCTGGACAAACAAGTCTGATTCATGGAGGCCCCATCTCACGACATAAAGGATTAAAGGATCTGCTGCTAATGTCTTGGTGCCAGATACCACAGCACACCTTCAGAGCTCTTGTGGAGTCCATGCCTCGACAGGTCAGAGCTGTTTTGGAGACACAAAGAGGACCTACACAATATTAGGCAGGTGGTTGTTAATGTTATGGCTGATCGGTGTAAATCTTTACTCTTCTGCAACTGTATACTCTTCAGTACTAAGGTTGCTGTAAGGATATCGAATATGAGCATATTGTGAATAAGAATCCGACAATAAAAACAGGACAGTCTTTATGATTACAGCAGCAGTTGTAAGTAGGTCTACAGTATCCAGGATTGATTATCTACTGAAGCATGTACGATCTTTATCAAGCCACCTGACAAAGTGTGCATAGTTCATTTTACTAATTTACTTTTTATGTGAATATGTTGCTTAATGGAAATCAAAAGAAAATATCTATCCCAGTCACTTTGGGAATAATGGTAACTGTGGAGATACAGCTCTGTGCTAGTGAATAGATCATGTGTTCTGCCCCAGTGCAAGTTATTTTAGACATTAGTCAGGATGAAATCAAAAATTTGCATAAGAAATTCCAATGTAGCAGCAGTGACTTAAAAAAAAATAAAAAATAAAAATAAAAATAAAAAATTATATATATATATATATATATATATATATATATATATATATATATATATATATATATACTGTATATATATATATATATATATATATATTTGTATTATATATATATATATATATATATATATATATATATATATATATATATATATAAAATTTCTAGGTACAGATTATACTGATTAACATTGGTGTTACTGGTGGTATTGTGCCACTGGTACCACATGATGATGAGAACAGTGGCTCAGATCATGAGCAAATTTATAGATGATAATTAACATTAACATTTCTACAGTAGAAGTGATGGTGAAGCTCAGGAAATACTACCCACTATTAGAATATAGACTTGTTGATACATATACAGTATTTTGTGGAAATGTTCATAATTTATTACTTAACTTTGCAAAAACGTGGAATTTCACAACCATTTTTGGCAATAATAATCATTATGTTCCTGCAACTGCTTATATCACTTGTATCTAGAAACAGCCCTGACAGTCATAATGCAATCCCAGTTAGTGTACACATAAAACCTCAGGCCACTTATGCCCAGTTGTTCAAGAATCTTAATAGTACACAAACATGTTCCTCAGATAATCATGGGCTATAAGTTCATATTCTCTCTCTCCCGCTCTCTCTTTTTTTTTTTTTTTTTTTTTTTTTTTTTCTCTCTCTCTCTCTCTCTCTCTCATATGCTTGATCATCTGTGGCCAAAGTAATTTAAATGCATATTCATACCCGTCAGCCAATATTGCCTAGATTGCTAAGACTAGCGCATGTTTGATTAACTGTCAGGTTCATTCTAGCCCAGCACTATATACAGTTCTCTATATTAAAGAGTGAATTTGAGCTTTCATTGTCCCTGGTGTAAATTTTAATCAGTAATCCTGTATGCGATGTTAATCAGACCACAGATTAATCAAGAATGCATGTCTAATCTAAATTTTGGTGTCTAATGCACCTGTGTCCACGTTAGTTTGACGTGTATGTAATATGTTCCTGCTACAGAGCTACATAACCAAATGAAACATTATTTACTGGATGGGCCTATAGAAGGCCATAAAATATTTTTGACAACCAAAAACGGATAGATCGAGTACAGTATATTATCACACTCGCAGTGAAATCCGAATATAAGGATGTTTTCTGAAATGAGATATTGATGACGCATTGTAATTCAGCACACCTTCGCTCAATATGTATCCGGTGAATATTTCATAGGCACTAATCCAGCAGATTGGTCACATCTGTACATATGTAAGGAGTAGTTTGCTAGGATTTATAGTCCTCATTAAGGCTCATTCTCTCTGTGTGCGCAGTAGGGAGTGGTATGAGGCGGTGATGATGGCTTTGGACATGGAGAGGACGGTGTCTAAGCTCATGTTTGACTTCCAGAGGAACTCCACCTCCGACGACGATTCCGGCTGCGCTCTGGAGGAATACGCTTGGGTGCCCCCAGGCCTTAAGCCTGAACAGGTAAAGTTCCCCACATAAACACACACAGGCACATGCACTGTTAAGCGTTTTTTTTTTTGTTTGTTTGTTTTTTTGCAGAGACACAGTTTGTGCACAGTAAATAGTTATTATTGATATATTATGGAGGTACACGCCGAAGAACAGAAAGTCTGTTCACATCCTTGTGTGCTGTTGGGGACCTTGAGGGGACATTTGTCTGGACCTCGTGAGGAAAGCTGCTTTATTTTGTTTATTTATTTATTTATTTGACATCAACTGCGAATTTAAAACAAACAAACAAACAAAAAAAACCCTAAACGACACTAAATATTTCCCGTTTGGTTGCCTAGGTTAATATTAGGGTCAGCTTTAGGTGTAACCGCATTAATTAGCTGCATTAATAATTATATCAATGGAAGGATAATAAGATAGGCATGTGTGTATGCGTGTGTGTGTGTGTGTGTGTGTATACAAATAGAAATGAAAGGGACAAAATCACCTGTTTCATAATTATAATGCCTGCTCATTTTACAACATTTGTTACGATTGAAATGTTATTATTCATTAAAAAAAACACCCTGTTATTGGAGAATTCTTTTTTTTTCGCGTGTTCCACTTTTTGTAAAGAACATTTTGACGGTGGCCTTTGTCATTTTAAATAACCATATATATAATTTAACAGACCAAATTAACAAAATTATATTACAAAATCTATGATTCACAGCCATGGCTAGTTTTTGTCATTACGGGCTTTTTTATTATTCTACTATGATACCTCAGCATATTGGTACGACTCTGAATTTAATGTACGTCAGTGCAAGTGTATGGAGAGATGCAAGTCCACTCTGTTACAATCAGCTGTGATGTGAAGGTAAATACATGTTTTGATTGAGCTGAACTTTATTGCACGCTGCCAACAAAACAGAGGTATGTAGGCTGCAGAGATGGTTGGACAAACCACCTCTGAAGAATTAAGACCGGATAATAATCTGCTGTTGTGTCCAGATATACATTTACAGCACTGCATTTCAATTTTGTTGTATATAGCCATAGGCACAGGTCATGGGTGAAGAGCAGATTTCTCTCATTTCTGGAAAACCATAGCTCAGATGGAGTGTTTTCTCTTGCCGCGTGCGACCTGCGTTTTAAAAAGAAACGGCACTACTGATAAAAAAAATAAATAAAATGTGATCATGTATAACAGGGTTTGAGGCAAATAAATGTGTGTCGGTGTATGGGTGTGTGCAGAAGAGACCTTGCAATATGAGAATTGCTGGTCAAATACGCTGTAGAACATTTCATGGTCAGGAAGATGGAGTATGGAAATGGCTCCTGTTAAAGAATGAACCTGTATGAGTCCCTATCTCACAGATAATCACTCTCAAACACACACACACACACACACACACACACACACACACACACACACACACACACAAGCATCACATCATGCTGGGAGTGGTTCATTATAGTTAGTACAGAGAGAAGAGGAAGATTATTTCAAAGATTCAAAAAGGCTTAAGGTGTTTCTTGTTCTTGACAAGATTTTTTTTTTTTTTTTTGGTTTTGGTTCTACCAAGGAGCCGAGTTTATTTTACATAATTACTAATCCCATTACATAACACTTTCAAAAATAATAATAATAATAATAATAATAATAATAAGATGCTTGTTACAGGTCCCATTTAAATGTTTCATAAGCGACTAAATGACCAGGTAGGAGGATTTTTCAATTAATGTCACAAAATGAAAACAAAAGAAAGCAAAATGCAAAGAATAAGTGACTCAATGACACTATCAGTGAGTCACAGCCTCCAGAATGAATGCTTTCGTCAGACACAGGACAGTGACAAATATTTTATACTTCAGGCTGTCGAAATGTTATTAAAATGTAGACTTGGTAATCTGTTGACATTATGTTGCAATTACAAAAAAAAAAGCGAGGTACGTGCATCTGATCATTACACTCCCTTGAATAAGACATTCACTGTTTTGCCTTTATGAACAGTTAAAACTGTTGTGGGGTTCATTTTATTATTAACGTGATGGGATTTGTTGAAATGATGACTCCATGGGTTTCAGCATCACCGGGAAGGATTTCCAGAGTAGACGGTATATGTGATATCATTTAGAGCATCAATGCCAAGAGTATTATGACAAACACACGGTTTCTGTAAATAGCCAACCTGGACCCAAGTCACAATACTGTGGAATAAAAAGTTCACTTTTCTGACAGGCATTTTTTTTAACCAATGGAGATTTTTTTGCATTCTTATTGAAGTAGTAAAAAGCATCAAATTAGGAATGAATACGTATTTTACGACAACATCCAGACATGGTGGAATGGTAGCTGAGCGTGTCGTATTGTCTCCTCACAGCTCATCCCTAAGCTCAAGTTACTGTCTGTGTGGAGTTTTCTATGTCCTCCAAGTGTGTGCATTGGTTTCCTCCAGGTTCTCTGGTTTCTACCCACTTCCCAAAAAACTTGGCAAGAGCTGGCTTAAATGCTAAATTGTGTGTGTGAATGGTGCACTGTGATGCATTGTGTACTCCCTCATTGTGCGCAGTGTCCATGGGACAGACACCGGATCCATCGCAACCCTTACCGGAATTAAAATGGTTACTGAAAATGAATGAATGAATGTCATGCAAATAGATAGACAGATATTAAAACTGTATTAAAACTGCAGCATTACAGTAGCCGTAAAATAACCACAAACCAAGAAATCTAAAGAAAGTATGTTTAGGGAGAACGTGAACTTATTTCTATGCAAAATACACCAGTATACACCACATCACCTAAAATGATAGGATGGCGCATAAGTGTTGCCACCTCACAGCTCCATGGTCCATGGTTCGATCCTGAGCTTGGGTTACGGTCTGCGTCGAGTTTTGCATCATCTCCCTGTATTCACGCGGGTTTCCTCCCACTGGCTACGCTAAATCGCCCTGAAGGCTGAATGAGTGTGTGAGTGTGTATGCACGGTGGTGCTCTGAAATGTCCATCTATCTCATCATTCTTTGATTAGAATACGGACATTACACTGGTCATCAGATTCACACAGTCATAAGCTAAGACTTGTCTGTCCAAACCAATTACCTCACTCAACCACTAAATAAACCACTTCTGGTTGCCTAGATACAGCTCTTTCTGCCGACAACCCTCAAGCAAAGAGCAGAGTTGTGAGCTTACCTTGAAACAAGCCTCAAGACTATACCCTGATAGAGTTTGCAAGCGCACACACACACACACACACGCACACAGAGGAAATGAGTCCTATCAAGAATCATCATCCTGCCACTTATTAAAGGCAGCCACCACATCATTACAGGTCTCAGAACAGCAATTTCTCAGATAATAGCATGTATTCGATAACATGAATCTCAGACGAATAAAAAGGATGAGTGCGAAATGTGCTTGTGCTCATTTTTGGCGTGCAGTCGTGTCATATATTTGATCTAATCATCTTACTGAATGTGCTGGACCGTGAATAGATTGAACGTATGTTATTTGAGATATGTTATTGCCTTTTCAGCAAATGAGAGAGGCAGTATGGTTTTGACTGAGGAATCTGTGTGTGTGTGAGTGTGTGTGTGTGTGTGTGTGTGTGTAGCGTTTGAATCTTGCTTCATCCTTTTTTCATGGGCTGCAGCTTTGATCTGCAATCAGTTCCTGCAGCAATAACAGTGAGGTTTTTTTTCCCCTCCTTCTGCCATTTCATGGTATCTCTATAAGACCCCTTTTTATTCACACTCACTAATGTGCCATTAAAGGACCCTGATTTTCGTTTTAGACTCAAGCGAATATTTTTAGCCCCTTTTCACGAAAACTATTTAAGCATCTCTGTTCAGGAATTTGTTTATCGGCTAAATTTAAGTCCTTATTCACCTCTTTTTAAAAATAAATAAATAAATAAAAAAAGAAGAAAGCTTCAAAAAGAAGCTTCAAATGACACTGTTTCACTCTGTACGTGTGGACACTTGATTCCACTGACAACTTGATTGCACGTCTCTGCCATAATGACACAAGCGGCTGGGAAGGGAAAATGGAGGAAGGAAAAATGAAATGGGTTTCTGCTTCCCTTCTTCTCTGGTGTTTTTTTTGTTTTGTTTTTGTTTTTTTTAATATGCGTTATATGGAAGGTCTTGCTGAGGAATACAATTTGTGACGTGGGTATGTGCTTCGATTGATGTACCTGAACATGCATTGTCTCCGGTTTATTTTGCTCAGACAGTAATATGACGCTGCTAGCACGTATGGAAATCAGATACTATTCGAAGCTAAGGTGGTAAGATTCTGCTAGGCTAGTATATTCGTTTCATCCCACATAGACGGCTAAATGAAAATAATGGGCGGAAGTACGCAAGCTGTAAACAAAGGCAAGATTGTTTGCATTAAAAGTTTTTTGCACAAATGCACAGAGTTGAAGCGCATGGATTTTAATGCAGCTGAGAGCATTGTAATGTTTATGGTGTACCTTGTGCAGAGACACATTTTTTTGGTAGCCGTTTAATGAATTCAATAAACCAATCCTTGAAAAAGTATATTCACTTTTATGGGTGCTTCAATTCATCTCTCACTCATATATCAATGTGTGTTTATGCACACAGGTTCACCAGTATTACAGTTTCCTGCCGGAAGATAAAGTCCCCTACGTGAACAGCATTGGCGAGAAGCATCGCATTAAACAGCTCCTACACCAGCTTCCCCCTCATGACAACGAGGTCAGTGCTCAAAGTACTGATGCATTTGCATTACATTCCAGGAATCTGCTTTTCATCCAACTATTAGCAAAGAGATGAGAGATGGGTTTTAACAGAGAGCATGCCTTTAATGGCTTTCTATCCCAAATGTTTGTTCAGGTCTGGTCGGATATTCGGTTGAAGACCGTCTCGGTGGAATGGGATCGTGTGAATGGATTCTCGAATGTCTCCAAGCACCTGAGACAAAACATATTTACGCTAGGATTTGATAGTGTATAGAAAAATAACCAGTTCTATTTTGAAACACATTTTTTGTATATATAGTGAGTCCCTGAAGAGTTTGGAGTACTCTACCTGAAGTGGAGTAACAGGGGTGTGAGTTTACCCATTTGCAGTTTTAAATTGAATTGGGGAGAGGTTGGGAGGAGTAAAGGAGACTCTGTAAAATGCACTAACATGTGTCATGGTCACTAAGGAAATAAGCATGGTTGTTGATGACACGTTTGAGCCACAACAGTTATGTTGACAACATAATAATAAAAGGTTTTGATAATGAAAATGATGATGATGATGATGATGAAGAAAGGTGTTGTTGATGGTTGTCTCCAGGTACGATATTGTAACTCTCTGGATGAAGAAGAGAAGAGAGAGCTGATGATCTTTAGCAACCAGAGAAAGAGAGACAACCTGGGCAGAGGCACTGTCCGCCCTCTCCCCCTCACCATAACTGGAGCTGTTTGTGAACAAGTACAGTATGACAGTACAATAGATCAGAAGTCATTTTAACAGTTACCCTTAGTTTAAACCTACCTTAACTGATCTGACTGCGTATCTAAATTAATAATAGATAACTACGTTCCTTGTTAGCCATATTGGAAGATATTATCTGTATAGTTGTACATGTTGTGCTCTTTCTTATCTTTTAGTGTGGAGGCCAGATAAATGGAGGTGATATTGCTGTATTTGCCTCACGAGTGGGTCACGGATTGTGCTGGCATCCTCACTGCTTCGTGTGCTGCATGTGTGCTGAGTTGTTGGTGGATCTAATATATTTCCATCAGGATGGAAAGATCTACTGTGGCCGCCACCACGCCGAGAGACTCAAACCACGCTGTTCAGCTTGTGATGAGGTCAGTCCGACAGCTCCAACTTTCATGCAAATAAGTCATGAGTGTCTGGGCTCTAATCCTCTCAACTGACCCGAAGCTTAATCGAACTTCACACTCCACTACTCTACCACCTTGAACTCCTTTAATCCCCAAAAACATAACCCCGATCATAAACAAAAACGTTGAATCCATGAGGCCCGACAGCTTTAAATATCCTCTAAACCAGAATTATTGTTTTATCCAAAACAAAACCAAAAAAATAATAAAACACTTTTGGGCCATCAGTATCGAAGCAGAGAATGTCAGACTCAAAGTTTTTGTAAAACAACAGGAAAATCACTGTGGTATTAGGTATTAAAGTTGACCAGTATGGAATACAGCCTAGTGTACCTACTGAATTATGAATACCGCCCATTGTACATACTGTACATTTAATGTTAATTAAATCCTGAAAACTCCCATGTTCTAAATTAAACGCCCTTCTAACAAATTTATAGTCGTCTTTATAGATACGCAACGTTTTAACTTATTTCTTGAGGTCTTGAATGTCATTGATCTTTACTACAGGATCTTCTTTCTCTTTTCTAACTTTGTTTCCTACCATATCTATAGATTATCTTTGCAGACGAGTGCACAGAGGCGGAAGGAAGGCACTGGCACATGAAGCATTTCTGCTGTTATGAATGTGAGGCTCCACTGGGTGGCCAGCGCTACATCATGCGTGAGGGACGGCCGCACTGCTGCAACTGTTTCGAGTCACTCTACGCTGAGTACTGTGATGCATGTGGAAAGCATATAGGTATATTACACAATAATCTCTCTTGATCTGACTATATTTTTATTTATGAGGCAAAAAAGTTGCCCGTTTTCCTGGAATAGAACTGTAGACGTCGTCTATGTAAATGGAAAATGGGAAAATATTAAATGATTTGATAGTTCGTTGGACAGTTGGTTGTTTTCAGTATGTTTTTTTTGTTGTTTTTTTAAATACAGTCTCTTTATCTTTTGGTTGGTTTTTCTGGTGGGTAATTGAAAACGATAAATCCCAGAGTATCTAGGTATTGTGCTCAGTCTTTTGATTCTTTGAAAGGATGAAGTTCAACCGTCAACTGTCTGGAAAGAAAAGGCATTTTTTAATTAGACTGAACAGTAAATTAAAACTTCCGTTCAATTCACTTGTATTTGTGTAGCGCTTTTAACAATGGACATTGTCTCAAAGCAGCTTTACAGAAACATATAAACATAGGATACAGATGTTTAAGTATGTGAATTTATCCTTATTGAGCAAGCCCGTGGCGAGAAACGATGAATAGGAATAGGTGAAAAATAAAGTCAGAAATAATATGGTTGTTATTTTGAGTTTTTGGGAATTACTGCAAGCACATTTATTTCTCTTTCAGACACACTTTTTGAATATATGCACATTTACACCTAAAAGACGACATATTACAAGCTCATTCATATTTATGTTCCCTAGGCATAGACCAAGGACAAATGGCATATGAGGGTCAACACTGGCATGCCACTGAAGAATGTTTCTGCTGTGCTCGCTGCCGTCAGTCTCTGCTGGGCCGTCCCTTTCTGCCAAAGCAAGGGCTCATCTACTGCTCTCGTATTTGCAGCCAGGGAGATGAGCCTGATTTGTCAGACTCCTCTGATTCCGCTTTTCAGAGTGCCCGTTCACGCCAGTCACGCCGCAGTGCACGAATTGGCAAGCAGGGAGCAAAGAACAACAAGGCAGAAAACAGCAGGCAGCCGTCATCTGGCTCAGCATCTGCAACAGGTGAGCGGCATTCAGTGGATGCAGACTCCCTGGTTGTGCAAATGGACCTGCTAAGTGTGTCCAGCCCAGCTCCCAGTCGTACTCCAAACCGCACACCAACAAGAACCCCAAGTAGGACCCCAAGTCGTTCACCAAGCCTGAACCGCAAGCAGTCTGTCTGGATGAGCAGGGATGAGCCATACTCTTATGAGTCCAATCAAAGAGATCCTTCTCCTTCCCCAAATCCCCATCAGCTACGGAGCCAGTGTAGCATCCGGAGCCCATATCCTCCCTCTCCTAGCCAACCACCCAAAGTGGTGAGCCCTCCAGAGTCCTGGCACAAAGAGCAACCAGGGAATAATCCCAAGAAGCCCCCTGTTATGGCAGCCCTGAGAGGCCACTCTTTTAATGAAAACTGGATGCACCATGGGCAGGAATCCGAGTTCCATCCTCCAAAACTGAAGACACAGATGAGTTTCAATGAGGTGTCTAGTCATGGCGCTGGGTTCTTAGACAAGCGCAGTGTCAGTGTGCAGGGCTTCCCCAGGGATATGAGGCCTCCGCTTCTAAGGAGTAGACATCATATTGGCCCCAGCTTTGGTGAACTGACACCACTTGAGCAGACACCACGAGGGTCTGCAGACTCATTGGCCCTTTCCTACGCTACAGGTATACACACTCAGACTATTCATACAGTCTATTTCAGTTATTGTTCACACTATCTATACGTGTTAAAGTACTATTATGGCATGGTCATTATAAGGCAAATATCTGCCTTTTTTAAACTACGTTTAATTTTGTCTCTATTTAGGAAACTCTTTGGATGGGACTACAAGGCGCCAGGAGCACCTTTCCCGCTTCTCGATGCCTGACTTAAGCAAGGACTCTGGTGTGAATGTGTCTGAGAAAAGTGCAATGGGTACCCTAAACTCATCCATGCAGTTCCGCAGCACTGAATCCCTGTCATCAGTCCCAAGACCGCTTGCTGATTTGGGAATGCCAGTCAGACTTAGGTACCCGCCACAACTCTACTGGAACTCTTCTAGAGGCCTCAGCTTTGATGAGCCAGGCAAAGGTCGCATGGGTCTGGCAGGGAGTATGGGAAACGTTCATTCGGTGACGCCACGACCACGGCGAGCTAACACACAAGACTCTCCACGACAACAACGGCCAAGGCAACAGCACCATCACAAAAGTCATAAGAGACACAAAGGCCACCATCGATCCCGCCGCTCACGCTCAGATAATGCCCTTCATCTGACTGCTGAAAACCAGGGTTACCCTAGTGACCCTGTTCAGAGATTCCATGATGATTTTCAGCGGTTGCCCTCAAGGATGTCACGTGACCCTTTCGGGGGAAATTATGCATGTAGGCAGCAGTTTTTCAGGCCTTGCCCTCGAACCACTTCTGACCTGACCTTGCAGGACCCTGGAGGTCCAAGACTAGGCCAATACCTGGGCAGGTACGGAGAGCTGGCAGAAGGTGACGATCACTTTTGCTCTACCTGCTCCTCTTCATCAGAAGCATCTGATGATGAAGGCTACTTTATGGGAGAACCGATTCCTCTGCCAGTACAAGTGCGTTATCTTGACAACGAGGAGTTGAGGCATCGTTATAGTCCGACTTTGATGGGTGGTCATTCCCAGCTACATACACGTAGACGCAGAAAGAGTAAGAACTGCATCATCTCATAAGAGAGTGCTTGTACCTGTGTGGGTGTGGTATGTGTCTCTTTGTGTCTAGATTGTAACTTTATTGAAGCATGATCAAATCATAAACAAGAAAAACCTGACGATGTCCTCTGGATCTTATCTCCGCTGTTTACTGTGACAGAAGATGGCACAAAGAAACGCATCATCTCATAACGCAGGTTGTGTGTTCTGTCAGTCAGTATGTCTGAGTATGTAACTTTATTCAAATAACTTACTTAATAGATTGTAATCTTACTTAAGCATGATCAAATCATAACCAACAAAACCTGATCATGTCTTCTGGACATTATATTCTCTGTTTACTGTGACACAAGATGACTTCATGTGTGAACAATTTGAATATTACATGAAACATTGTATATTCAAGAACACTTAAGTTCACTTGTAGAAACGTGCAATAAGGATGTGCTACGTACCGGTGGTTTGATTGAAGAAAAAAAAAAATAGGAATGAGGCTCAATGTGCACTGAAGGAACTATCTAGAGTCAAGAATTGGTATTGGTGGGTTACCACGATAACTGGCTTTCATTACAATTGTATTCTAATCTTGTTTATTCAGAAATGTCTGAAACTTGTGTTACTGTATGTGTAAGGAGTGAAAGATTGCTAGCTCAGTCATGTGGCTTGATCTGTCAATACCGATTATGAAGTCTGATAACGAAGACTGAGGGGACTTGGTTTTAAATGCACATCGTATCTGCCCCAGCTTCAAGGTAAAAAATTTCTCTCTTCTTTTTTCGCTCTTTAAATCTGTCTCTCGATCTTTTATTGTCTATTTGACAGCCAGTTCATCTGGACCCATATACTAGTTATTGTTTCCATTGTTCTAATTGCTTGCGCCCTGTTCTATCAATGACATATTAAAAATAACTTACCTTTGCTTTTGAGAATAGCAATGTTTGGTATAGTCCTGTTTTAAATGCAATATACATTTTTTCCCCCCCAAAGTCCACATTTTAATAATGGTATCTTTAAATTACATGTATGTACAGTGATTTTCAAAAGTAATATAAGTCATGGCTGTAGTATTGTAAATGTTATGTAAATATAGTCTTAAATATTTCTATATTTTGTATCCTCAGAAGCATTATTTGTATCATATTGTAGATCAGTAACTGCATGTATCCCCAGTTCATGTCTTGTATCTGAATTAAATAATATTTCAATTATCAATAAACTCAAGCCTTTCTTTCTTTCCATATGGACGGCTGGATTTTGACTGGTTCAGATGATTTATTGCATTGACGAAGATGTGACAGGATCTTATACAAGTGCTGTCTAAAGTAAAAAAAGATTGGAGTTTATTTTTTATAAGAATGCATTACTATAATATCATACAATAATCATAATATATACAGTTATTTGTACTTGTCAGCATCTACCACAAACATTTCACCAACCTATTTTACTACAAATAAGCTATGCGTGTATGTATACATGTCTGTATATTGACCAGAAATAGATAAATAATTTACAGTATATAGTTATCAGCAGTACAGGGGAAACTCTTACATTGAGGAAAGTCACAGTTACTGTGACGTTAAAATAACTTTAGAATCCTTTACTTAAATGAAAAAAGACTTGTGTGTCAGGTGTTAGCAGATGCATATTTTTCTCCAAATAGAGAATATGGGCAACAGAAGCCAATAATCATAAGATTGAAGAGTAGCATGTTTCCACTGGAGTAAAAAAAGATGCCTGGCTAAGTGGGTAGAGGAAGCTATTACACAGGATTGTGAGGCAGAAGACCTGGCTTAAGGATTTTGTTAAAAACGCTGTAGAAGCATTCACATATTGACTACCGAAAAAACCTGATGGCAGGGCTGTCCCAAAACACGTGGAAAGGTTTAGAAGGAGCTTGATGACATCCGCCATGTAAGTGGCCCAGCTCCATATGAATTATTTCAGTGCAAATTTGACTTTGTTAATCAATGATTTTCTTGATAATCCTGTTGCATTAAGACCCTTATTCAGAATTAATTCTGCCAAAGCCAAGACAATCAGTTTATTTTATTTTATTTTTTTTAATCAAATCAGTGTGAACTGTAGAAATATAACATGGTCACTAGAGCTGGTTTCTAGTCATAGTGCGATGAACAATATTTTGTCTTCATGGTAATATCCTAGCGGTCAGACACAAAGCATAAAAACAGCATTATACGCACACAAGCTCTTTTTTTTTTAACATTAATGTACACAGAAATGAGAACATTGATAGGTGGAAGGGTTCACTGAAAATGTTGTGCAATGGCAATGTTAACTGTGCAACCTCGCCTACTTTTATTTCGATTTTTACAATAAACATCTCGTAATTTGCACACATTTCAAGTATTTCATGTGGAGCCCTAAACACCTCTACCTTTCACAATAAGACTGCTTTTATAATGAGAACTTCATACCATTGAGGACCAATGGAAATAATTAGGAAGTAATCAAGTCTTTGGGAGAAATAAACTACATCAAATAAACATATAACCCTTGTAAAGCACGCAGAAATGGTTTACTGAGGCATTTCACCATCTGCCTCAGGTTTATTCATATTTAGTGAACGTAAGATCATAATGTTAAAAAACAGTAGTAAAATCAGAGCCATTTAGGCTTTAAACCACCTTAGGAAGGAGGCTTATTCTGATTGGTTTAGCAAGCAGATCTTCTTTAATACAGATTTGTCCATAAAGCTATGGCACTCTAACACTAGCTTTGGAGAGAATAGTTCAAATGCTGCTGCAGTTATTTACCACATTTAGCACCTTTGATCCTTACAGATTTTCTCCCTTCATGTAGATGTGGTTGAAGAACGGACTATTCCAATCGCACTGCTTTACAAAGTCATCATCCTGTGTTGCACCTAAAGTCTCAGACCATCACTTAGGAATGCATTCCCAGTGAAACGTTGCAGTATAGCCTCAAAATGTACAGCTGGACAGAGTGAGTGTGTGTGTGTGTGTGTGTGTGTGTGTGTGTGTCAGTGACGCTGGGACTGGGATGGTGTGCCAAGCTCTCTCAAGTCATACTCATTGATAAACTGCTCCATGGCGTCTACACAGCGCAGGCCGATCTCATGCAGGTTCTCCCTCAACGAAGATTGTATGGATCTCTCCAGTGAAGGATCTTTCGCCACGAGCATTTTTACCACCACCCCAAACGTATCGCAGTCCTGCCGATACACCTGCAGCACACATACACACACCGTAACTCTAGCATTAAAACGATCTATCAAGGTAATAAGAGCTTTTAAAGATAACGGGGCATGAACGTTTTGACATTATTATTCATTTTCGAGAACAACAGATAGATTTAGATATTAATGTGCTCATTCTGCTGTGGTATCGTTTCTATGGTAACGGTTAATTCACAAAGGCTTGTACAGCGGACACTCCTTATAATCTAAACCTAGTAATAAATGGGTAAAAAAAAAAAAATGTGTCGCAGTTTAACAAGCAACATTAAGTAATCATTGATGCGGTGAAGTTTTCCCGTAAACAGACATTTATTTAGCATTTACGGAAAGAGTCTCCTGCGTTGTTCATTGTTTGCAGTCACAGATAGAAACATATAACCCTGTCAGCTCGAATGTAAGTTTTACTTATCTGAAGTTGTTCCTAAATATTATATTTTACCTTGAAATGTACTTTTTTATATCGTAAAGTTGTACTAAAATATATGTTATCGTACAAATCTTACAAAGTGATTGACCACAGTCCTCAGTTTCCCTCAGTTTCATCGCTCTGTGAAATTACTACACATTTTTCCAGGTTCTCCTTCAGGAAAAACATCTGTTCTGAACATTTTCCTTCACTCTAGAACCGTTAAATCTCTAAGCAGTCTAAAGACCGCCCTGATTAAACACACACACACACACACACATATATACATACATATACATAATATATATATATATATTCACCCAATTACCGGTCAGGAGTTTTGGGAATCATCCTCTTGAGATGATGAAGAGAATAGCAGGAGTGTGATAATGTGCAGAACACAGAGAAGCTCAGTGTCCAGTCATAGGGGATTGCGCACACACACATTCTCCCTCTCTCTCTCTCACACTCTCACACACACACATACGCACACACACCTCTACTCACAGTCAGACACATCCACGCAAATTACTAATTCATAAGAATTACTGAGTGACCTTTTGTACAATTTCACACAACCGAATGCCAACACACACTCTGTCCCAAACCCACGCTATATCTCAAATATTTTATATGTCACAATTGTACACTCACTGGACACTTTATTAGGAATGACATACTAATACTAGGTAGGACCCCCCAGCCCTTGGGAAGGCCTCAGTTCTTCATGGCATAGATTCCACGAGATGTTGGAAACTTTTCTTCGAGATTCTGGTCCAAGAGTACATCCTGTTTTGGCTAAACCTGATGTGGTGTTCTTCTCTTGTAGCCCAAACGCCTCAAGGTTCATCAAGTTGTGCATTTTGAGTTGCTTTTCTGCTCACCACAGTTAAGAGTAGTTGTTGGAGTTGCTGTAGCCTTCCTGTCAACTTGATCAACAAGGCATTTCTGCCCACACAACTTCTTCTAGACATTTTTGTTCTTCACACCATTCTGTGTAAACTCTAGATCAGGGGTGTCCAATCTTATCCGGAAAGGGCCGGTGTGGGTGCAGGTTTTCATTACAATCAAGCAGAAGCCACACCTGCTTCCACCTGTTTAATCAGTTGATCTTGGCTTTCAATAGACTCAGGTTTGGCTTCTGCTTGGTTGGAATGAAAACCTGCACCCACACCGGCCCTTTCCGGATAAGATTGGACAACCCTACTCTAGAGAAGCTGTTGTGTGTGAAAATCCAAGACCAGCAGTGTCTGAAATACTCAAACCAATCCATCTGGCAGCAACAACCATCCATCCATCCATCCATCCATTTTCTGTGCTGCTTATCCTACATAGGGTTATAGGAAGCCTGGAGCCTATTCCAGGGAACTCGGGGCACGAGGCAGGAGACACCTGAGGGGACACATGAGGTGCTACCCCATTGCAGAGCACAATCGCACATTATGGACAATTTGGAAATGGCAGACAGCCTACAGCGCATGTTTTTGGACTGGGGGAGGAAACCGGAGTACCCGGAGGAAACCCCTGACGCAATGGGAGAACATGCAAACTCCGCCCACACATGGCAGAGATGGGATTTGAACCCCCAGACATGCTAACCACTAAGCCACCATGCATCCTGCAACAACCATATCATATTTAAAGACACAAATATCACATTTTAACCCCCCATTTTGACATTTGATGTAAACATGAACTGAAGCTTTTGACCTGCATCTGCATGATTGTACGCACTGCACTGCTGCCACATGATTGGCTGATTGGATGACTGCATGAATGAGCAGTGGAACCGGAATCCTAATAAAATGGCCAGTAAGTGTATATTGAAACATGTCGTGCAGTCAAGGTGCACAGCGAATACAATGAATATCCATCCATCTATTTATTTTCAATAATGCATATCCTATCCAGGTCACGGGGAACCTGGAGCCTATCCCAGGGAGCATCGTGCACAAGGCGGGGTACACCCTGGACAGGATGCCAATCCATCACGGGTCACACTCATATACATTCACACACCCATTCATACATTATGGACACTTTGGACTGGGGAAGGAAACCGGAGTGTCCGGAGGAAACCCCTGCAGCACGGGGAGAACATGCAAACTCTGCACACACATGGCGGTGGCGGGAATCGAAGGTCTGTTGTGAACATGCTAACCACCGTGCGCCCAATACAATGAATACAATGAATGTAATGATTATGACATTCTATTTATATATGTTTCCTGGTGTGACGTTCATTATAATCAGCGTTATGTAAAAGCATTACACAGCAAGTTACATAAAATAGCACAGAATGGTGCAATCTGCACTCAGTGTAGATATTTCACTGTACACTCTGTGTGTGTGTGTGCGTATATGCGTGTTCGGGTTTGCACGCGTACGTGTGTGTTTCTTGTGGATACCAGGTGACTCTTCCATCTACTAGATCACCTTAGAAAAGCACCTCAGCCTGACCTCTGGTATCCAGTAAGAACAGATGGGTTCGTTCTTCTCTCTCTCTCTCTGTCTCTCTCTCTCTCTGTGTGTGTGTGTGTGTGATCTGTGCTCTATGTGTGTGTGTGTGTGTGTGTGTCCTAGTCCCCACAAGGATAGGAATATATGATCGTTTAAACCTTGTGGGCTGGTCCCCAGGATGAAAACGGCGTTTTCTTTTTTTTAACAAAAACATTGCACCTTTTAATTATAATAATTAAACAAACAAAACAGATAGACGCATGGATGGATGGATGGATGGATGGATGGATGGATGGATAGATAGATGTAGAAATAAATAAATGTAGGAATATCATTAATTAGCTGAATTGATAATTAAGTCAGTGGAAGGTCCTCACAAGGATAGTAAGACAATCCTGTGTGTGTGTGTGTGCGTGTGTGTGTGTGTGTGGGTTGGCGAGTGGGTGGTTGGATGGGTGAGTGTGTTTGTGTGAAGCGGCTGCATCTACCTGCTACAACACCAATTCAAAACAGCACCTACTGTCGGCCTTGCGGTAACCATAGAGATTGGAAGACAGAGAGAGAAAGAGAGGCTGTGTGTGTGTGTGTGTGTGTGTGTGTGTGTGTGTGTGTGTGTGTGTGCGGTGTAATTTTCATTCTGCTGTCTGAGTCATAGCCCCGTGTGCTCTGCTTGCTGTTCACCAGAGCAAAATAAAAAAAAAAATAGTCTTGGTGCAGGATTGACTAGCAGGCGTGAGATGCTTTCACTCATCACGCCGGTGCTTTGCCTTGCCTGCTACTGTTACATGTTAATAAAAGGGGTTTTTTAAATTTTATTTATATATATACACAATTTTACCCTAAAACAGTTTGGTCTTTACAGACCGTCTCTTTATTTGCCTCAATCTCATACTAACACACACACACACACACACACACACACACACACACACACACACACACACACACACACACTTTACCTCCTCTATCTCCTCTCTCTTTCTCTGGATGGCTCGACTTCTGGCAGCTGCACGTCTTACAGAAGACAGAGACTCCCTGCCACTACTGTTCTGCTCTTCCTGATTGACCTGACGAGGGGGAAAAAGAGAGAAAGCACAAATTAGCCAAGACGTGGGCACAATTTTATTCATTTGAGAACGTGAAACACAATAATTGAGAGCATGAATAAAGTGTGCACACCCGTTATGATTTTGTGATCACCCTCTGTGGCCTCTCCAGGGTCCTGTACCATGGTGATATAAGAGATGACTACGTTCTTTTCAAAGTGCATGTCTGTTACAGACACTGAATGTCCTTCTGTAAAACTATGTGACCTCAAAAGTACCCTGGAATCAGCAGAGGCCTGTGATTGGGCAGTGATTACTTTCCATCATGGCATGGTGCTGCACTGTTTATATTACACTGAAATGCAATTACAGTAATGTAATAACATTTAGAGAAATGCGATGACCGACTTGACATTTAGTTTTGGCTCTTTGAGGCCGTACACAGTTGAGTAGCTGAGAGAGGTTGTATTTCAAGGTGGGTTGCATTATATTCCGACATGAATTCAGCTTTTTTTTTTTTCTTTTTTTTTTCCGTCTTCTTTTTAGACCAAAACAATGAAACGTTTTCTTTCTGGTGTGTTTTACACAGCTGATGTAGGTCAGTAAGGAAAACAATCTTCTGTGCAGATTGAAATTGACCCTGTTCAGCAATAATGATTGTATTTTTATTCCTGTGTCATGGATGCCTCTACAGCGTGGACCCCTGACCCAGCACTGACACTGTGTTACTTATGGAAGAATAAAACCTATTATAGTGACCCATCAGGCGCCATGAAGAGATAATGCTAATGGAAGAATTATCCATTTTATCCAGATACAGTACGTGGTGCCGTGATATGGAACTGCCTTCTTTCACAGACTGTCCATGTTATAATAATACCAGAAAAAAGTTTTTTAATCCACTGGATGCAAGGGCAATTTTAGATAGCCTTTGAGAATGCCTTTGACAAAAGAAGAACGTACTGAATTCATTCTCATGGCTGGATCGGGAAGCTGTCGCAAGGTTGCGATGGAAACATGGTGAGCACTTCACACACAACATCGCTGCCAAAATTATTAACCGATTCAACAAGACTGGAAGTGTTGCGGACCGACCGAAAAGTGGACGTCCACAAACATCCACTGACATGGTGCTGGCAGACATAGTCCTCTATATATGGAGATTTTTGGGACACCCTGTGTGTGTGTGTGTGTGTGTGTAGATCTCCGTCCAACCATATTCTGTACCGTTTATCCGACACTGTGTCGTGGGGAGTCTGGAGCCTATCCCAGGGGATTCAGGGCACGAGGCAGAGGACACCCTTGGACGGGGTGCCAACCCAATTCAGGGCACAATCACACCAATTCATACACCGATTCACAAACGACAGGCAATTTGGAAACGCCATTCAGCCTACAACACGTCTTTAGACTAGGGGAGGAATCGAGAGTCAGTTAACTGCGTGTTCACGTTATATTGAAACTCCAGTTTCCATATTATATTGAACCCAATAATCCTTTCTGCATCCAGCTGTCAAATTATTCAAACGATGTGCATTGCGCAATCACGAGAGCATCCTTTTCAATTTTAGGCAGCTGCATGTAGTAATTAATGTAAAACACTATGGAACTGTTACATCAGATTTGAAGCTCATTAAGGTGAACGTTGGTCACTGGAAAGCCAGTGTCTCCCTGTGCCGCACAATTAGGACAGAGTGAACGTTTCGCCTCGGGTTTTTTGTTTTTTTTTCTAAATGAAAGAAGAAATCGTGCGGTCACTTACTGTAAATGATAGGGAAGGCCTCTCAGAAGCCACTGAAGATGACCGTGAGCATTCTGTGAGGGAAAAGGGGGGGGGGGGGGATTAGTGAAGCACATTTGACATTTACTGTCACTGGTGAACTAATCACAGTCATATCGTTTACAGCATTTTGCAGAGTCCCTTATCCAGAGTGAAAAAAAAAAAACATATCCATATGTTAGTACAATAGGTCAGGGTCTAAAAATACCATCAAGCTGAATCCCTGTTAGAGAGGAGTTAACAGAGAGGTAAAAAAAAAAAAAAAAAAAAAATACCAGACAAAGCAAGGCACTTTTTCAATTAAATTAGTGCCCTTGTTAGTGCTTGGTGGAAACTTGGGTCATCGGTTTTTGTTTAAAGACAGCCAGGGGAAGTTAATTCCACCACCTGGGCCCCAACACAGAGAAGAAACTTTCTCGCTACACCTTTAACCTCAGTTCAAATAGGCTTCCTAAATTTACACGGCATTATACTGTCTTTACTTTGATCAGGGCCTCAATTAAAATGGCGTGAAAGGAATAACCAAGGCTTCTGCAATGTGCGATTTGGAGAATTTGCCTTACAAAACATTTGAATGCTTGGACTGCTTGATATATACTGGCGCTCTGCCTAGATGCTTAAATTCTCCCTCTTTTTTCTTTTTTTTTTTTCGTTCGCTCTCGCTCTCACCCTCTCACACACAAAAACACCTTCATTTCTCTCCCACTCACACACACAAAACATTTGAGCTCATCCTCTCTCACACTGTCACTCTTTAACACACACACACACACATATATACTGTACATATAAAAATAGCACAAAGACAATGACTCATGCTCATCTCTGCATATCTCACAGGCACAATGAGCAAACAAGTGAAAGAGAGAGGAACCTATATGAAAGGTTCAGATCTAATCAATGTATGCCATTTTCACCCACATTCTAGATACACAAATGGCTCTCAGAAACACACTCCAGTCCGTTAAAAAATATATATATATATAGGCGGATATACAGTATGACGCGTTTTTCACATTTCAAATCGGTCCCTATCGTTCGTCTGAGCATGCATCAGATTATCTACAAGAATATACTTATCGATGTACTATGCTCAGCCAAAAGACTGCGGAGCACTAAGATTATTCCCTGGATGCATTTTTTTTTGCTGAAGTGCTGTTCCCTAGTTCAACAATTCATCGAGCTGTTTACTTCTCTAGTGATGCAGCTGTGGTTGATGAGTGCATAATGATGAGCAGTGAGAACACCAGCCAGGCTAGGAGCAAGTGGTTGCGCATAGTGTTAACCAACACTACCACCTAGTGTGTGCGATGAGTTGCAAGACAGCAGCAGGCACTTCAACATTAATGCATATACAATATATTTGCGATTATTCTCCTGCACTGCATTCATTTATGCGACTTTCTGTTGAACTGGACATCTGCACAGTTCTGTATATCTGTATAATTTTCACATCAAACATCTGAATGACTCTCAGTGACTTTGACATATCAAACCTTGGATGGGCTACAACAGCAGACAACCACATCGGGCTCCAGCCTTATCAGTCAAGGGCAGGAATCTGACACTACAGTGCTGTGAAAAAGTCTTTGATTTCTTTTGTTTTCGTGTGTCTCTCGTACTAAATTGTTTCAGAAATCGAAAACAACATCTAAGATAAAACAAAGGCAACCTGAGTAAACACAAAATACAGTTTTTAAATGATAATGTTATTTACTGAAGCAAAAAAGTTATCAAATTCAAACTGGGCCTGTGTTAAAATGTATTTGCCCCCATAGATACTAATTCCCCAAATCTGTGAAACATGTGGGGTTCAGCTGGACTAGACGCAACCAGGCCTGATTACTGCAAACCCTGTTCAATCACATCAACACTTAAATAGAACTTTTTCAACAGAATGAAGCTGGTTAAAAGGTCGTACGTAATAACATACTATGCCAAAGTTGATGAAGAAAGTGATTTGAAATACATCAGTCTGGGAAGGGTTACAAAGCTATTTCAAAGGCTCCGGGACTCAAAAGGACCACAGTGAGAACAATTATCTCCAAATGGAAAAAGCTTGGCACAGTAGTGAACCTTGCAAGAAGTGGCCGACCTTCAAAAATTCCTCCAAGAGCACAGCAATGACTCATCCAGTAAGTCATAAAAGAGCCAAGGACAACATCAAAGGAGCTACAGGCCTCTTTTGCATCAATAAAGGTCACTGTCCATGACTCCACTATCAGAAAGACACCGGGCAAAAATGACATCCATGGAAGAGTGGTGAGGTGAAAACCACTGCTGACCCAGAAGAACATTAAGGCTCGTTTGAATTTTGCCAAAACACACCTTGATGATGCTCAAACCTTTTGGGAGGATGTTCTGTAGATTGATGAGTCAAAAGTGGAACTGTTTGGAAGACAGGGGTCCCGTTACATCTGGCGTAAAGCAAACATTCCAAAAATTCCACAAAAAGAACATCATACCTGCGGTCAAGCATGGTCGTGGAAGTGTGATGGTGTATGGATGCTTTGCTGCTTCAGTGCCTGGGCAACTTGCAATATTTGTGGGAAACATGATTTCTGCTCTCTACCAGAAAATTCTAAAGGAGAATGCCCGGTCTTCAGTCTGTAAGTTGAAAGCGCAACTGGGTTATGCAGCAAGACAATGATCCAAAGTATAGGAGTACATCCACCTCTGAATGGTTCAAAAAAGTAAAATGTTTTAGTGGACAAGTCAAAGTCCGGACTTGAACCGATTGGTATGCAGTGGCAGGACCTTACACGGGAAGTTCATGCTCGAAAACCCTCCAGTGTGGCTGAACTAAAACAGTTCTGTAAAGAAGAACGGGCCAAAATTCCACCACAGCGCTGTGAAAGATTGATCTCTAGTTATCAGAAGCGTTTGGTTGCAGTTATTGCTGCTGAAGGTGGCACAACCAGATTTTAAGTTTAAGGGGGGAATTAGTTTTTCACATGGGTGACAGGTGTTGGATAACTTTTTTTTTTGCTTCAATAATAAAAAAAAAAACACATCATAATAAAAACTGTATTGTGTTGCCTTTAAAACTCAGGTTGCGTTTGTTCTATGTTGAATTTCATTTGAAGATCTAAAACTATATTTAGTATGAAATATACACAAAAACAGAAGAAATCGAGATGGTGCCAAATACTTTTTCACAGCACTGTAGATTAGACACAGGCTCACCAAAACTTCACAGATTGAAAAGTCATCACCTGGTATTGTTCCTCTGACCTCTCTCATCAACAAAGCATGATTGGCTGATTGGGCATTTGCATGAATTAGCAGGTATGCAGGTGTTCTAATAAAGTGAGTATGTATGTAAGGTAGATATTGATGTATGTAAATAAGAATTTTTGAAAGAGCATAAAAGCACTGTCAGGGCCACTTCTAGGTTGTCCATAAAATGTTTTCCTACATAGTTCCCTGACATATACCTGGTGTGTTGAATGGCTTCTTGTCCTGCATTGGAGTGGAAGTGCTCTTCTCTGACTTCTTTTCCAAGTGCTGGCTTGATGAATTCACATTTTTGTGTCTCAGCACAATACTCGGGCTCCGAGATCTAGACGGAAGCCGAAGACTGGAGGCTCTCTGGAACCTGTGGAGCCTGAAGCTAAAACCAGGCCGCCGTGAAAAGTAGTCCTCTCTCGGCCTGTAATAGTAGCTGCAGGAGGAGAGAAGTCATATTCATATGAAAAGCTGCATTACTAAATAATTGGCTGGAGATGAAGAATAAATGTCCTCCTCTCATCCTCTGCACAGCAGGCCAACAGCAAAAATCATTTTTAGCACGTGAACCATTAAAGTTTATATTATATATATATATACATATATGTATATATATATGAATATTATTTCTATTGTTCTCATTAACTGTTCTTATTTTGGAGAACCCATGGGCAATCTGAGATAATCAGCATTCTTGGACATGTGTGAAGAGGTGGGTAGTAGCACGCTACATTTACTTCCTTACATTTACTTACGTAACTTTTGGGGGAAAAAATGTACTTTTAAGAGTAGGTTTAACTGGCCATACTTATACTCTTACGCAAGTTCATTATTAATCACAGAAATGTACTTTTACTCCTCTACATTCGGTGGCGTTCCGCCGTTACTGTTAAATATGAATGCATATATATCTAGTTTTAATAATTCGTTTATATCACGTATAATGAAGTCACGAGTCTCGCGATACGCTGCAGTGGTCTGAATGCATCCGCAACAATCGCTCACTTCAGTCATGAAGAGGGGGAAGAAGCGAGCATGTCAAGGGAGGCAGGAGCCACACACACACACACACACACACACACACACACACACACAATACACACACACTTTCTCTACTGTTCTGTTCCATAGTCTGTTCTTTTGTTCTCTGTTGTCTTGTTTAAATGCAGATGCTGGAAAGTTTGTGTTGTTAACATGTTAAGACAGTCAACTGTTGGGGAAATGACTTTGTTTTATGCTGCTTCTTGTTCCCTAGTATGCGATATGCTGCTTCTTCTTGAACCCAGGTTTTATATCATATAAACAGAACTGACAGACTTCCCAGGAGAGGTGAGATTTAGGATTTTCCCTTCATCTGAATCAGATCTGAAGTGACTAGTAACTTGCTACTTGAGTAATCTTCTCATTGGATACTTTATTACTCTTACTCAAGTCATTATTAACATTATTACGTGTACTGTTACTTGAGTCGTTATTTTTAGGAGTAGTTTGACTCGTACTTGATTAAAACTTTTGGATACTCGACCCACCTCTGCATGCTTGTGCAAATATGTGAGTGTTGTAAGGGGAAAGAAAACTAAAATGTAGTGAATTTCACTGTCTAGACTGGGAAGTTGCTTTTTGCTGCAGAAAACTAAGAAATGTTATCAGGGGAGAAAAAGGTGTGATTATAGGTTGTGGGGTGTCTCGTGCAAACTGTGTGTAGGATAACTATGTGCACTATTAATAGGCGATTTCTGCTTCTCCAGATAATTTTTACTGTTGGACGAATAAAATGCTATGAGTGAATCTCATGAATACAATTATTATGAACTAGAGAACAAATTATTATTCTTCCACGTACTTAATAAGTAATGTTTAACAAAAAACATTAAAAAACATTTTTTTACGATGAACAAATTAAATAACAAAACGAACAGTTGCCAATATAACCTCCCCTCATTTCCATCCACAGAATATTTGTTTCTTGATTTTACTTCATGAATAATTTTAGCTGAAGCAACCACTATAGCCTTCCCGATGCTGACATTTTGGTTGAAAATGAATTAACCACAAACTTTATTGCTGTTTATTTGCTTTTATGCTCTACAGTGGTGTTTGAAAGTTTGTGAACCTCTTCAGAATTTTCTATATTTCTGCATAAATATGACCTAAAACATAATCAGAGTTTCTCACATGTCCTAAAAGTAGACAATGAAAACCCAGTTGAACCAATGAGGCAAAAAATATTAAATGTGGTCATTTATTTATTGAGGAAAATGATCCAATATTAAATATCTGTGAGTGGCAAAAGTATGAAAACCTCTAGGACTAGCAGTTAATTTGAAGGTGAAATTAGAGCCGGGTGATAAAAAGCCAGATAGAACCTTATAAACTTACAGACTTAATAAGATACTGTTGGTGTTTGGACAAAGTTTAAAAATGTGCTTTCTAATGGTCTCATATCTCAATAATGGTCATTTGGAGGAATCTTAAAATGTAGGTCTAAATGCAAATTTCTGGGTTTTGTACGTATCTCACAAACACTCTTCACCCGGATAGTAACTAATAGTAACGTCATGATTTCTGGTTGTGCCTTATTTGCCTTTATCCAAAGCAACCTACATGTACTTGATGTACAACCCCAATTCTGAAAAAGTTGGGACGGTATGGACAATGCTAATAAAAACAAAGAGGAATGATTTGTAAATGTACTTTGACCTGTATTTAAACATAAAACATATTAAGACAAGGTGTTTGATGTTTTGTTTAATCAATTCCATATTTTTTTGAAGATAAACGTTCATTTTGAAATTGATGCATGCAACACGTTCCAAAAAAGTTGGGTCAGGGCCAAGGTGATGTGAAACAGGTGAGGCAATCGTCTAATCATAGTATATATGGAGTCTCCAAAAGAAGGCTTAGTCCTTCAAGAGCAAGGATGGGTCGAGACTCGCCAATCTGCCAACATATGTGTCAGCAAATAATCCAACACTTTGAGAACAACATTCTCCAAAGAGAAATAGGTAGGATTTTAGGCATTTCACCTTCTACAGCGCACAATATAATTTAAAGATTCAAGGAATCTGGTCAAATCTCGGTGCGTAAAGAGCAAGGCCAAAAAGCACTTCTGAATGCGGCGTGACTTCACTGTCTTAAAAACCATCATGAGTCTGTAATGGATATCCTGACATGGGCTCGGGAATACTTTGGTAAACCTTTGTTAGTCAACACCATTCGCCGCTGCATCCACAGATGCAAGTTAAGACTTTACTATGCAACACAGAAGCCATACATCAACAATGTCCAGAAGCGCCACCTACTTCTCTGGGCTTTGTCTCATCTGAGATGGACAGTAGCACAGTGGAATCATGTTTTGTGGTCTGAGTCAACATTTCAAATAGTTTGTGGACAAAAGAACCATCATGTGCTCCGGGCCAAAGAGGAAAAGGACCATCCAAGCTGTTATCAGGGTCAGGTCCAAAAGCCATCGTCTATCATGGTAAGGAGGTGTGTCAGTGCCCATGGCATGGGTAACTTGCACATCTGTGACGGCACCATTAATGCAGAAAGATATGTACACATTTTGGAGCAACATATGCTGTCTTCCAGAGCAGGACAACGCCAAACCACAATCTGTCTCCAATTGAGAATGTGTGGCTCATTATGAAGCGCAAAATAAGGCAACAAAGGCCCCATACAGTTGCACAGTTGAAGGAATGCATAATGTATGAATGAAAGAAAACTTCCACTTGCTAAACTTAACCAACTGGTGTGCTCAGCGCCCAAACGCATAATAAGTGTTATTAAAAGAAAAAGTGATGTCACACAGTGGTAAACAGTTGACTGTCCCAACCTTTTTGGAGTGTGTTGCAGTCATCAGATTTGAAATGAGTGAACTGAATTTTGAAATGACTCTTTTTGGTTTTTTGGGTTTTTTTTTTTTTACTGTCCCAACATTTTCGGAATTCAGGTTGTATATAGTTGAACAGTTTAGGGCAAACACATCCCCATCTCACATCCACATTCCCCATCTCACTCTTTTCCCATGCCCAAGTTACCTGTGGTTTGAAGACTTCAAGTCCTCCAGCAGTGACACAATAGAATCCCTGGGATTTCAACACACACTAACACACTAGTACAGAACCTTAAATGCTGACAACCCACAGCCCAAACATGGCAGATTATTATTGTCAACCCTACGAAGGACTTTGAGCAGAAATGCACAGTAATTCCACTCATACCTATTTAAACATCTGATTTGTTTTGTTGAGTCTCCTCTCCTCATTTTACTTTTTGCATGGAATGCAAAGAGATTGGCTTGGTTTTAAAAGTGCCCTTTTACACGTATTTTGTGCCAGATGTCTAATTCCAGCTCATGTGTACTAAAAGACAGGTAGTAAGTGTAAAAAAAAAAAAGTGTTTTTTTTTTAAAAGAAAGTAAAAGAAAGTTCATAAATATATTTATTAAATATATGAAATAAATATATTTATATATTTACTTCAGTTTCTACTGAAGGCTTCACAAGACATCATACATTTCCACTTACGGTAATTTAGTTGCGTCGTCTGTGGTCAAAGCCAGTGACACATTAAATTCCTATTATATCACTGATGTCACAACGGGGTTGAGTCATGTTTCCTAATTTAACTGTCAATTAAGAACCTTGTCAATTATTTATTGGCTCTTATTCACAGAAGCTCAACTTAATTGGTTTAGACTCCACTAAACTGCATCGAGTACTAAAATGAAGAAATCATCAGACCTGATTGAGACAAAATATAAGCAAAGCTACATTTAAATGTACCTTTTCTGCTTGGTGTTTGTTTACTCATTTTCCACACCAGAAATTTTATGATGTAGAAGAATCTTGTCTACTAAGTATCGTTTAAACTCAGAAAGCTGATTGGTGCTGAGATGGTTTGAATGAGACATTATTTTTAGTTGAACAAATCTAAACTGTCTACTGTTCAACAAATAGCAAAAATTGGAATAATAATAAGGTACTTAGTGACAAGTTTCATGATAAGCACTGTATGTTCTGGCTAATCTGGTGCTCAGCAGAACACCCACAGAGGAAATCTGTTGTCTGTGGTGAGGCAAACTTTCAGAGTGTACTACCTTGAAAAAAGTTCATATTCTACCAGATAGACAGAAAAGGATTTTATGTTTTATCTAGAGATGCACCGTACAGAATGATATCAGCCGAGACCAATAACCGAAACTGACAGTTCTGCCTTTTATGCCTTCTTTTAAATTAATAATAATTAATTCCACAATTCTGAAAACAAGTTGTGTTCTTGGTAACTGGTCTCATAAACAGAAAACACATTACTCAAATTAACATTAACACATGAACTAAATTCTGAAGATTAAAGTAAGATTTTATTGAATGTTATTATTCCATATTAACAGAATTAATTGACTGAATTCTAAAAAAAAAAAACCTACTTTTAGCCTTCATTCACTCACCACAAACACAAGCATTTCTACTTCATCATTGACATCAAACTGGAAACATCCATCCATCCATCCATCTTCTACCACTTACTCCTTTTCAGGGTCGCGGGGAACCTGGAGTCTATCCCAGGGAGCATGGGACACAAGGCGGGGTACACCCTGGACAGGGTGCCAGTCCATCGCAGGGCACAATCACATACACACTCACACACCCATTCATACACTATGGACACTTTAGACACGCCAATCAGCCTACCATGCATGTCTTTGGACTGGGGGAGGAAACCGGAGTACCCGGAGGAAACCCCCGCAGCACGGGGAGAACATGCAAACTCCGGACCCTGGAGGTGTGAGGCGAACATGCTAACCACTAAGGCACCGTGCGCCCCCAAACTGGAAACATATAGGCTTAATATAAACTTTTAACTCATATTAAGATTAACTGGATATAAAATATACTACTCTACAAATATTTTTCCGTGCAATATATACCTTTTTGTCAATTCATCTTCATTTAAATCTTTCAACGGTGTACTGGCGCTTTAATTCAGTGCGAGCAGGAAAAACAATCGGACTCGACGCTGAAACTCCCGTTTTACTGCAGCTCACTTTCTGGTGTAAAATTTTAGCAGTGCAGAAATTACAGAGCTTACAAACTGCACTTTTGTCATCATTCCACACAAGAAACATCTTCTTTACACACAGCACGAAATCGATGTGTTTTCCCGCTCTCTTTTTATTGACATCGGATGTTCCTAAACTATCGGCCGATGGCATCTCTATGCATCGATGCATCTCTAGTTTTAACACATAACCCACCTAATCTTCCTAAACTAACCTAAGCATTTAAACACGCAAAGATATTTTCTCTAGAATTCAAAAACAAGCTACAACAGAACCTAAAAATAGTATATTTAATGCAACAGAATATATTAAAGTATCTTATTAGTATAATATTGTCACATCCATTTCCATCACCTATCCAGGAGCCACTATCAGTCCACATCCGATTCCAATCTGAATCATCACATTGTTCTCAATCTCATTTGTTCAATGTATTTAAACAGTTTATTCACTTCTGTTCTTTCTGTTCTCTTTACCTACTAATTTCCTGTTTCTGATTGAGCCTGCTTATTTGGATTAAAGACTGCCAAAAACATATTATTTTGTTTTGAAAGGAAAGGGAAGTGTAAAATGTGGCTGATAGAATTAACTGGTACATTAATTAGTTACATCTTAAAGGATAAAATACTTTTATTTGATCAAATCTGGTCCCCTTTTAATTTCTTCAAATTGGTGATTAGCTTGTTTTTTATATCTTCATTTTCTGCTCTTATTATCGGATAGCACTATGGGCTGAGTTTATGGGTGTGTTTCTGTCTGGTATGTACAGTATCTGCGTGCCCTTTATTCCCCTATTTATTTTAATGTTTGGGTGTAATTATTATTTCTTTTATGTGAATCTTTGTTTCATGCACATTCGTTTTACGTGTTTGCATCAAAAGAAAAGTGTAGTTCCAAATGATTTTCTGCTGTAATTCCAAACACAAGAAAATAAAAGGCTTGCAAGAAATCATAAGAGACAATTATAAAATATACTATTAAATTATATGAAATACTCCATGAAGCTGTCAGATTTACTCAATTTAACCATGCCTAAGTACATCCATTCTATTGATGGCCTATGGCTTAATGCCTTCACTCTGATATTTGTGCCATTCATTGTAAGTGACTTACCGAGCACACTGGTATCTCCCTCGAGAAAATGGCCGAGTGAATCGTGTGGGACTCCTCGCTCTCTTAACGGATCTTTTCTTATCCTAAAAAAACATTTGCACACAGTTACAGGAAGATTAAGCAAACAGTCTACCAAATGCTATAATGATGTCATATAATTGGGTCTGTAAACGATGTAATAGAATTAGGCCTTAATACAACCATTAGGGCTAAGAAGCATGGATCAGTAAGGATTAAAACATGATGGAGCATGCTGTTATTGGAAAATACACAACAAGACGTTGGTGTGATGCATAACTATGCCAAAGCTGATTATTTTTCCAATGACAGCAATACATGAAGGGTTTTCCTCCCCTTATACCTCAACAATTTACCAACAATTGTATTTTTTTAAATAAAAGAAAGACATACTGTTTATTCATTTATATATTTAATGTTCCGGTTCCTATTATCTATTACATTATTGCAGCTATGAACAAGTCTTATTACCGAGAAACTGCAGTCTTCAGACCTGATAGTTCCTTGTGACGGCAAACATAAAGTTAAAAAAGTTAAAGCTTTACTTCAGACACACACAAAGTGTCTGATTGTTCATATGGTGAATTCTTTCGATGGAGAGATGCTAAATAAGCATCTTTTTTTTTATGTGGAGTGTGTGCCATACAACGTCCTGTTTAAGTTGTTACTACAAAAATTAAATGAATATAAGGCTGTGATTTGCCTTGCACTAGGCACTAGTTTTAAATGAGCTCCTTCTGACCAATCAAAATCAAGCATTTAATGGCACTATGGTATAAAATATTATATTATAGCCTATTGCTACATTTTGTGATAGACCTATACCTTGCAATATATTAAAATTGACTGGTTAGGTCTTGATAACACATGGGTAAAGCAGACATTATTTTGACCAAAATATTATTCAGATTACTTATTTAGCTTAATTGCTGGATTGTGTAGGTGGTGTGATTCAACAAAACCCCTACAGAAATGCTCATCTGAAATGGTTATATACCTTATATACATATAATGTTCAAATAAATCCAATTCAGCAATCCAAAGTCGATACAGAAAGCTTGGTTAAATGAACAATAAAATATTTAAGGATAGGTTGTCAATATTATAAAAGACCAAAGATGAACCAGTCAAACCAACTATATTATCTATCTCGATGTAGATACACAATATAGCCAAAAGTATGTGGACATCTGACCATCACACTTATATGTGGGCCTTCTCCAAACAGTTGCCACAAAGATGGAAGCACACAATTGTCTAGAATGTTTGACATCGTTTTCCAAGGTTGATGTGGAAAAACTTGAAAGACATGCACAGAGCCCTGACCTAATCCCCATTGAACACCTTTGGGATGAATGTTCCTGACCTCACTAATGCTCTTGTGGCTGGATGAGCAAATCCCCATAGCCATGCACAAAAATCCAGTGGAAAATATTTCCCAGAAGAGTGAAGGTAATAACAGCAAAGGCAGATGAATGCTGCATCCTAATTCACCCACTATGCATCCTTCGTAGTATCGGAGATTAGATTTAGTGTGTCCCAAATCGTAGTATGTTAAAATGAGAATCCCAAAGGTACCCGGATGGTCTACTATTTCCAGTAGATTTTTTGATGTGTGGATCCTTGGACAGTTTTTCAGCTAATATTGCCCATACCTCCTCGCGAGGGAGGAGGAGTTTTGCAACGGTTTGCTTCACAGAATTTAACCTGCAAACCTGTCTGATGAGTGTAACGTCGGGATGCATTTTAGAGAAGTGTAAATGAAATGTGCAAAAAGAAATCAAGGGAATGGCGAATTAAATTATATTGTATTCATTATATAAGGAATAATGAATGAAAATACATCAAGCTGAAATATATCAAGGAGTGTGTTTACGTTGATAGTGTGCATTGGGAGGGGACAATTTTGGGACGAAGAACAGGACCATCCAAGCTGTTATCAGCATCAGGTCCAAAAGCCAGAGTCTGTCAAGGTATGGGGGTGTATCAGTGCCCATGGCATGGGTACTTGCACGTCTGTGAGGGCACCATTAATGCAGAAAGGAACGTACACATATGTTTCCATCCAGACCACTACAACACCAAGCCACATTCTGCCCAGATTACAAGCGCATGGTTGTGTAAGCAGAGAGTGCAGGTGCTAGCATCGTCTGCCTGCAGTCCTGACCTGTCTCCCGATGAACGTGTGACGCATTATGAAGTGCAAAATAAGGTAACAAAGCCCCCATACAGTTGCACAGCTGAAGAAAAGCAAAATGGATGAATGTGGGAAATTCCGCTTTCTAAACATAACCAACTGGTGTCTTCAGCGCCCAAACGCTTAATACGTCAATCTTGAAAGCGTGTATGGGTATGATTGGGCAATTGTCCACATGCTTTTGGCCACATCGTGTATCGCAGTTGGTCTCAAACTGGGCGTATTGGAGATGCAATGAGTAGTATTGCTGCTACCTGCTGTGATTAGATTCACATGTTCTCCCTGTGTTTGCATGGGTTTCTCCAGGTTCTCTGTTTTCATCCCACCTCCCAAAATCTTGCCTGTAGGGGGACTGGCTACTAGGTGTGAATGTGTGTACAGTGCCCTGTTTCTAATCCAGGGTGTATTCCTGCCTCAGACCCACAGTTCACAGGACAGACTCGGGATCCACCCCAACCGTGAACAGGATAAAGCAGTTACTGAAGATGAATAAATTAGTATCTCAACATTTGGCTTAAAGAGATCTATCAGACTAAACAGAAAAATCTAAATATAGCTAAATATAGGCTTACTATATACAGGAAATTCCTTGATGTATATCAGAAATGCCACCTGTTTCTGAGAGGAAGAACAGTAAGCTGTGTGTTGCCACAGTCCCGGATGAAAAGGGGGAAGGCAGCTGTTTTCATATTGGTCATGACTCAAAATAAATCAATTCATCTACAAAGAAAAGTGGGGGGAAATTGAAAACCTCAATGCACGAAAATACAAAACAGATTGAGAGATTATAATGAGGGAAAATTTCATAAGTAGGGTATGAGTAATAAAGTAGTAAAAGTTTTGTTTAGTGGTTAACGCATTTGTGTCGCGCCTCCGGGCTGCCTCCGGGCTGCCTCCGGGCTGCCTCCGCCCTGTGTGTGCAGACCTTGCATGTTCTCCTTGGGGGTTTCCTCCCCCAGTCCAAAGACATGCATGGTAGGTTGAATGGAATTTCCAAATTGTCCTTTGTGTGTGAATGTGTGCGATTGTGCGCTGTAATGTGTTGACACCCTGCCCAGTGTGTCCCCCACCTTGTCCCCTGGGATAGGCTCCAGGCTCCCCGTGACCATGTGTAGGATAAGCGGTATGGAAAATGGATGGCTGGAAGTGTGGTGTTGGCTGATGCATTTCTGTTCTCATTTTTTAAGTTACGTAGCCTAATTATTGATATAAAGTGATATCTCAGTCCACACAGGATTTCACACAGAGTTTTTTTGTGATTGTTCCTGCCACAACTTGAATTGGTGAAATTGCGGCGATGTTTGTTGGTAAATGAGACCTTTTAGCTGCATTCAGGGCTTTGGCTGAATGCGCGCTGTGATGACGTTGTGATGCGTCTTGGCACAAATCGGCAGAAAATCTGCAGAAATTTTGAAAAAGTGCAAGCTGTTGAGATCATTGTGGCGTTTCTTTGATTTTGCGCTAATTGCTGCGATCGCAAAATCCTGGAGGGACTGAATACTTTCACTGAAAAGAAACAAAACTAAAAAACTATAGAAACCTGCACAGAAACTAGAATGCTTTCCACTACAGATACCATTACCAGATATAAAGGCAGTGGTGGCTTGGCGATTAAGGCTCTGGGTTACTGATCAGAAGGGCGGGGGTTCAAGCCCCAGCATTGCCAAGCTGCCACTGTTGGGCCCTTGACCAAGGTCCTTAACCCTCTCTGCCCCAGGGGCGCTGTATCATGGCTCCCTGACAGTCTGGGGTATGCGAAGAAAACAATTTCACTGTGCTCTACTGTATATGTGACCAGTAAAGACTCATTATCATTACAACATATCCGTTAACCATTCCTACCATTATCGGTCGTTAATAGTATCGACAAGACATGACATGCCAAATTTCCAATAGAGACCCACAGGGACCATTACAATTCCCATTAAAACCATTACAAATTCTGTGAGGGTATCTATTGTGTGTGTGTGTGTATTTTTTAAAAAAAAAAATTTATAATTATTTAGGAAATGAATAGAAAGGTTGCAGCAGCATATCCAGCCTGATGAAAACAGACCATCCTTCAACTGGAGACATATATACAGTTTCATATTTTTTTTGCTCGAGTTCATTTCCTACTTTCACTTTCAATTTGAACCGCGCTTTTGAATCGAAATTCGCAACTGGGAATGTTTACTGGAACACCACTTCCAAACAGGAACTAGAAGAATAATGAGAAATTGCTTGCTTGGTTGTTGTTGTTGTTGTTGTTGTTGTTGTTGTTGTTGTGCTCAGTTTCCGGTTAGAGACCGTCTTATGAGCCAGTCCTACTTATGTACAGTACCCAGCACTGTTTCTCCTGCAGACCTCCCCATACCTTCAGGACCAGGTTTGGGATGGGGGGAAAAGATTGCCAAACGCACAGACCGGCTCCTCTTTAATCAGTAACCCCCCAGAGTGCATTGGAACTTTGTGCATATCTTTGAGACAAAGTCTACAGCTTAGTGACAGCTCCGAGTGGGTCAGAAAGAAACCCGATTCAATTCGATTCATGAACTAAATCAACAAGCTGGAATGTCAGAGTGTCTGAAACATACCGTTTTATGAGTCGATCTCGCTGTATCCATGCTGTCTGTGGTGATTGTTTGTCAAGTGCAGTCGCAGAGCAGCGAGAAGATCAGGAAGTGTGTGGAGCTCCTTTCAGAACTGCTTTTCATTTAAAAAGCCTGAGCTTATGACATGACTGAGTCACTTCTACTTTCTCTTTCGGTTCCGAGTGTGTGTGTGTGTGTGTGTGTGTGTGTGTGTGTGTGTGTGTGTGTGTGTGTGTGTGTGTGTGTGTTTCCACACCCGAGCCAGATTCAATTCCTTGGCACTGTGTCCTAAAGTTAATCGATGTGAAGATGTTCAATGCGGAAGATCTCGGTGTGTGTGTGTGTGCGTGCGCGCGCGCGCGCGCGCGTGTGTGTGTGTGTGTGTGTGTGTGTGTCTTGTCATACGGAAAATATCCTAGAGAGTAGTTCGGCTAGAATTCTATCTACTATAACTATAAAGTTGTTTTTTGTTGTTGTTGTTGTTGTTGTTGTTGTTGTTGTTGTTTCCTTGGAACTAGTATTAGTCTTGGAAAACAGGAGCAAAAAGGCACGGTGATAAACTTCCATTGTTATATTGACCCAAACAAGAAATAATTCTTAATGCATGCCCATGAAACACACACACACACACACACACACACACACACACACACACACACACACACACACACACACACACACACACACTGGATCATTGGGTCACATAACACGATCTATGGATTGAAATGGATTAAGGATCTTTGTCACTGGGTGGCACTAATGCTTCACTTTTATTAGCCTGGACATCAGACATCTACCGCAGCCTTCTTGTTGCTGAAGATTTTTTCTCAGACACAGCCTCAGACTTTAAGTCTCGGCTCAAAAACTGTTCGGCAAATAGCTGGTCGCGTAGGAAAAGGTGCAAAGATTTGGGGGTTTATAAATTGGGATGATCTGATGGTGTCCTAGGTTACTTGTGTCCTATGTCCTGTTATACCTTTAGGCTCTCCTGTTTATGTCTGCTGCCGTAGCTAGACCTGGCAGAGTCGCAGCTTGCTCTCTCAGGTGAAGAGCATACTTAATAATCTGTTTTCTCCCTCTTTGTGTTCGTGTTAGTGTTAGCGCGCGTGTGTGACGAGCTATACATGTAGGCCTACTCCACCCGCGTGATGTGAAGCCACTTTGTGCCCTATTTGGCATTTGACGGCAGGGCTATGCAAATAGGACAGAGCACCTGTTTCCATATCCTCACACACTTTAACTGCTATGGAACCGCTCTCACCCTCGAGACCTGCCTGATTCACCCTGATGAAACGTTCCCATATGGAAAACCCTAAAGACCTGCACATCCCAAACATGCCCAGGACTCACACTTGATGTTTTCTCACCTTGATGTTGTAGGCAGTGAGAATTACTGCAGTTCTGACAAATACTGTGACGGTCCTAATGAACCTTATTTAGTATTGCGGAGTAATCTAATCATAGGCGCAAACCAACCAATTTTTGAAAGCGGGAGTCTGTTAAAAAAAAGAAAAATTTTATTCGATGGTTTACAGACTACCACTGGAACTTGAGACACGATGACGAAACCTGAAACTCATTAAGCTTATCCTACACCGATTCTGCACAAATACAAGCAATTCCTGCATCCTACTCATCTTGCAATTTTAAACCACACTTTCTGCAAAACACCACATGCAATTCTCTACATATGGCACAATCTTCATTGATTAAAAAAGAAAAAAAATTCTTGTGTTAACATAGAAAACACTGCCAACTGGAACGTAAACTCAAATCACCGTTCAAACACCTGTTGGCTTTCAATTAGCAATCATACTTTTAGCCATAAAAGGGTCCAATGTGAGCTCTCTTGTTTTGGAGAACAATACATGCCAACTTTGCAGAGCGAGAGTCAGAGAAGGAGGACGGGCAAGAGCCGGATCAAGATAACAAACTAATGTATAGGAGCAGTTTCTAAGGAGATTCAGGCTACTTTGGTTGACCATATGGTCAGTTATGGTCTAATGATCAGGGAGGCAGGGCTTCAATCTTCCAGACTTTTATGTGCTACAAATGCAGTCCCCCTCCCTTAGCAGACTGGGCCGCAGGGCAGTATTCCAGCATGATAATGACCCTAATCAAACCTCCAAGACGACCACTGTCTTGCTAAAGAAGCTGAGGGTGAAGGTGATGGACTGGCCAAACATGTCTCCAGACCTAAACCCTATTGAGCATCTGTGGGGCATCCTCAAACGGAAGGTGGAGGAGCACAAGGTCTCTAACATCCACCAGCTCCGTGATGTCGTCATGGAGGAGTTGAAGAGGACTCCAGTGGCAACCTGTGAAGCTCTGGTGAACTCCATGCCCAAGAGGGTTAAGGCAGTGCTGGAAAATAATGGTGGCCACGCAAAATATTGACACTTTGGGCCCAATTTGGACATTTTCACTTAGGTGTATACTCACTTTTGTTGCCAGCGGTTTAGACATTAATGGCTGTGTGTTGAGTTATTTTGAGGGGACAGTAAATTTACACTGTTACACAAGCTGTACACTCACTACTTTACATTGTAGCACAGTGTCATTTCTTCAGTGTTGTCACATGAAAAGATATAATCAAATATTTACAAAAATGTGAGGGGTGTACTAACTTTTGTGAGATACTATATATATATATATATATATATAAATATATATATATATATATATATATATATATATATATATATATATATATATATATATATATATATATATATATATATATATATATATATGCTATAATGACTAATTCATAGCATGTTATGATTATATTTATAACATTTTTCAATTATATTGTTACTCTTTGGCACCTATCTTTTGCACTACTTGTATATCAGACAATTCCACACTAAAACTGTGTACTGTTCGGTGCCACACTGTCACTTACTGTGCTTATTGTAATGTTTTAGAAGTTATTGTACTCTCCTGTGTTGTTAGCACACATTTGCACATGCATTTTATGTGAAAATGTGTAGATCTTATTTAGTTCCGTGACGTCCCATGTGGTTAGCATCTTGTTTTATGTACCAGCTGTATATGGTTGAAGCTACTTGAACTTGAAATTGAACTTGGAAAATTCCTAAAAATATCGATTTATTTCTATGCACACTGGGGGTGGTGTCCGGCTTCTAGTTATCACAGCAAGCTCGACTTCTTTTCTCATTTTTCATGTTTGCGACACACAGTTATATGATCACATAATTTATATTTTATTTACAGGAAGCTACTCTCTTGATGTTATGGCATATGCAAACAAACAAAGTGTGATGTGTTACACCAGTCATAAAAAAAGAAGCCCAATTCAATAATCAGCCTGCGTTTTTCTTTCTCAAAATGTGATATAAACCATGATTTCTAAAGAATCCACCATCCTGTTGTTGCTCAGAGTTTTAGAAACATGCTGCTTTTCCCACACCCATGAATCCTATGTTGAGCTGGCTGGATCCCAAAGTTGGCTAAAAAATAAATATTAACATGTGTTAATAGCACACACTAGGATACTACTGTGAAGCAGGCATTCTTCTGAACTCTTTTAAATATACAAATTATATTCTAAGTCTGAGCAAGAGAGATTGTGTGTGTGTGTGTGTGTGTGTGAGAGAGAGAAGAGAGAGAGAGAGAGAGAGAGAAAGAGATTTACTGTGTGTGGGGGTGGGTGTGGGTGAGAGAGAGAGAGAGAGAGAGAGAGAGAGACAGACAGACAGATTGAATGTGTGTGTGTGAGAGAGAGACAGATAGACACATTGTGTGTATGTGTGTGAGAGAGACAGACAGACAGATTCTGTGTGTGTGTGTGTGTGAGAGAGAGAGAGAGAGAGAGAAAGAGATTTACTGTGTGTGGGGGTGGGTGTGGGTGAGAGAGAGAGAGAGACAGACAGACAGACAGATTGAATGTGTGTGTGTGAGAGAGAGACAGACAGACACATTGTGTGTATGTGTGTGTGAGAGTGAGACAGACAGACAGATTGTATGTGTGTGTGTGTGTGTGTGTGTGTGAGAGAGAGAGAGTGAGACAGACAGATTCTGTGTGTGTGTGTGTGTGAGAGAGAGAGAGAGAGAGATTCTCAAACAGGATAAACCGGTATGTGGGACGTCTTACTCAGATGTACTCCAACTCGTTGCGTACATACGTTCCATATGCAAACACAAGTTTTTGGGTTTTTTAAAAAACTGACTGTTCATCGAGAACATTCACATCAAGAACATTCCCCGTTAGGTAAGTAAGTTGGTTTAATAAGTGGTTTCTGTTTTAGTGAATATCAAATGTCAATTTAACACTGAGACACGGTTTATTTGCTGTTGCTTTTGTTTGTTATGTCTGTGTGTATGTATTTATTTATACAAAAGAACCAAATGTCCTCACAATTTATTTGAAAAAAATAAAATACCAAAATATTTCCTTCTGCTATGGAGGTTAGGGTTAGGACTGGGTGTAGGCATTGTATTAATTGGTTACTGTAATCATTATGTCAGTGGAAGATAGAAAAAAGTGTGTGTGTGTGTGTGTGTGTGTGTGTGTGTGTGTAGATGTAGTGACCACACAATCTACTATTCGTTGATTGACATTACAATATTGGCCCTTATTAGTATCACAGAAAACTGTAGTATGCAAAGAGCCTACTATCCAGCTGTGGCCATCTCATGTCACATAATATGGTGGTAGTTCTGTTCTAGTAATTCTAAGGCTCCAAGCATTGCTCTAGAGCCACTGTCTGTTTAGCTCTGTGTTTGGACTGCGTCCTGCCTCAAATCTTACCCACAAGATCGTTTGAATGTAAATGTACAAACACTGACAGGTAACAAAAAAAATCTGAGCATAAAACAATATACAATGTCTTAGTAAGGTGTTTGCAGGGTTGCCAGGTCTCAACAAAATTTCTAGTCCAACTAATCTCAAAAATGTCCTGAAACTAGCCCACAAATTTTGCTATTGTATGTCAGTGATGATGTACACTGTATGGCCAAACGTTTGGGGACACCTGACCATCGCACACCTAATGTCATTTTAGATCATCCCATTTTGCTTCCACTCTTCTGGGAAGGCTTTCCAGTAGATCTTGGAATGTGGCTGTGGGAATTTTCCCAATCAGCCACAAGAGCATTGGGAGGTCAGTGACTGATGTAGGATGAAACGACTTGCTGTCAGCACTGCAATTCATCCCAAAGGATGTTGAGGTCAGGGATCTGTGTAGGCCAGTTGATTTCTTCCACACCAACCTTGGCAAAATATGTCTTCAAGGACCTTGCTTGGTTCCCAGGGGCATCATGCAAGAACACGTTTGGGCCCATTAGATAAAATAAAGGGAAATCGTAATGCTACAGCATCGAAAGACATCCTATACACCCTTCTGTATTTATAGAAATTCAACAAGGTTCTTAGGAAGGAAATTATGTGGATACAATTCTCCACTGTCATGTACCAGAAATTTCCATATAAGTAACAGTTGACTCCAAATATGTATAGGGGACTCTGAAGTAACACTTTAATGCTTTAATAAAAATTTTTAACATTTTTAAAAGAACATTTTAGACAAGACAAGACAAAACAAGAATAAAATCACATATACAGTATTTCACAAAAGTGAGTACACCCCTCACATTTTTGTAAATATTTGATGATATCTTTTCATGTGACAACACTGAAGAAATGACACTGTGCTACAATGTAAAGTAGTGAGTGTACAGCTTGTGTAACAGTGTAAATTTGCTGTCCCCTCAAAATAACTCAACACACAGCCATTAATGTCTAAACCGCTTGCAACAAAGTGAGTACACCCCTAAGTGAAAATGTCCAAATTGGGCCCAATTAGCCATTTTCCTTTCCCCAGTGTCATGTGACTTGTTAGTGTCACAAGGTCTCAGGTGTGAATGGGGAGCAGGTGTGTTAAATTTGGTGTCATCGCTCTCACACTCCCTCATACTGGTCACTGGAAGTTCAACATGACACCTCATGGCAAAGAACTCTCTGAGGATCTGAAAAAAACAATTGTTACTCTACATAAAGATGGCCTAGGCTATAAGAAGATTGCCAAAACCCTGACACTGAGCTGCAGCATGGTGGCCAAGACCATACAGTGGTTTAACAGGACATGTTCCACTCAGAACAGGCCTCGTCATGGTCGACCAAAGAAGTTAAGTGCACGTGCTCAGCGTCATATCCAGAGGTTGTCTTTGGGAAATAGACGTATGAGTGCTGCCAGCATTGCTGCAGAGGTTGAAGGAGTGGGGGGTCAGCCTGTCACTGCTCAGACCATACGCCGCACACTGCATCAGATTGGTCTGCATGGCTGTCGTCCCAGAAGGAAGCTACTTCTAAAGATGATGCACAAGAAAGCCCACAAACAGTTTGCTGAAGACAAGCAGACTAAGGACATGGATTACTGGAACCATGTCCTGTGGTCTGATAAGACCAAGATAAACTTATTTGGTTCAGATGGAGTCAAGCATGTGTGGTGGCAGGTGAGGAGTACAAAGACATGTGTGTCTTGCCTACAGTCAAGCATGGTGGTGGGAGTGTCATGGTCTGGGGCTGCATGAGTGCTGCCGGCACTGAGGAGCTACAGTTCATTGAGGGAACCATGAATGCCAACATGTACTGTGACATTCTGAAGCAGAGCATGATCCCAGCATGTATTCCAGAATGAAAATGACCCCAATCACACCTCCAAGACGACCACTGCCTTGCTATAGAATGTCTGTGTGTTGAGTTATTTTGAGGGGACAGCAAATTTACACTGTTACACAAGCTGTACACTCACTACTTTACATTGTAGCAAAGTGTCATTTCTTCAGTGTTGTCACATGAAAAGATATAATCAAATATTTACAAAAAATGTGAGGGGTGTACTCACTTTTGTGAGATACTGCATATTGCTGGGAACTTAATGGCATAAAACAGTCTGTTTGAGGAAAAAGTGTAGTCAGAATATGTACTCACTGAACACTTTATTAGGAACACCTGTACACATACTCATTCATGCCTTTATCTAATCAGCCAATTGTGGCAGCAGTGCAAAGCATAAAATCATGCAGATACAGACTTTGGGTAATTGTCACATCAACCATCGGAATGGGGTAAAAAAAATGTCATCTCACTGATTTTGGCATGATTGCTGGTTTCAGACAGGCTGGTTTTAGTATTGCTATAACTGCTGATTTTCACACACAACAGTATCTAGAGTTTACTCAGAATGGTGTAAAGTGGCAGTTCTGCCGATGAAAACATAGAAAGGTGGACAAAGTATGGCCAGACTGGGTCGAGTTGACAGAAAGGCTGCATTAACTCAGATGCTCAGAAACTCTGTACAATTGTGGTTACCAAAAAAACATCTCAGAACATTGAGGTGGATTGGCTACAACAGTATAAGACCAGGTTATTTGAGGGTATTTGAGCAATTGACAATTGAAGAGGACAGTAATGATGAATTCTTACAGGGTCTTCAGTGTTTTCAGGGTCCATGAATGAAACTTGTTTTTTTTTTTCAGAGGATATTAAGTTACATAGAAACTGATTACAAAAAAAACACTCTGAATCAGCTTATAATTTCTAACACACTGCATTTGGCCTGTAGTGGCTGAGCCTCATGACTTCAGGGGGAGATTGGCCTCTGAACCAAGACCGTAAGACAACATTGCAGCATTTTGGCTTCATCCGCAGGGCTTCTAGGAAGTGACACTTTAACAGTTTGCATGCAATCTGGTTGGACTCAAGAAAAAGTTAGTCAAAGATGAGGTAAGCAAGTGTGAGTATAGTGCTGTCCATGCTGAATGGAGTTCCTATCCAATGGAAGCCTCATGCCGATGAGCCATGTCCTCCCTATTTCCACAAATTCTTCTCATTTCACTTCATACTGGTCTCTGTCATTCTTTTTCTTCTAGTTATGATGTCCACAGGCGGCCTCATAAGAAATCTGTTTATTGACTATAGTGGTGCTTCAAAGTTTGTGAACCCTTTAGAATTTTCTAGATATCTGCAATAACGTGACCTAAAACATCATCAGATATTCACACTATTGAGGAAAATGATCCAATATTACATACAGTGGGGGAAAGAAGTATTGAACACTTCAAATAAAATTTCAGTAAATATATTTTCAATGAGGTTAATGACATGAAATTTTCATTGAACATCAGTATTAAGTCAAGAATTCCAGATATATAAAGAATTCACAACATTGAAGTCCATAAATCAAGTTATGTGTAATAAAGTGGAATGACACAGGAAAAAAATATTAAACACGCTAACTGAAATGTATTTAATACTTAGTGGAGAAGCCTTTGTTTGTAATGACCGCTTCAAGACACTTCCTGTATGAAGAAATGAATCGGCCGCTGTATTCAGGTGTGACTTTGGCCCATTCTTTTAAACATATCGTCTTTAAATCTTGTTCAATTTGATTCAAGTCAGGTGATTGACTGGGCCGTTCTGACACCTTGATTTTAGGTATAATTCTAACTACTTATGGATTTCAGCTGGTTCCTTGCTTTACTCTGCCTTAGAGAACTGCTTTTTCTTAGCGTGTTCAATACTATTTTCCTGGGTCATTCCACTTTATGACACACAACTTTATTTATGGACTTTAATGTTGTGAATTATTTGTAGTTGCATATTTCTCGAGTTATTGTGGCGCAGTTGGTAGAGTGGGTTGACCACTAATCGTAGGGTTGGCGGTTCGATTCCTGGCCTCGGTGACTCCACATGCCCAAGTGTCCTTGGGCAAGACACTGAACCCCAAGTTGCTCCCGATGGCAAGCTAGCACCTTGCATGGCAGCTCTGCTACCATCGGTGTGTGAATGGGTGAATGAGACCCAGTGTAAAGTGCACATTTAAAATATGTTTCTCCTATAATTTATTTATGCAGAAATATAGAAAACTCTAGAGGGTTTGCACATTTCAAAATAAGCACCCCTGTATAATATCTGCCTTTAACTACAACTGTACAATCTGGTATTTCAAAGGGAAATGACAGTGCTGTTTCAGCTAAATGTAGACAATATCTGCATGGATGTTTTGATTTTTCTTGTTTCTGCATATTTTGCAGGATAAGAACGTATCCAAGAGCAGACATTCTGCAGAAGTTCCATGCACATTGTCAGTCTCTTGCGGCCAACGGCAATGCAGGCTATCGAAGAGAATTTGGGGTGAATGTAATCGATATATCCCCTGCCCTTAGTAAAGGTTTTTGTTTCAGATCAGTAATTAGTATAGTGTTGTAATTTCACATGAACATATATTTTCCTTAGAAGCTGTGTGACAATGCAAAGGAGTTCTCATGCAGGGCTGGAGAGCTGGATGCCAATAAAAACAAAAACAGATATCCTTTCATTTTACCCTGTGAGTACTTATAAACCTTGCTCACCAACTTTAATTAGCTAAATAGCCGAATATTTATATCATTTCATACTCTATGGTGTCACAATTACACAAAAAAAAGACCTTAAAGTAAAAATCCACCCTGAATGACTTGCATGTTCATTTTTATAATTAACATAATCTTAACTGATCACAATAATCTTCGATATTAGCAAAACATGACCCTTTCCACTAATGTGAGATTACGGAAATTTGTCCCCCTACTAAACACCTTTTGTAACTGCACTTGCTAGGTCCCCCTGTGACACCAGAGCATCAGACAACTGCAACAAATTAGCACCAGACTCATTAAGCATGTCACAAATATTTCAGTATAGACATATTTAATGTGTTTCAGGGTGGAGGCCTGAAGAACAATCATTTTCATTAAAATAAACAGATAACTATCAAACTATGTAACCAACCATTAAGTACGAACCCGGTTTATTGTGAGGAGACACTGTAAAATGTGTAAATATTGGCGACGATAATTAGAAAGCATTTAAACTACACCAATTCAACCTCCTTTAACAAATAAAACATAGCTCTGCTCTGCTTCTCTAAGAAGGTCTACTTGCTCTACTTCCCAAAGGCTTGTGGAGCTGGTTAGACAGCTCTCTCCCTCAAACCTTTCATTCCAACTACTTCCAAAGCAGCTAGATCATGTGACTGAGCCGGAAATTACAGACAACACTGCTGCATTCCTCTCTAATTCTAAAGCTCACTTGCATAGTTTTAAGACGTGTTTGGGGTCAAGAATTAAACATTGAAAACAAAAAATTTGGGGGGGGGAAATTCCTTTCAAAACCTGAAGCTACTAACCTACTGAAGATCTACAACCTCCTGATGCTGTGAGTTTCTTAACATGTTGACGTTTTGTCTTTCAGATGACCACTGTAGGGTTAAGCTGTCTTTGTTAGAGTCACAACCACACTCAGACTACATCAATGCCAGCTATGTTCCTGTGAGTAAAGCAATGGGCTGATCAAGATTATTAATCTTTCAGTCAAATTCACTTATTAGACAGTAACAGTCCCAGAGTTAATCAAAAATACATCCAGTCGAACAGTAATCAGCCAATTATAATTGTAGTAATCGGTAACAGTTACAATTGCAGGGCCTCCCAAACCTCTCCTTTAATTTTCAGTATATAGTTCAGCTCAACTTAAATATAAGTAATTCTCTTCACATGATATACACAAAACCAATTCAAAATATTGTGTCTGGTCTCCCACCAGGCCCCTCCAACTTTAACCCTTGATCTGATTTCTTTCTAAATTTTGAGGTAAAAAAGGGAGTTCTGAAAAATCTCATCTTGACTTTCCATTCAAATTCCCTGTAATTGGGGCTGTTTGTTATTTTGTGTTCCTCTCCGCATGATAGTGCCTATTATTCATCTGGAATGATTGTATTCATCTCCAGTTCCCATTTTTCCTTAATGTCCAAGAATGTCATTCTTTAGTTCTTCTTGTAAGATCTTATATATGTGTGATATGATCTTCTTTTTAATGGTTCTTTTGATTATTAACGCTAAAAAACATTCTATATTGGATTGGATGTTTATCCCATTATTTGTGTGTCTATAAGTAATGGCTTAGCTGCAGGTACAGTGAGAGAAAGAAGTATTTGATCCCCTGCTGATTTTGTACGTTTTCCCACTGATAAAGAAATGATCCGTCTATAATTTTAATGGTAGGTTTATTTGAACAGTGAGAGACAGAATAACAACAAAAACATCCAGAAAAACGCATGTCAAAAATGTTATAAATTGATCTGCATTTTAATAAGAGGGGAATAAGTATTTGACCCCTCTGCAAAACATGACTTAGTACTTGGTAATGACTTAGTAATTACTTTTAATTTTCATTGCCCTGGCTGAGGGAAGGAGGTTCTCACCCAAGATTTGACGGTACATGGCCCTGTCCATCGTCCCTTTGATGCGGTGAAGTTGTCCTGTCCCCTTAGCAGAAAAACACCCCCAAAGCATAATGTTTCCACCTCCATGTTTGACGGTGGGGATGGTGTTCTTGGGGTCATAGGCAGCATTCCTCCTCCTCCAAACACGGCGAGTTGAGTTGATGCCAAAGAGCTCCATTTTGGTCTCATCTGACCACCAAAGGACAACTGGGTGAAGGTGTTGTGGTCAGATATGTACATACAGGAATAAACAGCAGAACATTTGGGCCATTCGCAATAAGTTTCACAGTATACACTTCCACTAGACCTGTACTACCTTGTGGAGTTCAAGCCAACCAGATGTTCCTGTAGGATACAGATACAGGTCACAAATGAAATAACCATTCTATACAACCATGGTGAGCAGAAAAGCAACACATAAGACTAAATCACATTCCATTCCTGCCAGCCAAGAACAGGAATCTGAGGCTGCAGTGGACACGGGTTCATCCAAACTGGACAGTTGAAGATTGGAAAAACAATGTCTGGTCTTTTTTCACTATCAGAATGCCATTCACTGGATGTATTTTTGTTACATTCTATGTAAATTTTGATACTGTTGTGGGTGAAAAACCCAAGAGATCTGAAAAATTCAAAGCAATCCATTTGATACCAACAGCAAGACCATGATCACTAATATCATTAGTCACTAATATCAATTTTTTATGTGAACTGAAGCTCTTGACCTATGTCTGTAATATGACATTGACATCAGATTTTATGCATGGCGTTGCTGTCACACGATTGGCTGACTGGAAAATTGTATCAATGTGCAGATATACAGTATATTGTATGTGTTCCTATTAAAGTGTCTGGTGAATGAATATATGTAGATGCTGTATATACTGTATGATTTTGAGGAGTTATTAGTGTATGACCAGAGCACTAGATCAAATGTCAGTTAATCTAGAATGAATAATTCAGAAGTCGGATTCATTCGGCATTTAGTCACTAATTCATTCAATAGATATATTTGCCAAAAAAAAAAAACCTTAGATGTAAATATTATTGTAATCACTGTATATAACTGTGCATTTATGTGTGTCTGTAGGGCGGCGGTACAGAACATGACTTCATCTGTACTCAGGCTCCTTTGCCATCAACAATGGCTGATTTCTGGCGGATGGTCTGGGAGCAAAATGTGCAGGTTATCATCATGATGACAGCACTCAAAGAGAGCGATAAGGTGTGAAAACAGACCAGTCAGTATGGGAATTTTTGTTATAAATACAGAGAGTAGCGCGTATGCCCCTGTTACAATAGTTACATTGTAAACAAATACTAACAGTTGTGTCCTCAGTCACAATATCCATCCATGTGTTCATCCATCCATGGGGTTGCACCTATATTATCACAAATCTGAATGGCTAGTCCTTTACACAATGTCATTAAAGGTACCTCGAAAGTATTGATGATTTAGATGTATAGATACAATTGCATATAAAAGCACTGCATGGATAACAACTATTTAATTCAAATAAATTGATGTATATATCACTTTTAACAGTGCCCACTGTCACAAAGCAGCTTTACAGAAATCCAGATATACAGTAGATTCAAATTTAAAGTTATCTCTAATGAGCAAGCAAGAGGCAAGAGGCAAGGGCAAGGAAAAAAAACTCATTCAGACAACATGATGAAGAAACCTTGAGAGGAGCCAGACTCAAAAGGGAACACATCCTCCTCTGGGTGATACCAGATTATGCAATTATAAACATATTATTCTTCTATAAGTGTAATAAAAGAGTCAAGCAGTGCTAAGTGTTTTGAAAGGAACTTAAGTACGAAGATCAGAGTCATTTCTGATTTCATTGGAGTTTTAAATTTAAGTCTGTAGCATGCAAGTGAAATTATCATCTTATGGTGTCTAGGTGGTACCATCCACAGCAATCTCAAGGTCATGCAGCAAACAGTTAGCCAAAAAAAAAAGAGAGAGAGAGAGAGAGAGAGAGAGAGAGAGAGATTTTGATTATTAGGTATGCTACTTTATGTCCTTTAGTGGTTGAAGAAGATGTATATTACATGCAGAGTGCAAGCAGGGGCTCTGGTAAGACTAGCTATGAAACTAAAAGGGAGAGCCAGAAGGAAATACAGACATAAAGCCACCCTGGGACACAAAGCAGCCAGCCACTCCACCATCAACAAGCCTGAGTGAATGTGTGAGAGCGGAGAGAGAGACAGCACAAAAACATCCCAGTTTTCCAAAATTTATGCCCATGAACCCTGCAGATCTGCCTAATAAAAAAGCTATTAACAAAAGGCTTGACTAAATAAATTGGTATTCAGCCTGGACTTAAGGAATGAGATTGTCTCTGAGTCCCAGACATTAATTGGAAGGTGGTTCCATAACTGTGGGGATTTGTAAGAAAAAGCTCTGCCCCCTGCTGTAGCCTACATTATTCTTCAGTAGGTACCAACAAAGAGCGGAACCTTTCTTTGAAGCAGGTGTGCGGATCATAAAAGACCAAAAGTTCACTCAGGTACTGTGGTGCAAGATCATTCAGTGCTTTTTAGGTTATTAGAAGTATTTTTTTTATAATCAATGCTAAATTTTATTGGGAGCCAGTGGCGTGTGGGTTGATGTGGTCATATCTTCTGGTTCTAGTAAGGTCGTTGCCTGCTGTTTCTGGACTATATTGAGTGGTTTCTGCAACTACTGGAAAATCCAGACAGGAAGGCATTACAATAGTCCAACCTAGAGGTTAGAAAAGCACAAAACATTTTTTTTCTGCATCATGTAGTGACATATTTCTTATCATACCAATATTTCTGAGATGAAATAAGGCTATCCTAGTAATGAGCTTCAAAAGAGAGACTAGTCAATAACAACACCAAGGTCTTTTACTGCTGCGCATGGTGTAATTGAATGGCCATCCAGATTTACTATAGTCCGGTCCATAAGTATTAAGACAATGACCAATTTTTCATATTTTTGCCTCTGTACACCACCACGATAGATCAAAAGTATGCATCAACCGTTTACTAATCGAAGCCATTTGTTGCAGAGTTCCTCAGTTTTCCCAGGCTCAAAAGCAATTGGACACTTGACTGATAAGCAGTTTCCTTGTTATTTCATGACAAATTAAGAACATAAAAGGTCTGTAGTTGATTCCAGGTATTGAATTTGCATTTGGTAGCATAAGAAAAAAAAAAATCTTCTAGTCTTCAACTGTCCAGTCTTGCTCTCCAAAAATATTCAAATTGTCAATAAAGCCCACATTGTTTTGAAAGCACCATCTAGACCTCCAGCAGTTCAGTGACTATAATCGGGGCGGCTGTGGCGCAGTTGGTAGAGCGGGTTGTCCACTAATCGTAGGGTTGGCGGTTCGATTCCTGGTGATTCCACATGCCGAAGTGTCCTTGGGCAAGACACTGAACCCCAAGTTGCTCCCGATGGCAAGCTAGCATGGCATGGCATGGCAGCTCTGCTACCATTGGTGTGTGTGAGTGTGAGTGTGTGTGTGAGTGTGAGTGTGTGTGTGAATGGGTGAATGAGACACAGTGTAAAGCGCTTTGGATAAAAGCACTATATAAGTGCACATTTACCATAATCTGTAGGCTATATCACCACACTGCATTGGGATGGGGCCAGACATCGCCAGGACATCATCTTCGCTAATTTACACACATCTAAAATGTTAGCCTTAGTAACCTCAGACTGATGAATGTGTATATAAGTTGCACCCTGGCTCCCAGTAAACACCTAGTTAATGCTGAGTCTTCTATAGTCAGAGCTCTTTCAACAGGTTTCTCAGTGGATGCTTCACTGAGGAGAACAAATCTGTTTGCAAAGGTTCGAGTGCATGAGCCTCAGTGTTAGCTTTGGCTTTATAATTATGCCACAGAGTCATCATGCATTTCCCCGACTGGCTCTAATGCCAGAGTTGGAGGTTCTCCAGCTTTGCCTAAGGCACACAAACTTTCCCTGAAACTTACTCTCAGACTTACTAGTGCTTTCTAGCATCTGGATCCACAAGTCTAATGCTGCAATCTTCTCTGTCAGAGTGCTGACTAATATACACTTAACACAAATAAAGCTATTGCTATTATGGAGGGAGAATGGCTAAACATCTTGTGCTTGACACACTGACTAAGCTCAACGTTTGCCATACTGAATGTTAAATGTACCTAGTCAAAGCTTTCTCAAGATGATTTTAGGCAGATCCAACAGGGATGGTTTTCGCTTGCTGTATTTAGATTTTTTTTTTTTTGGAAATGCCACTCAGTGTACTACACGTGTCTTTTGATTAGGGGAGGAAACCGGAGTACCCGTAGGAAACCCCCGAAGCATGTGGCGAAGATGCAAGCTCTGCACACACAGGGCAGAGGCAGGACTTGAACCCCCAACTCTGGAAGTGCAAGACAAATGTGCTAATCACCAAGCAATGCAGTTATAACATTTATTTCATAAGATCCAATATATCTTGCATTTATTTCAAGGATAAGGACTATAATATACATTATAATACAAAGTCCAAAAAAAGTCAAAGAACGGGCAAGGAGGGCATTAATCAGAGAACCAAGCAACCATGAGTCCAAGGATAACTATGACGGCGCTGAAGAGATCCATAAGTCAGATGGGTGAAGCTCTTCACAAGACAACCATAGCCCAGACACTCCACAAGAGTGGTGCTCCATATGTAATCACATTTGGAGTTTGCCAAAAGACATGTTGGAAAAGGTTCCTCAATCTGATGAAAGTCAAAAATTAATTTTTGGCCTTAGAACAAGCACTACATTTGGCAGAAATCCAACACTGCTTATCACATTGATAACACCATCCTGGTACTGCCTGGTACATCCTTGACATTGCCCTAAAAAAATAAACACAACACAAAGGTTAAGAAATCATCTAAAAGATGTATAAATATGTATATTACTATATTTTGAATGTGTGCATGGTTGTCTAGGTGCTATGTAATCAGTACTGGCCTCCAGAGAGAGGCACTGGCTGTTATGGGGCTCTGCAAGTCACCACCATGTCCCGTCATCATGGTCCATACTGCTACATCACCACCATCCACCTACGACAGGTGATCCATAAATAACAAAGAACATCATAAATATACAATGCGTTTTCCTGTGTCTCTATTAATGATCATGGTGCTGGTGTGTGTTTCAGCATGGCAGCCCTACAGATAGACACATAACGCATTATTACTACCCTGGCTGGCCTGATCAGGGTGTTCCAAAAGACCACACCTCTCTCAGCAACTTCACCGAGCATGTGCGGAAGCTGCTGGATGATATTCCACACTTAGGCCCCACAGTCGTTCACTGCAGGTCTAAAGATACAAAACATGCGCACACACACACACACACACACACACACACACACACACACACACACACACACACACACGTAAATCACGTAAATGTTTAGTATCAGCTAGCAGTCTACCTCAATTTAGGTGGATGTGAAGATTACAATCTGATTAATATTACTCTGAGTTCTCAGTGTTAAGGTTGACATTTCCTGGAACTATATATAGAAACCATACATTTTGTGTGTGTGTGTGTGTGTGTGTGCGCGTGCATTTAGTGCAGGCATAGGTCGCTCTGGAACATTTGTAGCAATACTGTGGTTGATGCAGCTCTGTGCAAGGGGGATTCCGCCTGATGTACATCTCGCTGTCCGAGACCTGCGCAGACACAGAGTGTTGATGGTGCAAAATGTGGTGAGAGAGCTTACCCGAAAATTCATCTGACAAATCAACACACGTACACACTTGAGATGCAACCCAACATACTCATTTTGTCAGGAAAAACAAGTATCAGGTGCAGTGAAATACGACATGGAAAAGTAATGTAATGCATAGGTGTGTTGTTTTTTAGGAGCAATACATTCTCGTGCATCAGTGTCTACTTCACTGGCTAGCTGGAAACACGGAGAGACCAAAGTGAGAATCTCACATGCACACACACAAACACACACACACACACACACACACACATATATACAACGAGATTTTTCAATCCAAATTTCAATACACTCCACTCCACCTGTAACGTATTAGTACGTCATTCAAATGAAAATAAAAAAATACATTACTTATATCGTATGTACAAGGGCATCTGTATAAGGAGCACACTATTAATTAATTTTTTAATTAGACAGATATGACACAATGTCTTAAAAAAGTTTGAAGAATATATTAAAAAGCTATTCCAGATACATTTGTGGTAACTTTCCAGAAAATTGTTATATTTGAAATAGTCCCATTTCTGGAATGGTTGAAAGAATGAATTGTAGATAATTTGATCTTAATTTAATGATATATTTTTTTACATTTCGATAAATATATTTTATTAATGTTTATACATTTATATATTGAAGAATTGAAGTAAACACATGGGGGGGCTGGCTGTGGCATGCCTGGATATTTCCAATGCCTATGGTTCCATACCTCATAAGATGGTGGCATTGGCGTTGGAACTGCACAATTCAGGGGCCATATCCTGGACTATTACAACACCTTCTGGCTTCCAGGTGCCACTGGGATTACCACTTCTGACTGTTATCATTTGGAGAAAGGGATCATCACTGGCTGCACCACTTTTTGCCCTGGCCATGACCATGATGGTCAAATCAGCAGATGTGGAATGCAGAGGACCCATCACCAAGTATGGCATTTGACAACGCCCATAAGAGACTTCATGTATGATTTGACTGTAACAACAACATCATTACACAAGTGCGTATGGATTCTCCAGGGTCTAGGATGGCTCATGACCAGGGAATGGATGTAATTCAGTTTGTCTAAGGCAGTGTTAGCAAAGAGAGAGGAGTCTGAAACAAATTCCTTTTCTCTGTGCATGGGAACATAATCCCCATCTCTGAGAAACCAATTAAGAGCCTGAAGATAACCTACAATTGCTCACTGAGGGACACTGCATCCATCCAACATGAGTTGGAGCCATGGCCAGTGGTGGCAGGGAAGTTCAAAGCTTGGATTTACTACCATGTGTCCTGTGGTCCCTGCTGGTGAACAAGGTCACACTCTTCGCAGTCAGGACACATGGACGAGATGGGAGCATGGGATGGACAAGAATAGCATGTGACCTTCTGACAGACCTAGTTCCTAATCCATTCAATGTACAACGTCCTCTCGAGTCCATCCAAACACTTCTTGAAACACCAGCATGCAAGTTGTGCAAGCAAAGTAAATGTGCTGGAGCACATATTCAGTTGCTACCTGAAGGTCCTGGAAGAGGGGCACTAAAACTATTATTTGGTTATTGGGCTTGTTATCTTTAACAAACACATACACAATAAAACAAAAAGTCACAGCTTATAAGCTCCTGTAGAGACGAACGATTACCTATTTGAGATAATAATAGATCACTAATAGATAGTAATGTGTAATTTTCCTGCCAACAGAACCCGGAATACTGTGGTGCACTTCCAGGCAGCACAGCCACAGACAGATAGGCAATCCAGAAGGGAACGGAAAAAGCAGAGGAGAAATTCTGGCCATACACACCGCCCTGAGTCCCCCCACTCCTCCCTTCAAGTGTCACATACACCCCAGCCTCAGCCCACAGCATGGCAATCCCTACGGGATTCCCTGCACGCTTTTAACCCTGGAAAACTCCTGCAGAGGATAATGCCGCTGTCTTCTCAACTCAGCAACTCACAGACACAACACACACAACTGTAGGGCAGACACACACACACACACAGGTACTCACTAGCAATGCATACAGTGGTCTATTGTTAGTGCTATTGTTAGAGTAGGGTTCAGTATGTTGCTGAGTTGCTGATTTCGTCTCAGAACACGCCAACGAAACATGGCTCATATTTAGTGCTGAGCTAGGATTTCAGCTCGTGTGCAGTTACCAAAATAAACAACAGTGGCTGTTTGACTTGTTTCACCTGAAACAATCTATCTTCCCAAATAGATAGCTGTTAAATAGAAAGCAGGATAAACTAAATAAGCTTCTGTAATTGACACTTTTGTAGATCTTACACCATAATGTAAATATAGTAAAATTAAATATAAAATTATAATAAAAAATAGTGTCTTTTGAAAGAATTGGACTTTCACGTTTTGTGTAAAAAGGGGAGCTTAATATCCTCTGAGATTTACTTTACTTTACCCTTTCTTTCCCTCAAGGGTAACACTTAGGATTATACACAAAGGGACAACCAAGGAACCCTTAATGGTTCTACATTTTCTACAAGCGTAGATACACAAAATATTGGACAGGAAATACGCATAGTTTTCAGAAGTATTCACTCCTCTAACTCAATACCACACCTGACATGTGCTGCACATTTACAGCTGCACATTTTTGGAGTCTCTGCCATTTCTGCCCATTCTTCTTGCCAATATTGCTTGTAAAGAATCGGATTTAGGTCTGGGTTTTAACTGAGCCATTCTTAGATATTCAGGGCGTGGGCGTAGATGTGAAGTAGAATTATTAACACAACAAAAAGTACATTTTCAGCCCCGACTAACAATGTAAACTTGCGAGTCGAGGCAAAGTACTGAGGATCTTCCTAATGTGCTGGCGCTGAATACTGTACAGCTTGGATAAACTTCCATAATTTGAGTTGCGACTTACATGAAATGACATGCATTAATAAAATGAACACCTACTACAATCACATGTTAAAATAAATATTTCCAAAATGTTTAAAATAGCAGTAATATTGTATTTTAATATTTTTACTATCAAGTGTCAAGTGTAAATATGTTTGTGTTTTGTACAGCTACAATTAACGCTGGGATCATTTATAGGAAATGGTACAGGCCTCAGGTCTGTTACGTATTTCTGATTTTTATGAAATTAGATGAAACATTCTAGTTTGTTTTGCCTTCACAGTTTAGTCTGAATACCAGCTTAGCTTCACTGGTGTGGAATTACACCATGTCTACTAAGCTTACATTCTGTGTTATCACATAGTGTTTGTTCGCAAGAAAAGCATGTTTTTGGCATACCTGAATATTCTTTTGTAAGAGCATGGGTTTAGTTTAACACAAATTTAAGGAGCTAAAAAAATATGAATGATATAAATTAGATTAAAAACCATATGAACTCACCGTTAATGACGACAAAATAAATCCCATTAAATCCAAAATAAATCTATAAATGAAGACAACAACAACAACAACAAAAAAATAGCCATTTAATTAGAACAAAAGCCACCTTATGAGATGAGAGTTGAATCTTTTTATTTTCAATATCTGCTACTTGGAATATTTCCATGACTAACATATTAACACTATACTGAAGGATAGTAAGGAAGTTCACTGTTGTTTTTCTGTTCTAGTTGTATGCATTTTTTATCATTCGCTTATTGCTGTTAATAACTGAATAAATATTACAATTTCGGTTACATTCTCATTCAATTTAATATTTTTTTTGTCTAGTATATGAGAAGTGTATTCTTACCATTTCTGTACACATGCTCACAGTGCGCTGAAATGCTTGAAGCATTTGAGTTATAGAAGTCATCATTCAGACAACACAGAAAACAACCAAACTGGACAGCTTCATACTCTTCCTAAAGCTTCCTTTCATCCTCTGGTTGATTTCTGAGCTCCTGGAGAACTTATGATCATCTTTTCCTAACTTCTGATATAAGCTAACAAGGAAGACGATTCCCTTGAAGTTCTGGTCTTCATCCAAAATTGTATAATTGCAAAATTAGGTAAAACACATCACAAGCGTAAAACTTGACAAGTCGTTCCTTTATGCATTATATGCATACGAGTTTTATATAATGGATATTACATTTTGTCTTAACATGTCATGGTCACTGTTACAGCACTCTTTGAAAAATAAAGGAACGAATACTGTATGAGTGGATTCGGTCAAGTTTACTGAATATAGGAAATGGAAAACAGGCCACCAGAGCTTCTGTGTTACTGCCATGAAGATTATTTGTGTACACTACATAAACAGGACCTGAATGGAAGCTTACATCTGAGCCTTAGGCAAGACAGTAAAGAGTAAGAAGAGACAGAAGAAGAAAACGATGACGTGATAATAAAAGCAAACCATGGAAAAAGAGCAATGATAAAATCAGTCATTGCACCATTGCATCAAATAACAATGACACAGATTAAGGCGTTTAACTAAAGAAAGTGACAATCAAATCAAACAATCCAACAGGTCGTCTTCTAAGTGTGTAAAGTAAGAACCTTTGTTTGTCTAAACTCAGCTTCACTTCTAAATTAGATGCTTTGGGGTTGTCTAAAGCAGATTCACTCTATGGTAGTAAATTAAGAGCTTGTGTTTATCCAAATGCAACTTCACGTTATGGCAGTAATTTAGACACATTCCAGAACTGGGTTTCTAAACCGAGCCTCCTAAGCTTGTAAATCGGTGACAAAAGAAAAGATAAGAGTCAACAGAAAGGTACCAAGATGCGGCTATAGGATGAAATGCGTGTCATGGTAAACAAACCCAGGTCTGGTAAAACTTTTAAAGAATATACAACTGACTACGCATGCGCCACAAAGATAAGGTATCCTATAGATATGAATAATTAGTTAAAGCAACGGAGATCGGTCGGTTCGAAAAAGAAAAGTTGAATGCCACACCTAGGGGTAATTTTACTGCTTTAGGGAGGAATATAAAAACATGTTCATGTATTTACAAGTGGGACTCTCTGCAGACTTTGTTGGTTTCCAATAAAGTTGATTACTTTTGACATCTACTAAGCTCTCTGTCTTTGAAGTTTTTTGACTGAGGCTAAAAAGGTTGATTTTATCCACAACGCTACATTCGACGAAGGACGTGTAAATTAATGTAAAGTGCATCTCTCATTCTGCTTTGGTTTCACTTGAGTTGTCAACAGTATTTCCCCACTTCCTTCCTGTGTCTGACGCACATTTCCTAAAGGCGCCATTTTAGAACAAAAAGCTGGCAACCAATCAGAATTCGTTTAACGGAAGCGACAAGATATCACGAGATTATATATATAATAATCCATCCATCCATCCATCTCACACACCCATTCATACACTACGGACAATTTACCAAGCTGCCAATCAACCTACCATGCATGTCTTTGGATTGGGGGAGGAAACCGGAGTACCCGGAGGAAACCCCCGCAACACGGTATATATAATAATAATAATATATATATAACACGAGATTTGTGTGTTCCGTCTAAATCAGGAATTAAATTTTTTAAAATGTTAGGAATCAGGAAAGTAATATTAAGAGTGGGAGCAAAGTACAAATATTATTTATACTCATAAATGGGTAAGTATTTGGGAGTGCACTAGAGGTGTTACTAATGGTTAACGAAAGGTAGCAGCACTGAGACAGAAACGATGAACGGTGCAGAGCTATCATTTATGAAAAATAATAAAATTCGTCAGAAGTCAAATATCCCCAGTAACACTATAAGAAGCAATGCAATAGAAATGAGAATAACCCTTCCCAAAACAAATTTAGCAACAATTTAGTATTAGTTTCAGATCTAAGATCAGTATAGGATCACATTTTAGCACACAGTGAGAGACAGACCTCTTGTTAAAAGGATGAGATGATACGTGAGACAATGATGATTTTGCTGTTTTGTTTTGTTGGGGGTTTATTTGTTTATTTATTTATTTTTGTTTTTTGTTAACTCTTTCCTTTACTGCCTTGTCATTTGGGGTCCCAGAGACCCCAGTGCATTTTCCCCTTCCAAATATTTGTACATCATTCTATGCCAGAGATTTCAAAACACACACACGACGGTGCTGCAGCCATCGGAGTATCAGGGGTTCAGCCTGACTTTGGACAATGGTCATAGCTGGTTGTGATCTAGGAGGATGCTTTCTCCTCGCTATTTGAGCAAGATATCTGGTGTGTCCTGTAAATATTTAGATTGTATTTTCCCCACTGCTCAATTTTTCAGGTAGAGATACAGACCATAACAATTTTCCATTTTTAGATGAGAAGGTATCTGATCTACATAACTGAGAAGCAGGCTCTTGGTGGGTTTGAGACGCTTCAGAAGGGTCAATCTAGAAAAAATATTAATAGTTACTCTCAGAGGAGGATCCCTCATAATCATGGTTCTCCACATTGTCAGCAATCTCAGATTGATCACTTTCCTGATCACTTTCACTGCTACAAGGGTACGTTTCCAGAACCTCAGTAGTAGAACATTTATTTTTGCATGTCATTTTCACAGCAGAGAGAGCACAAGAGAAAGAGAAATGATTCACAATGCACTGTCCTCCCCTTTTTATATGCTTGTTCCACTCCTCTGTTCTACAAATTACAACTACACTTCCCATGGGCCATGGATGTGTATATTGTGGGGGGCATCACCCACTTTCCCACATGAAAAAACAACATATTGTGTGTGTGTGTGTGTGTGTGTGAGAGAGAGAGAGAAAGAGAGAGAGAGAGAGAGGGAGTTAGCTTTACCCTTATCACCCTTAACAATAGCTGTGGTCTCTGAGACCCCAAACCGAAGTTATTTATAATTTTTGTAGTGGGTGTCTTGTCTTTGTAGGGGTAACAGTCATAGTTCATTACTATTACCTTAGATAACATGCTAACTTTAATTGAAGCATCATAAGTTTTGGGCACAGACCTTTGTGTACATGGGTGGAAACGGGGGAAGGCTAAATGAGTAAAAAAAATTATAATTAAAATATTATTCAGTTTGAGGCGCATGGTGTCTTAGTGGTTAGCACGTTCGCCTCACACCTCCAGGGTCTGGGATTCGATTCCCGTCGGGGCCATGTGTGTGTGGAGTTTGCATGTTCTCCCCGTGCTGCGGGGGTTTCCTCCGGGTTCTCCGGTTTCCTCCCCCAGTCCAAAGACATGCCTGGTAGGTTGATTGGCGTGTCTGAAGTGTCCGTAGTGTATGAATAGGTGTGTGAGTGTGTATGTGATTGTGCCCTGCGATGGACTGGCACCCTGTCCAGGGTGTACCCCGCGTTGTGCCTGATGATTCCTGGGATAGCCTCCAGGTTCCCCGCGACCCTGAAAAGGAGTAAGCGGTAGAAGATGGATGGATGGATGGATCTTATTCAGTTCCACCCATTTAACCATTAGAGACTTTTCCCCACAAATCTTCCCTGCTGAAAAAAAAAAAACAAAACCTTTACAGAAATTCTAATGGTCTCCATTACAAATACCATCCATCCATCCATTAAAACCATTAAAATATGTAGTGTGTTTTGGGCCATATTCAATTAGGATTTAATGGTTTGTATTGGTTTCCACTAGACATAAACATGCCACCAATAGAATCCAACACATAATCAGTAGAGACCCACATGGACTAAAGCAGATTCAGCAGATTCAAACTGAAGCAGAATTGGTATGTACAATTCCCATTATAACCATTAAAACCAATAGAATTCCTGTAAAGCCGTCTATTGTTTTTTCAGAAGCGGTTAACAAAAGCACTTTTAATGTGTCATTAAAGGAACACAAAGAGATTGCAGTCTATGCCAAAAATGGAACCCAATGGTGTCAGCAAAGAGGAACAGTAGTTGCAAGATCAAGTTCACTGACAGGAATAGACAGACAGTTTAGAGGATTGTGTCTCAAAAGTACAGCCACAAAAACTAACCACAAATAAGCAAACTAAGATCCAGTCTTGACAAAAAAACTGTCACTGGTAACAAGTGGACATAAATGGTAAAATTAACATTTTTATATTTTTATTGCCACAGACTTGTTATGTATGCAATTTATACAAATATCTGAAAAATGATTGACCAAAATTGTACCTGTAGAGTCTTAAATTGGTAACACTTTAGAATACGGATCCATCATTAATGATTAACTACGCAGGAAGAAATTAATAATTCAATATTATCTTTCTAATATGTACTATTAACTAACTAGGAACTCTGCTTAATGAATTAGTAAGTAATAGTACACAGATGAATGCGGTAGTTCACTATTAGCTAATCAATAACTACTATTTCTTTCATGCCTCCTAGAGAACTACTAAGAAACTATATACAGTTTCATAATTAATGCAAAACCGCTACCGTTAATGAATAGACAAGATCGTTTACATAATCAATAGGTAATAGCAGACTTATGATTATGGTAAGTTGTTTGTGAGGGACCAAGGCAATCAAGGCACACGGGATACAGTTTTCCCAAAAAAGAGTTTAATGAATTCAAATATATATTTACAAATAAATCAGATTAAATTCAAATAATCAAAATATATATTTAGGCCTATAAAAGAGGTTAATAAAATATTTAAATGAAACATAAACTGAGTCTGAGTAGTATGTAATATGTAGTTATGTAATTGTCTGAACAGACACACGAAAAAAATTTAAGATCATGCGTTTTCCCCCCCGAGTTATGATGAATAAATATCATGTGCAACCCAACACTATAGTCATTGCAATCTTTTGAAGTTTTGTAAGGTTTTAGTTAATAATTCCTTCTGAAGGATTTGGTAACACTTCAGTGATTACTTGGGCGTTATCGCGATCTTCACTTTAGAATACAGTTCCAAATAATTACTCATTTCATTTACGTAGATTTACATAGAACCATATATTTCTAAATTTATAAATACACTCTTGTTAATAAATCTTTCGCCTTTCACTAAAGAACCATATATTTCTGTGAGGCACGGTAAATAAATAAATCACTGTATAGGTTACATTTGTCTAGCATTTGGGGTATGGCTGATGACTTGAAATGTTCCAGTAGTTTTCAGTGAGAACTGTGAACCTAAGCTGTCTTCTCTTTATTTAAGTATTAATAATAATGTGGAAAGAATGATAACAAATAAAGGTAAAGTTCAGAGGCATGGTGGAAAATTGGCCACAGGAGTAAAGCCCCAAAATGTGCATTTCATTAATAAGAAATTAATTTCTTTCAAATGATCCATAGTTAGTAAATAGTTCTCTAGGAACAATAATAAAATGTACTAATTATTAACAGCTTATCTAAATCATAAGTCTGCTATTACCTATTGATTATGTAAGCAATCGTGTCTATTTGTTAACAGTAGTAGGAGAAATCATCATGAGAATGTCAATATCAATGTGAGAAGAAAAGGACAGTTGATTGTCCACGGTTACCCCAAGGTTGTGTGCGGTAAGTGAATTTCTCTGAGAAGCATGAAAGAAATAATTATTAATAGTTTCTAGTAGTTCTCTGGGAGGTATGAAAGAAATAGAAGATACTGATTAACTAATAGTGAACTACCACATTCATCTGTGCTCTATTACTTATTCATTGGTTAATCTAAAGTGTTACCCTTAAATTCATTTTTTTTGATGATATAATTAGGATGTACTATACACTTTCACATTTCCACTTCGGTTCTTTCACACACTTAGACATTTTGGGGAAAATTCTATGTATTCCAAACTGTAAGCAACATTGGAACACATGATGATTTCTACATTGCAACACATGAGGTACAGACTGCTGACCTGTACTATTTATATTTGGAGGAAGCCAAAACATACCTTTAACCCACAATGTCTGCTGGTAAGGAACGCATAATCCATCTTGTGGAAATTACTTGGTCCAATGACTACTTTGCTTTGCATGGTTGTATAGCAGCTAACAAATCTGAGCAATTTTTTAAAGGACCAGGTGCACCTTACGGTGCAAACACTCTTTCATGATGAGGTTCCAAAGGCATGACCACAACTTCACACCACAAGTTCATATTCTGGAGCCAGAAACTAAGTATTTAATGGCCATTAGTTATTATGTTTCCATAAGTTACCAAAGCTGTGGGCATGAAAAGTTTAACTTGAGCACACCACTTATTATGTTGTGGAACTCTACACGTGGCCTCCAGTTAATTATTTGGAAGAAAGTGACAAAAAAAAAGCATCTACTTTATTACGAACACCTGTACATAACCTAATATCTATTATTTTGATGTTACTCTTAAAATATTTATTTCACTGTGAAGTGAAAGAGAAGAGAATAATTTGTTGGAGATTGTTTTCCATAAAAATCATGCTAAAGTCTAAGAATAAGCACCATTCTTGGGAAATTTCTCTGCAATATCCTTTTAATTAGAGACGTGAATGAACATGTACTGCTTCACGAATGCAGGTCATCTAGAAACAGATTTTTTGGTTATGAATATAGCAAAACTCAATGTTGAGAAAAGGTTTTAAAAAGTACACTTTGGTTTGTGTTTCTGCTCCAGTTAGTGTGGTCTATAAGGTTTATAAAGAAAATGGCAGCGTACGATAAAGAAAATTTGGGGGGAAATTTGACATGACTGTGCCAAAAGGTAACAAGTAGACAAAATCTTTTTGATGAGTTAAAAAAAAAATGTATTCCTAAAATTGTACCTGTAAAGTCTTAACTTAAATTAATTTATTGGTGATCAAATGTACAGCATCTCACAAAAGTGAGTACACCCCTCACATTTTTGTAAATATTTGATGATATCTTTTCATGTGACAACACTGAAGAAATGACACTGTGCTACAATGTAAAGTAGTGAGTGTACAGCTTGTGTAACAGTGTAAATTTACTGTCCCCTCAAAATAACTCAACACACAGCCATTAATGTCTAAACCGCTGACAACAAAAGTGAATACACCCCTTAGTGAAAATGTCCAAATTGGGCCCAAATTGTCAATATTTTTTGTAGCCACCATTATTTTCCAGCACTGCCTTAACCCTCTCGAGCATGGAGTTCACCAGAGCTTCACAGGTTGCTGGTTGTTTGGGATTGTTATCATGGTGGAATACTGCATACTGTTCATGCTCTGCTTCAGAATGTCACAGTACACACTGGCTTTCATGGTTCTCTCAATGAACTGTAGCTCTCCAGTGCTGGCAGCACTCATGCAGCCCCAGACCATAACACTCCCACCACCATGCTTGACTGTAGGCAAGACACACTTGTCTTTGTACTCCTCACCTGGTTGCCGCCACACACGCTTGACACCATCTGAACCAAATAAGTTTATCTTGGTCTCATCAGACAACAGGACATGGTTCCAGTAATCCATGTCCTTAGTCTGCTTGTCTTCAGCAAACTGTTTGCGGGCTTTCTTGTGCATCATCTTTAGAAGAGACTTCTTTCCGGGATGACAGCCATGCAGACCAATTTGATGCAGCGTGCGGCGTATGGTCTAAGCACTGACAGGCTGACCCCCCACCCCTTCAACCTCTGCAGCAATGCTGGCAGCACTCATACATCTATTTCCCAAAGACAACCTCTGGATATGACACTGAGCACGTGCACTCAACAGGCTTCGCCACAGTCCACCAAAGAAGTTCTGAGTGGAACCTGTCCTGTTAAACCGCTGTATGGTCTTGGCCACCATGCTGCAATTTGGGCCCAATTTGGACATTTTCACTTAGGGGTGTACTCACTTTTGTTGCCAGCGGTTTAGACATTAATGTCTGTGTGTTGAGTTATTTTGAGGGGACAGCAAATTTACACTGTTACACAAGCTGTACACTCACTACTTTACATTGTAGCAAAGTGTCATTTCTTCAGTGTTGGCACATGAAAAGATATCATCAAATATTTACAAAAATGTGAGGGGCGTGTTCACTTTTTTTGAGATAATGTATTTATAGCTAGGAAATACCCATTCTCATTTCTTAATTTTTGCACCCATTTAAACATTTGGGGAGTGGGGTTGCATTGTAACATTCTTTGTAGAAACCCTACATTCAACACATGAGCAGCTCTTGTATTGAATCGAAAACCACAGCCGGCGCACCATCAGCAGCAGCAGCAGAGGGAGGAGCCTAGAACCTGCATATCCAAATATTGACCAATCAGCGCGGACAGTTGAACGTCCCGTCCAATTCGACCAATCAGCGCAGGCCGTGACGTCGCTGTAACAAACGCCTAGCAACCGGACTGGCTAGTCAAGTCGGTTTCTAGAACAGCAGATGACAGCTTGGAAGCTGCCGCTGAACCGGCCCGCGTGCTATCGGGCTAGCAAACCGGCGACATGTCGTGCTGAGAGAATAGCGCCGTGTGTGCGGAGAGACAACTGATCACTTATTCATGGCGGGGCTGTGACCTGCACAGCGCAGCGGCCAGCTAGTTTCCCGGGATCCCCGCTTCCCTGCAGCTCGCTGGGATTAGCGTGTAGCCGCGCAGGATCAGGCCAATGTAAGTAGCCGGGTAGCTAATACTTAACCCAGCTGGCTCAGGAAAGCTAGTTATCTAACTGATGCTAACTCTCTTGTTGTTGATTATAATCTGGATAATGCGCTTTACTTTTTTTTTATTATTTTTAATGTAACTAGTTTAACTAGCTGTGTGGTCCGCCAGGTAGCTGGTGTTCGTGGACCCGTGATGTTGTTGTTTGTTTTCTGATGTTTGATGTCAACATGAACTTAAGCTCGCCCTGATCTCTTGCTCTGGTCCAGTTCGAGAGTGTTGCTGCACTTTTAACGGATATTCTGAGTGTCTTGTGTGCCACCAATGTTTAAATATGGAACTGAAGTTCCACACAATACACTGAGAGTCTACACTGTATAATAGACCTGGCCTATTACTTGTAGTATACACTTTCAAAGTACTCCTTTCCAAGACCTGTTGATTCATCCCGAGTAACTGACTTCATCCTGGTCCTCATGGAAACAGCGGTGGGAATAAAGTCCGTATGGTATGTATGTATGTATGTAGTGTAGCTAATCCACCTGCCGGAACTCCAGACGGACGGTGAGCTCGAGCTCAGGATTGGACCTTGGACCTTGGACCCTGGAGCCAACCTGGAAAAGTATGGGCACTGTTCTAGAAACGTTTGTCTGTCGTGTCATGTTTACAGCGGCTGTAAAAAGTGTGCGCACCCATGTTAAAATACGTGGTGTGATTATTATACAGCTGACCTCAACGGAGTGATTCAGATTAACCGCGGGTAAGGATCAGCGGTTTCTGTCGGGACGTTCTTGACATCTGGTTTTCATCCAACTGCCGAAGTCTGCGAAGAGCTTACGAAGCATGTAAGGGATGTCCTTGCCGACAAGGAATGGAACCATGGAACACCGTGAAGCCCATCATCAACCAGTGGAGGAAACGGTACCATTGTGACATTACCAAAAGCAGAACATCCCTCCAAAAGTGTGGGGGGGGGGGAGTGACGAGAAGAGATCATTATCAGGGAGGCTGCTAAGAGACCTAAAGCAGGAAACATCCGAGCCCACCTAAATTACCCCAGACCATGGGACAAAATGGTTTATATTCTGATGACTCTAACGTAGACGGTTTTTGGGCATAATTCTCCCCCACAAAAAAAAAATAAATTACCCTGTATGTACCCCGAGTGGAGCATGATGGTGGCAGCATCATGCAGTGGGGCTGCTTCTCTTCAGCTGGGACTGAGGTTCTAGCCAAGATGGAGGAAATCATGGATGAATCCAAATGTCTATTTTGGCACAAAACCTGCAGGGCTCTGTTAAGACAACTGAAGAAAAAGCATGACAAAAAAACGCAAACCACAAATCCAAATTTAAGTTTATGTGTTGGAGTGGCCCAATCAAAATAATTAGTGTAATGTCGAGGTCTGTACAAAGGAGAGTCCCTCGCCATTTGATGGAGCTGGAGCAGTTTTGCAAGGAAGAGCGACAATAAAATTGCCAAGTCAAGATGTGCTAAGTTGGTGGACTCTTACCCAAAAGACTGTATTACAAACAAATGTTGCTTTATTAAAGAATTGCACACTCCTTAACTAAATGTGTAACCAGGTAATTGTAAGTTTTCCCCCTAAAATATTTCAGTTTGGTTTTTTTACTTGAATTTTGTGGGTTTCTATATCGTAATAATGTTGGAAAAAGATTTGACTTTTTTTTTTTTTCTTTTAAAAAAGATTTTTTTTACATCACAAAAACCTGCCATTTAAATAGGGGTGTGTAGACTTATGTCCACGGTGTATAAAGTTAGGCTCAAGACAAAGGTTTTATTACATCGTATTTAGACATTTCCCTATTTCCTGCATGAATGATCCTAACAATATACAGTTAACCCCGCCCCCCTAAAAATGGCAAGAAAAGGCTGGAAAAATGAAAAGGTCTGGAATGGCAATAATCCTGGACTTGGGATACTGTCCACCTGTACACCTTTTCATTCATGCAGTCATGTAATCAACCAATCATGTGGCTGCAGAGCAATGTGTATACAGGTCGAGCAATCAAGTCTTGGGTGGAGAGCTTCACATCAAACATCAGAATTTGGGGGGGTTACACAGAATGGTAACTCTGGCGAGGGGAAAAAAAACAGGATGAGCGGCGGTTGAGCAATTAGAAACACCTTGTTGATTTAGAGGCCAGAGGGGAACAGTCAGACTAGTTTGAGCATACAGGTATAGAGGAAGTCTACAGTAACCATTCCAATAAAACACTCTGGCATGGTGAGCATGGCTGATATTTCTGTTGAATAAATTATTGAAAAAGTTCATTTTCTTTGTGGTTTTGTTTGAGTACATCACCTTTATTAATAGACACTGTTTCAAGGAGGATCAAATGTTTGCTTATTTAAAAATGTCAAAAAGCCTACCATTTCCATGGGGTGTACTTATTTTTTCACATAACTGTATCTCATATTTCCCATGTGTCTCACTTTTACGAAAAAGTGTTTTTTTTTTTGTTGTTTTTTTTTTTTTAAAATATTGAAATGCAAATATTTCAGCTCACACGGATTAAAGACCCATGATTGTGTCCCCATGAAATTAAAGAAGAAGAAAAAACTTTTGCGGTTTTTAGTATGAATATGTTCGCCTTAAAGTTATCGATAAGTGTGTATGCTCCAAAATGATGACGAAGTTCTCATTTAGAAGACGCACATAAAAAATTTAAGTCTCTCTCTACCACCGATACGGATCAGCGATTTTGATGACCTCATTCTGCACTTCAGCTTCTCATCAGATTTTCTGTACAATCAATTGCTCTCTAAAATCTGACGTGTGCAACGTTATAAAAATCACCTTGGCGAAGTTGCCGTTGTTGAGCGAGAGAGGTCCGCAAGCATGGGTCGTAAATGCGTCTTTGGCTGTTCGGACCTGCAGGTTTTATTCGGTTTTCCACCTGTAAATAGGTTAGAAGTGAATCCAGCGCGTTGTTGTGGTTGTTGTTACTAACTGTAAGTATGACTTCGACCGAGCTGTGAGGTAAGTTAAATGTTATTGGCTCTTTAAGAAGGGTGAGAAGCCACTGCCCTGTTTCTGTGAAAATTATGTCAACACATTGAATAACGCTGCACATTTCAAGGCACTTCACGTGTACTTTAAAAGCCGTACTATAACGACAGCAACGTCTCAGTAAACAGGAAAGAGAAGTTATCGTGTGTAAGCTGTGCAGCTTTGCTGTCTAATTCAGTTCAACGTGCTTTATTGGCTTTTGTTATTTGTCAATTGTTATTGCCAACCGATGGCTTCCCACTTCTGTTCTGATAACAGAAGTCAGATTCTGTAGTTGAACTTCTGGTTCTTTGCTGAGAGAAGAACTTCGAGCATTTGTCTAGCTGCCAACATCCTTCTTCTGTCCCTGGCTGAGTGCCCATGTACTTCAGCCAGTTTAGCCTCATTTGAATTCATCATCCATCACGGCTGCCTCGGTTTCAACCTTTACCAGCTCTGAGCCATTCTGTGAACCTTCTCTGGCCTCCCCAGTCCCATATCCCCAGCTTCATATCCTCCACAGATGTCGCCTTGGTTCTGTCTACTTGGCTCCGCTGACTCGGTCTATAGTTCTGGACTTTGCTAGTACTGTTGAATTGGGTAGCTTTTCAGTATACCGTCAGGCTCCGAAGTGGTGGGACTTGTCTTGGAGCTGTTGTTAATTTGGGTGGTCACTTTCTCATCCTATGGTTTAATGGTCATCACAATCTCATTGTCCACTTATCAGAGTGCTCTAATTGGCCAGCTGACCCATTGCGTTGTGATTGGCCAAAAACCTCAAGCATGTGTCGGAAATGTAACGCCCCTTGGGTTAACCTCCAACAATTCTAAGCTCCTAAGCAGCATGTATTCGGTTTTACCTTATCAGTTCGAGTCATATTCCGAACATGCGCATGATCGAGTGGAACCAAATTTGCAAACATGACTTGAGCAGAACGTTTCACAGTGGTAATTTTTTATTTTTATTTTTAATTTATGTATTTTATTTTGTAACTCTCACCTTTCAGATACGATGTAAATTCGGACGCCCCGGCCGCAGTCCACAAAACCTTTCGATGTACACAGTTTGTGTGTACATGGGTACTCCTGTGATGTATGATAAAGCTAAGATTCTTGTGATTCGATTGATGTAAACCATTTCAAGACAATCACAACAGCAGCTCCGATCAACGTCTCTGTCAGACCACCGACATACAAACAAACACTTACAATACTGAGGCAACTTAGCACACTTTTGTTAGCACGTTAGCAGAGGCCTACATCTGAGCCACAACACAAAACAAAACTCTGCATTTGAACAGTCAATAGCAGATACTTAATAAAATAATCAAGCATACTTACAAGTTCTGAATCAGAAGCACAGGACTGTCCGAGCAAAGTGGGAATTGCCTCACTTTTCAGGAGTAGACTTTGTGTGTAGCCTGTGTTCTCCCAGGTTCAGGAAGCTGTCCTCTGTAAAATGCGCTATGCACAAGTAAACGTATGGGTTGTACTGCTCAGGCACAGTGTTGTAAATAAACAGTAACCACTGATTGCTAATTTCGTCCATTTTCAGCATGCTAAACGAAGGGGTTTTGCTTTCGCACGGAAATACACAGTATCTCTGTGAGATGGTGCCTGAATTCACTGAAGCCTCGCCTTCTTTCTTCACGCCTGCCTTTGGGCAGGATTATGCTAATCGCGCGTGCTGCGACGTAGACATATTACATAAGTGAATGTGGACTTCGAATGACCTGTTTTGGGAAGGTCTGGAGCAGTGTTCTCTATTAGATAAAATAAATTCCTTTTGTGGGAGACCATGAGCTTTGTGACTTCGCAGATCTTATACATGCACAAACATGCTTTACACACCCAGGCAGCCGTGGCTCAGGTGGTAGGAATTGTAAGTTGTCCACTAATAGTAGGGTTGACGGTTCGATTCCCTGCCCACATGACTCCACAGGTGTCCTTGTGTCCTCCAAGTGTCCTCCAAGTGTCCTCGGGCAAGACACTGAACCCCAACTTGCTCCCGAATGCAAGTTAGTGCCTTGCATGGCAGCTCTGTTACCATTGGTGTTTGAATGGGTGAATGAGAGACCGTGTAAAGCGCTTTGGGGAAAAAAGCACTATATAAGTGCACACCATTTATCATTTACACACCCAAAGTACCATTTACAAACCAAACCAAAACCTTAAAAATCATCATGACTCCTTTTAATGTATATATCTTTGGTTAAGTGCTAGAAGGGGAAAATGTATCTTTAGTTTGGTGTAATAATCTAATGGTCCATACAGGTATGTGCAGGTTATACTTACTAAGTGAACGAAAACACAAATGAATTCTCCACACAAGAGCCAAGCCGAGTGTACAGTGCGGTGCTTCCAGGTGTTTCTTCAAACCCAAGGTACCTGATTTTGTGTCTGTTAATGGAGTTTCATTGGATATGATCTCTCATCCTGAAAGCTTCAAGCCTGCCAGACATCCATTGTTGTTTCCTCACCGACTTCAAATACCCGAAAGGGATTTCAGTATTCAAATACTGGCCCTTTTATCTAACTTTTATCTGTTTCCAAAAGCAGCCATTTGTATCATCTATTAAAAAACACACCATTTCCAATTGTGCTATGCTATTTCTTGGACCTCTCAACTGGCAGTCAAAATTCAGAGCCTTTTAGGCTCAAGCAAATCCATTCTCTACACCAAGTCCTCCTTATTTGGAAATAAGTTTACCCCATAATCCTAACAAAAATATTAGTGCAGTTGATTGAACACACTTGTGTATAATGGGCAGTTAACAGTGTTTTACGGTGTCTCATTGTGTCTCACCTTCTTGATGTTTTCCAGTGTGCCGGCTGGCTTATTACAGGGTGTTATTTGAGTAATCACGTTTGAGATGCACTTCCTTTTCAGTTCCAAGTTGCATCAGTCTTCAAATCTTCCTGAACTAGTTCACAAAGACACTCCTCATGACACAAGACCATCAAGAAGAAGCCAAGCCTCCATTCGCGTTAAGAGTTTGGCACCGCTTTCAGGTGTAAATCAGTTCTCCCTCTGTTCTGGCATCCTCCAGGTCATCATCTCCGATGGAGAGTTCCGGGGAGGCGAGCTGGGTGCTGAAGCCGGAGACAGGCTGCTCATCCTGTGGCGGAAAGGAGCCTCCCGTTTCTGGGAAAGCTTTCCGTAATAAACCAAAGGCCAGGAGCATGTCCACCTCAGCTGTGCCCAGCTGTGCAGAGTTCAGGTAAGAGCAGGCCCACATGGACCATTTTTAACCAAAGTCAAGCATGTGCATCTTGATAATGAAACTTGATGTCATTTTTGAGCCTTTTATGTAGGGCAAAAAACATAAATAATAAAATAACATTTTAATAGTTGATTTATTTATTCAGAAATGGGGCTTGTAAACACAAATGGGTGTAGCAAATATCATTTGGTATTTTGTTAGTTTGTTCAATAATATAATGTAAAGCTGCCATACAACTTAGAATAGCAAGATGTTACATGTTGTTGACTTCCTCCTCTGGGTCTAATTTAGTGATTATTCTGTGTTCGACTAGTAACCAATTTAAGTAGCAAACAATGAATTGGATAAGGGGGTTAGCACGTTTGCCTTGCACCTCCAGGCTTGAGGTTTCGATTCCCCCCTTTGCCCTGTGTGTTGAGTTTGCACGGTCTCCCCTTGCTTCGGAGGTTTCCTCCGGCTACTCGGGTCTCCTCCCCTTGTCCAGAGACACATTTTGTAGGCTGACTGGCATTTCCATATTGTCTGTAGTGTGCGCAATTGTACCTTGCGATGGGCTGCAACCCCTAAACCAGGCCCCCCCCACCCCCAAAAAATCCAGCTTGTCCTCTGTCTCGTGCCCCAAATTTCCTGGGATAGGTTCCAGGCTTCCTGCAACCCTGTGTAGGATAACTGCTGTGGAGGATGGAATTTGTTTTAAGTAAAAAATAAAATAAAAAAACCACAGGATACTGAGAACGGGCCTTTTTTTTTGCCTATATGTGTAATGTATTTGGTGTTTTAATGTATAATGTGTGAAGTAATTGGTATTTTTATTATATATTGCAGAGAGAAAAGGAACAAATATCGCTTAAAAACCCCTGTAAGCTGTTTTAACTTACTTGACATTGAAATAGGCTTCTGATTGATAATTGCTAGTTGATAAATAGTATGCTCTTTCTTTGTCAGTTTGTTCGGTCCCCACAGACCCGCTGTGGATCCTCTTTCTTTCTTTTTTTTTTTTTTTTTTTTGTTTCTACTGAAACCACTTCTGATCATTTTCTTGTTGCAGCATCTTGAGGGTTTTGTCTTTCCTAACAGCACACCTTGCAACATGTTTTAACACAACCTGTGTCACTAAGCTTCATTGTGTAGAACATGTATAATGCACTCTGAGTTTACACACTGTTCCTGGTAAATGTCAAGTACGTGTAACTAAATCTTTAATTCTTTGCACTCTTACTGACACAGATGACATCGAGTCCCTGAGCAAACACCACCACACAGCACAAGCTGAACATTACCCTTTAAATAAAAGTGTAGTAAAGTGTCAGCCGTGAGACGGCAGAGCGGGTTAAGGGCCGTGCTCAAGGGCGGTACTGGGGCTTGAACCCTCGACCTTCAGATCAGTAACCCAGAGCCGTAACCGTTGAGCCAACACCGATTTAAAGCAATTCATTTGTTTGCTAGAAATGTTTGCTTAAGTAAGCTCTGCACTATGAATCAGGTCATATCACCATTTCTGTTTTTCAGAAACGAAGAAAATGCCTTGAGTGTACTGCCGTCATTTCCGTGACCCAGTTAGCCACTGTTCCATTTTTTTTTTTTTTTTCCGAATCAGTCGGCATATTTTTAGAACTAATGAGAGATGAGGAAACTAAATGTTGTTTTAGTCTGGTCTCAGTGCGTTGTGTATTCATCTTTTTATATATATACTTGCTGACCACTTTATTAAGAACACCTGTAGATGCAATTGTCCAGGCCAGCTGACCATTTGGTATCAGTGTCGGTCATAAATTCATACAGATACAGATCAAGGGCTTCATTTAACGTTCATATCAACAATCAGAATGGTGAAGAAAATTTGGACTGTGGCATGGTGCTTGTTGGTGCCAGATTGAGATTTTTAAGCTCGGCAGTCTCTAGAGTTCACACCGAATGGTGTGAAACACTTGTATAAAATAAACAAATCTAGGGATTGGCCGTTGTGCAGGCAGACACACCTTGTTGATGAAAGGTCATAGAAGAATGGTCAGACTGGTTTTCAGTTCACACAGGAAGTCTATAGTAAATAATCACTCTTTACGACTGTGTCGAGCAGAACAGCATATCCGAATACACACTAGTCATGCAGACTAGTTATGAGTAAAACTATTGCGACGAATGATCCTGCTTTCTTTCAGAACAACCAAATTCAGCCGATTTAATTTAACCCGTATGTTCTGCAAGTACACTTCTCCAAAAGTGTAACCTTTGCTTTGTGACAGCAGGGGGCATTACGATACCTCTTATAGAGTACAACCAAAAATCTGCAGGATTTGCTCTGAATTGTGACACGGTTCCCAGTGCTTGCTTCATGGAGCTATGAAATGTCCATATGATTAATTCAGTTTAATTCTGAATTTGTCCTGTCCAGTTCTATCCAGTCGTCCCTACTCGTCATTTGAAATTCCCCATCTTTGATGCTGCTTGTGTTTGAATGGAGGCTTTTCATATGTCACAGGTGTCCTGTTGTTCTGCTGCATTTGTCACAAGCATGAAACATTTGTCCTTGTGTTGAAACAGGAAAAAAGGACGTCTTTATAGACCAAAAACTGACCCAAATTAGCATGCATTCATTTCTACTTGTATTCAACTCTTTTATTAGCAGCTTTTGTAATGATGCGTTCTAATAAATTACCTCTTCTTTCTGTTCCAAAGTGAAAGCGCATTGTGCAGTATGTTTTGTCGTTTTAAATGTGAAATTTTATGTAGTTTGGTTCATGCCACATTTAATAAGAACATTTAAACATTGTGTAGTAAGACACAATGACAACAAAGACGACTTTTGTAAAGCAAGACCATGCGGCTCTTATTTTTCATAATATTATTTTTATTAGCTACAGTGCCCTCTGAAAGTATTTGAATGGAAAGGCCTTTTTGTTTTGGCCTTACACCAAAGACATTTGAGTTTGAGATTAAAAGAATATGAGAAGAATAGATCAGAATTTCGGCTTTCATTTCCTGATATTCCTGTATCTAGTTGTGTTAAACAATATGGCACCTTATTGTCTTAAGTGATCAAAAATCCTGGAACATGTGACTGACAGGTGTTTCTTGTTGCCCAGATGTGCCCTGTTAAATAAATTAATTAATATCACTGAACATCTATTCTTGGTTTGAGCCCTGGGTTTTGCCTATGAAGACTGCATTTCTTGTTTAAAATATAAACCAACATGAAGTCCTGAGAGCTGTCCATTGGAGAAAAGCAACCCCTTTTGAAGCTGAGAAAAGGGGGAAATCGTTGGGCATAGCCAATGCAACAATTTGGAATGTCCTGTCGAAGAAAGAAACCAATGGTTTAATAGCAACCAGACATCAAACCGGTCGGCCAAGGAAAACAACCGGCAAAAACATTGCGTGAGCCGTGAAGAAAAATCCAAAAACAGCAGTCTGTGACGTCACCAACAACCTCCACAGGGCAGGGGTGAAGGTATCACAAGCCATCATTCGAAGAAGACTTGAGAGCTTTGGAACCACTCATTAGCAGTAAGAATCAGAAAGCCAGATTGTAATTGGCCAAAAAATACAGAGATGAGACACAAAACCAAGATTAACCTATAGTGTTGTGATGGAAAGGTCAAAGTGTGGAGAAAGAAAGGATCTGCTCATGTTCCAAAATATACAAGCTCTTCAGTCAAGCATGGTGGAGATAGTGTCATGGCTTGGGCTTGCATGGCTGTTTCTGGAACAGGATCACTAATCACTATTGAAGTAACTCTTGATGGTAGCAGCAGAATGTATTCAGAAGTCTACAGAAACACTGTCTGCCAATTTACAGAGAAATCCATCCAATTTAATTACAAGAAACTTCATCATACAGCAAGACAATGATCCAAAAATACACTGCCAAGTCACCAAAGGACTTTATCGGGGGAAAGTGGAACATTTTAGACTGACCAAGTAAATCACCAGACCATAACCTAGTTGAGCATGCATTTCACCTCCTGAAGAGGAGACTCCTCAGACATCCTGATCTAACCCCAACCCCAAAAAACAGCCTGGAAAAGCATCACAAAGAAGAAACCAATAATTTGGTGATTCCAATGAGTCGCCAGATTTGTGCAGTCATTGCAAGCAAGGGACATGCAAACAAATATTAAATCGATATTTACTGTAAGGTTATCTGTTCGAATCCTTTTGCTTACCTAAATATTGGGTGGTCTGCCATCAAAGTTTCCGAGTTGTTTAACACATCCAGCTGTAAATATCTGGAAATGAAAACTGAAATTCTGATCTATCGTCTTATATTCATCTTTACATCTCAAACCCAAATGTCTTCAATATATAGCAAAAACAATACTTTTGGAGGGGACTGTACTATTTTTGTCTTCATGCTCAAATGCAATACGTTTCTCATTATATTTTAAAAGAAACTGAATGCATTGTGTATTGGATTAGTATGTTGGTAGTTATGCTTTTGAATGTAGTAGCTCCTGTGACCTAAACAGAGGAAGCTGAATTCATATGACCTTGTCTGTTGTAATCGTATATTAAGGAAAATGAGAGGGTCCTACGGGATTGTACTTGTCATGACATGATCTTTAGACGTCAGTGCCTATAAGTGGGTCTCTAAACAGGCGTTATGTATTTGCTTAGTGATCTTCCAGACATTTATACATAAGGGAGAAACTTTTTATTATGCTAGAAGCTCTCTTTTGAAATGTTTTAGCCTTTGACAAAATTGTATAGGCTATTATATGGTACAAATGAATGACTGAAACGGAAAAAGCTCATGTAGTTCTTCTTTAAGGTTTCACAGCTAGGGTTTTTGCATATTTTTAGAGCCATAAAGTTAACCCTTTTCCCTGCTTTCTCTTTCTCCTTTGTTTCTTTTAGGCGGACCCAGTCGCTGCATGGACCAAGTCCAGTGACCACATTTGGGCCTAAAGCTTGTATGATGAAGAACCCAAAAGCAGTGATGTAAGTTGAAATCAGTTGTTTGGACTCGTTCAGTATGAGCTCGTTCAAGATTGTGCAGTTCACTCCGAGTCTTTGTTGAGCAGTGGTGGAAAGCGCACAAAACACACCACACCGACTTGAGTAAAAGCACTGGAATAATTCACTTGAGCAAAGGTAAAAGTAGCACTCGGGCAAGAGTAAATAAGTTATCAGGTAAACACTACTTGAGCAATTACAACCCCAATTCCAAAAAAGTTGGAACAGTATGGAAAATGCCAAAAAAAAAAACCCCAAGAAGAGTCATTTGAAAATGAAGTTTGCCCTGTACTATATTGAACACACATTTGGTGTTTTACTTTGAAGGTAATTTTTTTTTTTTAAATACTCACTTTTTTTCTCCTTCCAAATCTGATGACTGCAACACACTCCAAGAAAGTGTGTTTTTTGTACGGGGCGTTTTGTTGCCTTATTTGGACTGCAGGCAGGCCATGCTAGCACCTGGGCAGAATGTGGTTTGGCATTGTCCTGCTGGAAAATGCAGGGATGTCCATGGGAAAAACGACATCTGGATGGCAGGATATGTTGCTCCAAAATGTGTACATGTATTTCTGCATTAATGGTGCCCTCACAGATGTAAACATTACTTATGCCATGGGCACTGATACACCCCCTTACCATGACAGACGCTGGCTTTTAGACCTGATGCTGATAACAGCTTGGATGGTCCTTTTCCTCGACTGCTGTTTTGTCCAAAATCTATTTGAAATGTTGACCTATCGGACCACAAAACACGATTCCACTGTGCTGCTGTCCATCTCAGATGAGACTGAGTCCAGAGAAGTCGGCGGCGCTTCGGACATTGTTGATGTATGGCTTCTACCTTACACAGTAAAGACTTCAAATTGCATCTGTGGATGCAGCGGCGAATGGTGTTGACTAACAAAGATTTATCAAAGTATTCCCGAGCCCATGTCAGGATATCCATCACAGGCTCATGACCGATCCCTCAGACGTCTCTGTCTTAAAAACGGAGAACGCGCATTCAGAAGTAGTTTTCAGTCTTGTCCTTTATACGCCGAGATCTGACCGGATTCCTTGAATCTTTTAATTATATTGTGCAATGTAGAAGTTGAAATGCCTGAAATCCAACGATTTGTCTTTGGGGAATGTTGGTCTCAAAGTGTTGGATTATTCATTGACTCATCCTTGTTCTTCAAGGACTAGGCCTTCTTTTGGAGGCTCCTTATATACTAAGATTAGACGATTGTTTCACCTGTTTTACATCGCCTTCTTATTTCAACTCATCACATCGCTATTAGTCCTTAATTGCCCCGTCCCGACTCAAATTTGATGATCAGAGCACTCTTTTTAAATTCCTCTGACCAGTTTGTTTACTGTTGTCTCACAGGTTAGTTTCTGTATGGTTTGTTTATATATATATATATATATATATATATATATATATATATATATATATATATATATATATATATATATATATATATATATATATATATATATATTATATTTTTATTATTATTCTTTTTTTTTTTATTAAATATCATTTAATTAATTCTTTTTTAGGAACATGCCTACATTGCAGTTCAGGACTGAAGTATCATCATGCAAAGCTTGTCAAATGTGCTAATAGAATAAATGTAGTAAATGTAATCGCATAAATGTATCTCTGCCCATTTCACTTAAAATAGAAAAAAATTAATAAATTCATAAATAATCTTGGTAAATAATCTTAATAGACAGGTCGGACCAGATAATGTAAACAGCGTTTAGTGTGACCCTTTAACAGGCTTTTGCAGTGTGTTTTAATACAGTCTGCGTTGTTGGAGATGGTTTAGATTCTTTGTTTGAAAAGTAAATATCTTCTTCCACGTGTGGGTGGACAAAGCTGATGAGAAACTGAATCTGTACAAGGAAGAGGAAGCTGTTACTCAACAACAGAAATTACCTCGGTTATTGTTTCCTGTATATGTGTTGAAGAATAATAGCACCAAGACAACATGGTGCAATAATGAGTTACAGAATTATTATTATTTTTTTAATAATGAGAAGAAATAAGTGTTGGAGGCATTACATTTACTGTTGAAGAGGGGGAAAAAGAACTAAATGAATACAAGTTTAATAATGGGTAAAAGATTAACTGAAATGCGTCACACAGGGAAGACAGCGGTCAGTAGTTTTTGCTAGAGCACACCTACTGTAACATAATGCATAATCAATAATGATAACGTTGACACTAGTGTACTCCTTGAAATCTCTATTATGCGTGTCCAGGGGATTGCAAAGTTCCAAGATGTATTGCAAACTAAACACCAATCTGTTACTCATTAGTCTCAGGATTTCAGGGTTTATGCTGCAGATACACTGATTATGTCCAAGCCCAGACTCACGGTAGAGGAATCAAAGCAACACTACAACAGGATAAAAAGGAAGCGCTCAATTTCATGAAAATGAGGGTATGGTAAAACAAGACAGAGAATGGTTTTCTGGTGGCAACATCTAATTTTTTTTTTTTTTTTTTTTAGAAACACAGATTTCTAACACCGCCTAGATCTTATTGAAAAGGATACATCTGCTTTGGCAAAACTGGCAGAAAAAGTTATTTTGGTTTGAAAGGACAGTTCATATTTATAATTAAACCAGTAGAAATGAAACGGATACATAGCAGGGGTGTTGGCTGAACAGTTAATCTTCCAGAACCCAGATTGTTCTCCATCAAAAACCTTTAAAGACATACTCCTAAATAGCATTTTTTTTTTCTTGCATGTCAAGGCAAATTTCTTTTAAAAATTTGAACATGAGCCAAGAGGAGGCACAACTAAGCTATTGTTGTATGGGTTTGGCTGCTACTGGGCCATGCGGAGTACATTCTGTCCTCACGCGCTGCATCATATCGTGTTCATGTAACTTGGAGCTCATAGATATTTACACACCTTGTTTTCCTGCTCAGCATGAGAGGATGTTTAGTGTTGTTTTAAAAAAAAAAAAAAAAAAAAAGTGTCCATTTCCCCTCACACTAACTGACTCACGTTTAACCTCGACAGTGGCCCTTACAACTTGCCCCAGAACCTGTGGTACATGGACATTGGCATGTGGCCAGAAATCAGTTGTCCCGACCTTTCTATGTGCCCGAAGTCTGAATGCATACAAAAGCCTTGACGCTTGGTCCTACTTCATGGCAGGATTTGTCGGAGAAATTAAAGTGACGAGAACACCAGTAAACATTCTGGTTGCATGGGGACAGGTCTTTGTATTTTATTATATCATTTTATCTGAAAAACTGTAAGCTAGTCCTAGTTGATTTCTAGCGAATACTGTTTCCAACTCCTAACGTTCTATATTTGTGAAGGTAAAGCACAGCCAGACAATGAATGAGCCTCCATTATTCATCAGTGGAAATAGGCAGCGTTTAAAAAGAAATATGTAGCAAATTATTCATCATTGTACAACATGAACACCACACGCCAGAAGAACTTGCCTTACACGAACCCTACACTGCTCGACTTGGTCAAAAAGGACTGAATGGTTTTTTTGGCACTCTGTGGTATAAATGTATTTAATGGACATCTGGGATAACATGGTTCTGCATTAACAGATTAGCATTTAGTGGTGTGTGCTCGGAGTGTATTGTCTTCTAAAGTGATGCTCTTCGTGAAGTAATACTGTTCTATTGATTTTTAATCACCACGGCTTGCGTTGTGTTTAACAATAGCTGCGTCGATGAATAGCTGCGTCGCATGACTCGGCAGTACAGAATCCAGCCATGCACTTGGTCAATAGGTTGATTCACGTCAGCGTTTATAAATTAACGATTAGGTTTTGTGATTTGATCTGACGGCATCCGATTGCGCTCATATCGTAGTCGGTGTCGAAAGCTGGAGCTCGTTAAAAAACGATTTTGCATTTAGTTCTGAGCTTCTGGGTTGTTTACTTTTGGTTCACGGTAAATTTGATCCCAGTGCTCCTGTCGACCAAGATGTTCAGGAATCTCTCTCTTTGACCTGAGGTTGATGAATGCAGAGAGGAGATGTTGTAGAGACGTAAGGTGCATCACCCTGGTTTTCGGAAGCTGATGGAACGTGACCGTAACGTGCACGCTTTCATAACGGGTAATATGAGCTGGTGCGAGTGTGGTGTTGTGACTGATTCGAGTTTTCGTGTTCATTTTGACATTTAATTCAGCCAGTTTCATGCGTGAAACTCCGAGTCTCCATGCTGACCATTTCTTTAAAAGGTGTTTTAAAGAAATCTTTTGATGAAACCGCTTGCCCACCTCCCATTGATCATGCTAATGAAAGGAATTGGCAGTTTAGTAACCCATTCATGTGGGTTTGTTTTAGCTGAAAGTGTTTACTCACAGTTTCGCACCCAAAACCAATATGTAATGGTACAAAACTAAAACGTATTATTGTATTATTGTTTGTTTGTTTGTTTGTTTGTTTATTTATTTATTTGCATAGCCTTATTTATCCAGCTTAGGGTCAAGGTCATTGTCTAATTTAAAACCAACGCGCTTGTTTATAGATGGTTTATCTCCTGTGGACTCTGAACCGTCTCTCGACTCTTTCACTGCTCAGCTTCCTAGAATTCAGGCGTGTGTGGATATAATATTTAAATATTTTTTTTTATTTATGTTTTCTATTTCTGTTATATTTATTTTCAGTCATTTCTTTATTAAGTGATTCAGTTACAGCTTCCTTATGTAAAAAAATACAAACAAAAAAAAAAACGGGGATTAAATTATGCAATTTTGGGAGGGACTGGCAGCTGGGAAAATCCAGTGTAATGGAGCCAATCACAGAGAGGCTGGCTTTGTATGAGGTAAGACCTCTTGTCATGTGGGCGAGGCTTGAGTGGCGCGGTCAGGAGAGTGGTTTGTTTTTAACGGCAGAGGCTTTCTCTAATCACTCTAGATAGCAATCAGGGATGAGGACTGAGACGTTCAACCTGTTTTTGTGGAATTGTAAGTGGAAGAGGTGGTGAAAAACGCCCAAATAATGAGAAGTGGACGTGTTTATTAGAAAGCTCTAAACAAATTCCTTTTCCTGCGACGGAGTGCTACATCACATGCTGAAAACCATGAAGTTCAACACATGCATGTGGAATTGGTAAGATATCTGCTAAACTACGTGTACGAGGAAGTTCATTGGTGTTCGATCTGGATGCATTTTATTCAGGAGTTCCTAGTTTTGACTGCTTTTTGTCACATGTCCTGACGTCATCTGGTTGAGGCTACAAATGGTCAAAAACACAGCAAGGCAGAATTCCCATTATATGGAAAAATATTGTTCAGGATTTTGGCGGTAATGAAATGGTACAGACTCGCTGATGTTAGGGTCCTGTCTGTGATCTGATACACAGTGTGTAATAGATTAGGCTTAGTCTCTGTATGTATGTATGTGTGTGTGTGTGTGTGTGTGTGTGTGTATATATATATATATATATATATATATATATATATATATATATATATATATATATATATATATATATACATATTTTGCATATATAGTGCTATTACTTTTTATTAAATATATAAATTCATTGATAATTCATTAATATTGTCATGACTTGAGGGTGTGTATTGTATTATTTATTACATCTCACAATTGTTCCAGGCTGTTTATTGCATGCAGCTGTTATTTCTACCTCCGCTGTAATGAAACTTATAACTGAGCCTACTATTTCCGCTTAAGGTGTAACATTTGTATATTGGGTGCGATATTTGTATACCAGGATGGTTGTTGTGGTGTTTGATGTGTGTGTGTTGAATGTAATGTGTTGTGACCAAACACCAAGATTCCTAATGCATGTGAAATGAGTTTCATTCATTTTCTCTCTCTCTCTCTCTCTCTCTCTCTCTCTCTCTCTCTCTCTCTGTATAATATTAGTGCAGTGCTTTGTGTGTGAAAGCGCTCAATACTGATTAGGGTTATGTAATGGTCAAGTCTGCCTCTTTGTATTTCTGCTGAGCTGCTTGCGTGCTAAGCCACAGTGTCTACTATGATCTAGCTCCGAGGTTCTCAAACTTTTTCCGTGTGCCCCCCATATTGGAGGAGGCCAGGTATAATGATTATCTATTCTATATAAAATCTATCTATCTGAATGATAGATTTTTTTTTTTAGATTTTTTTTTTTTTTATTTCAACTTTTGTGTTTTTGTACTTTAAAAAAAAATTGTGATTAAAGAAAAAAACAACTTTTATGACTTCTAATAGAAAGGTATGGAACTTGGACGATAAAGTTTTTGAACAGTGAACACTATAACTACTTTGAACAAGAGAACTAGGCTGTAATAACGTGAACTATTTTACATGTGAAACCTGTTGCATTACCTTTGTCTCGCGTTCTAAAAACATTCGCATACGAATGATGTAAATGGGGAAGAAGGGCGTGTTTCGTTATCCATGACATTGTTAAATCTCCGGCTCTGACATGCATTGTGTAGACTCAGACAGGGGTGAGAGTGCAGCAGGAAAGCAAGACCTCACACTTGCAGGACAGGACTGCACATTTGGAAAGTTGATAAGGTTTGCCCAAAAAAGTTGCTAGATTTGTCAATAGGTTTTTTTTTTTGTTTTTGTTTTTTTATTATATATATATATATATATATATATATATATATATATATATATATATATATATATATAAAATATGTGTATGTATGTGTGTATATATGTTGTTTTTGAAAAAAGAGTTCTGAAAAATCTCTAAGTTGGAAACACTAATCTGCACTGATCACTAGATGCAAGGCAGGCTAAACTCCGCCTCTCACCAGTAAAAAAAAAAAAATGAGTACACAAATTCCTGCACATTCTGTTTGTGTATTTTATTAATTTTCAGAGTACACAAATGATGCCCTGTCTGTGTTTTTGTTTTTCTTAAACATTTGCACCCCCTTCTCATCTCTCTAAACCCCCCCAGCCCCCCCTGATCAAAAGTATTTATGCAAAATGATTCATGTTCATAAACACACTCTTCCGGTTTTTAACTCGGCAGATCATATTTAGGGATATTTTCACATTTTGCATTAATCCATATTCTTATATAATTATTATATTTTCACATTTGCACGAATCCAGTTAATAAAGTTATTGCTGAAATCAAGTGCTGAACATTTTCACTCAGTCTGAGGTAGTGACGACTTCTCTACTTCTAAGGGCTTAGGTGTGCTAAATTATTTACTAAAAGATACAGTGAGCAAAGTGCTAAATTCTTGAATTAGGTCTTGTAATCAGTAAGACCTGGTGGTTATAGAATGTTCTTGCTTGAATAGGCTTAGGACTGCAATTGCTATGAACTCAAGTCTCCATCAGTGAACAGTGGATAACTTCAACACACAGACTTCAAGTTAAAACTATCATGACTTCAGAAATGACTCTGATTCTCATATTCATCAGTTGTTTGGTTACACAACAGCACTTTTTGACTGTATAGTATACAGTTATAGAAGGGAAATGATTTATAATCACACTGTCCGGTGTCACCCAGATGAGGATGGGTTCCTTTTGAGTCTAGTTCCTCTCAAGGTTTCTTCCTGATGTCCTCTCAGGGTGTTTGTCTTTACCACCCTCGCCTCTGGCTCGCTCATTAGGGATACGTTTATGAATTTAAAATTCATACCAGGAATTTATGTTTATATAAAGCTGCTTTGGTAATGTCCATTTGTTTTAAAAGTGCTATACAAATCAAATTTAATTGAATCGATGTGTGTGTGTGTGTGTGTGTGTGTGTGTTTTTCACAGGCATATCCAGGACCCAGCGAGTCAAAGGTTAACCTGGAACAAGCCACCCAAAAGTGTCCTTGTAATTAAAAAGATTCAGGATGTTAGTCTTCTGCAGCCTTTTAAAGAGCTTTGCATCTTCCTCACAGAGGTCTGAATCCTTCCTCACACTCTGTAGATATGCAAAGCTGTTTGTGATTCTGAAAATGCAGTTTGAATGTTCGAATGTTGAAAGTCCTATATGATATAATTTCTTATATCATAGCTGTAGAGACCTCATTAACTGTTGGAACTGGCTTGCATTGTTGTTGGTGGTTTTTTGGGGGTTTTTTTTGTAAAATATATATATATTATTATTTTTTTTAATTCATCATAAGTTAATTTGTTGTTCCTGTCATATATTGATGCATTTTAGCAGAAAAACATGATCGTTTACGTGGAGAGGAAAGTCCTGGAGGACCCAGCCATTGCTAACGACGAAAGCTTCGTGGCTGTGAAAAAGAGTTTTTGCACTTTTAGTGAAGGTATAAATGTTGGTTTGTTTGCTTTTTGTTTTTTTGGTTTTTTTTTGTCATCACCATCCGCATATACACATTATAAGAGCGTCAATGTTTATGTAATGCCTGACCTGCTTTTCTTCTCGCAGATTACGACGACATCTCCAATCGGGTAGACTTCATCATTTGTTTGGGAGGAGATGGAACTTTGCTGTATGCTTCCTCCCTCTTCCAGGTACAGATGTAGGGCTTGATTCATAAAGCAAAAGGAAACAAGCTCAGGTACACATGTTCTGACCGAAGGATTGCTGTACAGGAACTTTGCAGATTCATATTTGAGCTCGTACCTGTAAATGTTGTGTGTACAGGGACGGACAAATTACTACACCGCCAAAAAAATACAATAAAGTACCGCTTGAAAATATCTTGAATATATGCGAATTTGATATTTCTTATAAGATCAATATCAAGTCAATATAATAATAATAATAATAAATCACAGCCTACTTTTTAGATGCTTTTACACATTTCGAGCTTTTTCTCGTTCTAGAGGCAGATGATTTATATTTATATATATATATATATATATATATATATATATATATATATATAGTGCTTAGAATTATAAAATTAAATAATATAGTATGCTGTCAATATGGCTTCTCCCCCTCTTTTTTGCTCATCAGCCAGAGGACAGTTGCTGTCTTTCGGCTTTTGCAACTAAGCAAATGTTTTCATTTCATGCAAAAGTATAAACCTCTTTCATCATGGTGCATACAGTACACAACATACAGTGCTGTGAAAAAGCATTTGCCCCATCCCGATTTCTTCTGTTTTGGTTTATATCTCGTACTAAATAGTTTCAGAAATGCAAACCAAATCTGAGATAAAACAAAGGCAACCTGAGTAAACACAAAATGCAGTGTATTTGCCGCCGTAATTACTAATTCCCCCAAATCTACGAAACTGCATTCGTAATGGAGTTCAGCTGGACTAGACGTCACAATAAGACTATTGTGCATGTTGAACAATGCACAGTGTATGTGTAATGTCCTGGCTACTGCTATCAAACCGTTGTGTACATGGGGCTGGGCGATATGACAATTTTCATAATGTATATGTATAGCTAAAGAACTGCTGGCAGAAGAGAAGCACTGGATTAAGATGTTGAAGATTAGCAACCGTTAAAACGAAGTAATGGCTTGCACTGAAAAGGGGGAAATGTGTTATTTAAAACGTCACAATTAAGTAAAAACATCGAGCAAGAACAGCTTTTATATACTCCCATTTAGTTTGTAATCATAATTTTAAAAGAATTAAAGCTTTTTACTACGTTTATATTATATGATCATATCATGGCTTTATATGTCAGAGTGAGGGTCATTGTTATGGTGTGGTGCCTTGGATATTCTTGTTAGCACTCAAGCAAATTTGCTGCCGAATTTACTGTACCTACATCAATGTAAGGAAATACTACAGGGAAAAATCTGAACATTGTTTTTTTCTGCTGTGTGTTTGTGTTCGTTCTAGGAAAGCGTTCCTCCAGTTATGCCCTTTCATTTGGGCTCTCTGGGCTTTCTGACACCTTTTAACTTCGACACCTACCAATCTCAGGTTACACAGGTTATTGAAGGTGAGTGTGTAGGGGCGTTGCAGTTTTGTTTCATTTTAACAGGAACTGACTTGATCTGTCCCCATTCTACACACTTTGCTTCCCTGTTTGTTTTCACTCCAGGAAATTTTTTTGTTTTTGTCCCTTTTGCAGCTCCTTTCCCATCAGCCAAACCCTGATATGTGCACTCGTTTATATTAAATTACACATTTACAGAGAATCGAGATGTTATTGAGAAGTCTAGTCCTGAAGTGACCTCAGCTGGGGAACTTTCCCACTTGATTGTGTCATAGTTTTAGGTTCAGGCTTAATCTGTGTGTGTGTGTGTGTGTGTGTGTGTGTGTGTGTGTGTGTGTGTGTGTGTGTGTGTGTGTGTGTGTGTGTGTGTGTGTGTGTGTGTGTGTGTGTTTTTTTTTTTTTTTTTTTGTGTGTGTGTGTGTGTGTGTGACCAGCATATATATATATATGTGTGTGTGTGTATATATATATATAAAATCTATATATTATATTTTATATATATATATATATATAGATAGATAGATAGATAGATAGATAGATAGATACGTATATGTATGTATGTATGGGCGCACAGTGGCTTAGTGGTTAGTACATTCAATTCCCGCCGGGGCCATGTGTGTGCGGAGTTTGCATGTTCTCCCCGCCCTCCGGGTACTCCAGTTTCCTCCCCCAGTCCAAAGACATGCATGGTACGTTAATTGGCAGCTTGGTAAATTGTCCATAGTGTATGAATGGGTGTGTGAGTGTGTGTGTGATTGTGCCCTGCGATGGACTGGCACCCTGTCCAGGGTGTACCCCGCCTTGTGCCCGATGCTCCCTGGGATAGACTCCAGGTTCCCCGCGACCCTGAAGCAGGAATAAGCGGTTGAAGATGGATGGATATATATATATATATGTATGTGTGTGTGTGTGTGTGTATGTATGTATATGTATGTAATTTAAAACAACATCCATCAAATATTCTGTAATTGAGAGAGAGTCTTGTAGAATCACCAACTTAAAACCTTATTTGGACAATATCTGTTTATCTTTGATTGTGTTTCTACTGTTTTTGACCTCTGTTTAGTGGCTCACCCTCTTTCTGCTCACCCGCATTCTTCTTTTTTCTTCTTCTTTTTTTCCCCTCTTCTCCCCACCCCCCCACTGTGATAGTGTCAGTTCATTTCTGATACATAAAATGTATCATTTCTGATACATGAAATGGCATATCATCAAACACCTGTATGCTTAAACACACTATCTATGACAGTCTATGGCTGTTTTTAATCAGTATAATGTGCTGCAAATATGTCTTCTCGTGAGGTTCAGTTTCTATCAAGCAGCCAGTAAGAATTATGGGTGGCTCAAAGAATCAAAGTGTCACAAAATAAATAGTGTAGCATATTCCAAATGTGTTACCTTTTGACAGCCCTCAATTTAAAAAAAAAAAAATTCTCTGCTAGGGGTTTTACTCATTTGCTTGAAATCCAATTTTTATGGTTGCACTGGTCTGTAAATTTTTCCGCAGGTAACGCAGCCATAATCCTGCGGAGTCGTCTGAAGGTAAAGGTGGTGAAGGAGAACTGGGAGAAAACCAGACCAAAGGAGAAAAATACAATCATCGCAAATGAGTCAGGCCGCAGAACTATGCAATATCAAGTGAGTGACAGAGCATTGAGAGTCTCAGGGCAGAGGGTTGTCCGTGTATGTGTTTGTATGGAAGAGGATACCTGGGTTAAATTTCCTGCTGGTCAGGTTTCTAAAAAGGAATGTCACAATGCTTGATTACACTTTGAAGTATGTGCGTGAAGAAACGTATATTCAAAAGCATGTGTGTGGGTTCTACCTAGCCACCATTGTGTTTTTCTGGTTAGTTAATGTGTACTTGCATTATTAAAAGGCCAGTGTTTGCCCCACATAGGTGATCTGTTCATGTGGTTTGTTAGCATTAGCCACAAATTGTTGTATGTAGCACTGATCACAAATTCCCTGTGGGCACGTGACTGGATTTGTTATTGTGTTCAGTCATTTAGTAAAGCCATTTAAGAATTATGCCTAACCTACAGTGTGTCTCTCTTTCTCTCTCTCTCTCTCTCGCTCTCTCTCTCTCTCAGGTGCTAAATGAGGTCGTCGTGGACCGAGGTCCCTCCTCCTACCTCTCTAACGTTGATCTTTTCCTGGATGGTCACCTGATCACTACTGTACAAGGCGATGGTCAGAACTCCTATTAATAGCTGAACTGTTATTAAATATTATTCCTGTTATAAAACCTGAACGTGTCACTATTTGAAAGCTCAGCAACAATTTCCCTAATCTCCAAATGATCTCCACCTCATCAGGAGTGATCGTGTCCACTCCGACGGGCAGTACTGCGTACGCCGTAGCAGCTGGAGCCTCCATGATCCACCCCAACGTCCCAGCCATCATGATCACCCCCATCTGTCCTCACTCACTCTCTTTCAGACCCATAGTTGTCCCTGCTGGCGTCGAGCTCAAGGTAACGCAAGACGCCCGAGACAAATTTAAAACACTTTTTTTAATGGATGAGTAATAATCTACCAGTATGCAAACGGAACTGAAATATAAACACCTCTATATAGCAAGGCTTGACTAATGGGAAAGCAGTGGCAAAAGGAAAGAAACTTCCAGGAACAGGAAAGAATAGTGTATAAACGAAGGAAATCACTTCATCTGAGTAGATTCATGCACGTAGCTGTAGAACAGAGTAAGAAATAACCTCCCTGTTTTGTGTTTTTTATGCTTGGTATTACTCCATCCAGCCTGATTATCATGAAATTTAGGACCTTATTCCTGTAGTGTTTACTCTAAAACCCAAAGTTTATGTACCTGTCCTTTACTTGTTACATCTTCACTATTTTGCATACTTTATACTGTATAATAGTATGTCATATTCATGTTTATATACACAGCACTGTTGGATTCTCGATTCTGATTGGTCAGAAGATGTTGATTAATTTTCTCTAACAGCAGCTCTGACGATAGTTCTGACTGTGATTCACCTAAACATTCTCATTCACTTGTATTTGCGGCTGCGTTGTTGTTTTACAAAGAAGAACGTCTATTTGTTGATATGGTGACATTTTCAGTGAGGACACATCCGTTTAACATTTCTGGAAAGTGTCTCCGGTGTCACGGTCTTATACACCATCAGTATTACGTTTTCAGACACAGGAGAGTTTCACCATTCTGCACTTCCTGGATTCTCTAACCTGACAAGCTGTATTTTTTGTGTTGTATCTAACTTCAAGAAAGAGAGGGGGAATAAAAGAGACGGATGAGGACACAACCAGATCGAACAAGATGTTTGACGAGATTAAATATACATTTTCCCCCATTTATATTTATGACATTGTTCTTTAATAAATAAAGAATGGTCATCCTGGCTTAAGTGCAGTTGCAGAAGAGGAGTCTCTGAACATAACTCCGCTTTACATCACACCACCCCATCATTGATTATTTTCGCACAATGGCACACCTTGTTGCATTTTATTCCTTACTTACGTTACCTTTGACCTTTTATATATGTGATACGGTTTATTGTATATGTAGTAAAGCGCAGCGTCATGTCCTTGTCTCCGCCATCATTTTATCTGACTTTAGTTCACAGCGAGCCGTGATGGTACTTTTGAGTGTAATATTTCTTGAAATCTTGTTGAAATATGACTGACATTGCCTCATGATATCCTGCCTTTAGATTACGCTATCACGTGAGGCCAGAAACAATGCATGGGTTTCCTTTGATGGGAGGAAACGGCAGGAGGTTGCGCATGGAGACAGGTGAGCGTTTACGATCCTTGCAGTTACTGACTAAACCCCACTGGTACAATGAACAGCACAAGTCCATATGAAACTCTCCATACAGTGGTGCTTGAACTTCTGTGAACCCTTTCGAATTTTCTATAGCAGTATGAACTACTTGAAATACAAACCTGATTGTCATCCCATTGACTGGCAAAAACATGCGAAACTCTAGGATTAGCATTTGAAGGTGAAATTAGAGCCGGGTGTTTTCACTCACAGATATGCAATATTGGATCATTTTCCTCAATAAATAAATGACCAAGTTGAATAATTTTGCTTCATTTGTTTAATTGGGTTCTCTTTGTCTACTTTTAGGACCTGTGTGAAAATCTGATTGTTTTAGGTCATATTTATTCAAAAATCTAGGAAATTTCTAAAAGGTTCACAAACTTTCAAGCACCACTGTATGTGTGTGTGTGTGTATATATAATAGATGCCTGTATCTCATGACGGACACGTATAACAATTGAAAAGCGGAACGGTGTGTTATTATAATCTCATTCTGTCTGGTACCCAAAAACGTACACACATCCCTGGCCCCCAGGATTACCAGTGTCCGATCTGGGATACAATGGAGCCAGAACATTTATGTTGCCCGAAAAGGTCAGGGTAAAGGACAATTGATCAGGTGCTGCACCAGATCCTAGAACATGAGCATTTGAGACGTGAAACTGATCCTGTAGTCATAAAGGATGTGAATAATTCAAATAGCAATGTGGCTTACTTCTTCTTACACTAGCCTTGTAGCTCCCATGCCAATCTAAAGAAGCGAAGTTCACGATGGACGTGTGTTGGCTAATTGACTGCATTTGAACTAAGAGGAGGGGAAATATTATAATAATATACATAATATAATATTTTTTTTCACTGAACAATTTCTTTAAAGCCTAAAGTAGTTTAGCAAAACAGTGTAGACATTTTCACCGCCAGTCTTGAGACATACCGCCCCTGAAATACTGGGTTTAAGAGTTTTTCTTTTTTTCTTCACATATACAGATCAAGTACTTTTTCTGTATAGTAATTTCAGCTTTCCTGATCTCTGCACTGTTCCACCCTGAGTGCTGAAAGAATGCATTGTAAACAGAGTGGGGGAGAAATGATAAACTCATTAGTTCCCACAGGGGAAATGGAAGCTCCAGTGTGCTGGCCAGACCCATGTTCTGGTTGCCTGGACACCTCATTAACTAGGCGAAAAAATGAAGACTGGAGGAAATGAACGAGTATATGATGACGAAGCACATCGTATTTTCTCTAGACCTGCCACAATATAATGTACACACCGCTAAGGTATCCGTAGTTCAAACCGGTAATACATTTGTATTAGCACTGGTTAGACACTAGATGACGCTGTGGGGTAATGTTTGCTACGCAATGGCCTACAATACACAATAATGCAAAGCAGCTGATTTTTATTTTTTTACCAAAATGAAACTGACATTTTTTTGATTATAAAATTATATTTTTTCCAAACCTCTACCAACACACCAAACAACAAATATATACACGTTTGTGCTGCTTCTCTGACCTCGCACAGTTGTTCCTGTCGGTTATATATAACGTCTTCTGTCCGTGCGCATGCTATGCTGCTTCTGTAATTTTGATGCATTGGTAAATAACTTTCAATGCGTTCATTTAATTTATTTCATCACGCACACTACATTGTGTGACTACATTATTTGAGCCTGTTCTATTTGCTAGGATATTGATTTTATAGGAACTGTTATGTACGTTTAATTCAGAATGGGTTTTTTTGTTTGCTTTTTTTTTTCTCCCCATTTTAACCAGTATAAAAATGTCATACCGGTATCGTCCCTCGTACCCGGTATGACGGTATACCCAGTCTTTCCACATTCCTCTGTGCCCCTGGTTCTGAAAAGATTGTCTTGTCATCTGTGCAAAGCTGGTGAATCTGACCAGTGAAAATTCTTTTGTTTTTTTTTTGGGGTTTTTTTTGCCTTTTGTTTATTTTTTCATATGATTCATTTACATGTGATTCATTTACATATGATTCATTTTCATGTGATTCATATTCATGCATGTGATTCATTTTCATGTGATTCATTTTCATGTGATTCATATTCATTTACATGTGATTCATTTACATGTGATTCATTTACACATGATTCATTTTCATGTGATTCATTTAAAAAATTCTTCTACTGTTAAGCAGATTGGCTGATATTTGTATCGTAGCAGGCGTTGGGATTCAGAACAGCTTCTCCTTTTTAGCACCTTATCATGTTTTGTTTTTTTCTGTTGATCCACCAAGTCACAGTTTTTATAAACTGCAGAACTTCTACACTAGTCCAGCGCATCAGCTGCACTAGTGTAGGAGTTCAGCAATAAAACTAGTTGAATACACAATCTGTTTCGATATATTTCATTTATTACAATTTAAGAGGACTGAGTTTGACTTATGACCCCATTTGTAAATCGACCCCTGGTTTTAGAACCGCCGAGTTGGTTATAGTTCCAGCATCAAGGTGCATCGCATCACCATAAAGTGCATTAAGCTTACCGTAACATACCAAATACCTACATAATGTACCAAAGAAACGTTTTTTTTTTCTGGCTGTTCAACCTACCTGCCTTTTGTGGGGTTTTTTTAAAGAATATCCTGGACTGCTTGTCCCGGACGCCCGGGCTACTGAGTGGTCCATCCCTGTTTAAAGTTTTCCAATGTTTGGACTGAAATTTGGGTTGCATGTTATGGAATTGGTGATTTACAGTTCTCCTCTTCTTTCTCCAGCATCACCATCACCACGTCGTGCTTCCCCGTGCCATCCATCTGTTTCCGGGACCCAGTGAACGACTGGTTTGAAAGTCTGGCTCAGTGTTTGCATTGGAACGTGCGCAAGAAGCAGAGCCACCTGAGCTCCGAGGAAGAGGAGTTTTGAGCATTTCCTCAGAAGCACTTTTGTTTTTCTTCTTTCTTTTTTTTTTTTATGCGTCTCTGGGACATGACATCCCACTTTTGACCACAGACTTTTGTGCTTCTTGGTCAATTTTGTGTGCTAGTAACCTTCTTTTTTTTTTTTTTTTAAGATATTAAAATATACAATTCTAATTTGTAGATGGTGTATGACGTAACGGTCATAAAGTGCCAGGTATTTTTCGAAGTCGTTTCATGATGAAGCACTATGAGGAGTTCGAATGAAACATCAGGTCTTGTTAGCTCGTGCATGAGGAGCATTTAAGCACCACAGCAATAACTGGATATCAATCAGAATCGTGCCTTAAATTACATAGAATGTTCGAAATCCTTCATGGGGTGTGTAACGACGTTTTACATCTGTGTATCATAGTTATAGATATTCTATAAATAAATGTCCGGCCAGGGACTCCTTTGTGCAGGGCCCTGCACAAAAATAAAAGCTAGTACATTCATATTTTAGTACATTTTGGTCTAAGAAACTACTATTTAATTTTACGAGTCTTTCAGGTAAACATCCACCATGAAGTATTTGATTCCTAAGATCATAGTTCATTCCAGGTCTGTTGGGACCACTGTTTCTTTTTTCTTTTTTTCCCCCCAGATTTAAGCTTTTGAGCAATATTTTAAGGAATTCTGGCTATCGGTGATTGTTAACCCATTCCATCACCTTTTTGAGTTTCTAGTTATTTATGTATATCGAGTGTTCAGCAGCATACAGTTTCAAGTGTCCTTCTCACTGACCTTTAGCTTTACGTCTCAGAATATTTAACAGGCTTCTTTACCACCGAAAGACTTCTCGAAAGGACTTATTTCATGTTACTACGTTGCTCTTCGTGCAGTCGCGTGCACTCGGTCTAGTTTACTACTATACCATGACTATCGGAGGTCAATTCAGCCACTTGTGCCCGGTTATAGAGGACGAAAAACGAGGAAAAATCTGTTTACATTCATTCTCCCACTCGGACACGACTGATCTTTTTTTTTTTTTTTTTTTTTAATCATTGTTCAGATCATGTAAGAAGAAAGTTGCATTGTCATTAATAATGTCATATTTATGTCCTCTACCTGTTTAAATAGCTTCGGTAAGTAGTGTGTCGTCCTGGTTTATGTTTCTTTGGAGCCACACTCATTATCCTCATGAATTCATGTCCTCAGACCTTTTTTTTTGACCTAATGTATAACCAAGTGAAGTAAAGCAAAATGTCCGGTCTTAATTACTCTCACTGACGTAATTTATACAGTTGATCATCTATGAGTGAGCAGATACGATGCTCAGGAGAGAATTCATTCGCATGCGAGAATTTCTTGGGGCAAGGAAATGGCCGCGGTGGAAGCGTAATGAGGTGTCTTATTCTTTCTTTCAAATCTGCTTCAGACATGACTAATTAAAACATTTACGTGTGTTTTTGTTGGAATTGTCTAAATCTTTTCACGCAGACCTTTTTATCAGGTTTATTTTTTTTTATGTATCTTTTCAGAACATGTTCTAAATGGGGGTGTTTTTTTTTTTTTTTTTTTTTTTTTTACATAGCACTTTAATAAATGATCTACAGCTGATCAAACTCTCAGTAAGATAAAGGTTTGTGTACTGTTGTTTTATGACCTCGATATTGATTACTAAAGCACACTACAGTTAGTCTGTGGATTTTATTTAAGGTTATATTTTGTTAAAAAAAAAATGTATATTACACGGATTGAACTGATTAGTGAGGATATCTGTTGGAGATGCACAGAAGAAATTCTTGTTTGTCTCACAATTTTTATTTTTTGTAAAAATGTTTGGGGACGGCGTGGGGTTTATGTGCATGTTCTCCCCATGTTACTATGGGTTTCCTCTGGATTCTCCTGTTTCCTTCCACCTCCCAAAAATATGCCAGTAGGTGGTCTGATTATGCTACAGGTGGGAATGTGTGTGCATGATGGACTGATGTTCCATCCAGGCTCTGGAACTAACGTGACTAGGATAAAGGACTTACTGAAAGTGAGTAAAAGAAATGATAGGTTGGGGGTTTTGAGAGTGAGAGAGAGGGGGAAAAAATGTTTATCACGGCTATAACATAAGTGATCAACTAACTTGTCTCTTGAACCTTCATCATTAAAGTCCCTGTGAAGTGTCAAAACATGTAGCATTATTTGATATGTTGGGCTCATTTCCACTGAAACAGGAAGTCAGGGTGGGACATATCTGTTGGCCCCGATTTTGGGGGGAAAAAAATATATATATACACACACACACACACACACACTCAATATGAATTTTGGAGCACTCCATCCATCCATCTTCTACCACTTACTCCTTTTCAGGGTCACGGGGAACCTGGAGTCTATCCCAGGGAGCATCGGGCACAAGGTGGGGTACACCCTGGACAGGGTGCCAGTCCATCACAGGGCACAATCACATATACACTCACACACCCATTCATACACTACGGACACTTTAGACACGCCAATCAGCCTACCATGCGTGTCTTTGGACTGGGGGAGGAAACCGGAGAACCCGGAGGAATCCCCCGCAGCACGGGGAGAACATGGGAGCACAACATATTCATAATAAAAGCCACAAAACTTTGCTTTTGATTTCATGGGGACTTTAAATTTAACTAATAAGCCATTAAAATGGGCCAAGTGGCCTTCTTTAATCAATTAAACATTGCAATGAGTGGCAAATCGCTGTGCTATAAACAGTAACACACTCCAGACCCAAAACAGCCACTGGTTTCAGAATAAAGTTGTTACTCACAGTGCCATTTCTTGGCCAAAAGAATGTACTAGCTTGCAGACCAGGTTTTGCCACAGTCTGGTTATGAAATAATGTGGAAAAATCAGAACGTTGCTGAATAATGTGGAAAAATCAGAACGTTGCTGAATAATGTGTAAAAATCAGAACGTTGCTGAATAATGTGTAAAAATCAGAACGTTGCTGAATAATGTGTAAAAATCAGAACGTTGCTGAATAATGTGGAAAATCAGAACGTTGCTGAATAATGTGGAAAATCAGAACGTTGTTAAAACATAATGTGGAAAATGAGAATTGTCAATAATTTATGCAACGTTTTATCAACAGGCAAAATCTTGTTGTTTTGCTGCGTCTGGGCCTGGTCGGCTTGCAATCATTGATGGAACAAATAATTCTGAATTATACCAGCTAATTCTAAAGGAAAATATCTGTCTTGAATTTGAATCTCAAGAGAAAGTGGGTCATGCAGCAAAACAACGAGTCTAAGCACACAAGTTGTTCTACCAAAGAATTGCTAAAGAAGGATAAAGTTAATGTTTTGGAATGGCCAAGTCAAAGTCCTGACCTTACTCCAATAGAAATGTTGTGGAAGAACCTGAAGCAAGCAGTTCATGTGAGGAAACCCACCAACATCCCAGAGCTGAAGCTGTTCTGTACTGAGGAACGGGCTAAAATTCTTCCAAGCCGATATGCAGGACTGATCAACCATTACGGGAAACATTTAGTTGCAGTTATTTCTACACAAGGGATATTCACCAGATACTGAAACCAAAGGTTCACATACTTCTCCCACTCACAGATATGTAATATTGAACCATTTTCCTCGATAAATAATATTATTGTCTCATTTGTTTCATTTGGTTCTCTCTATCTACCTTTGAAGACTAAATCCGAGGATGTTTTAGGTCACATTTATGCAGAAATATCGAAAATTCAAAAGAGTTCAAAAACTTTGAAGCACCACTGTATGTGTGACCGTGTTACTGAAACCCATTTACCTGTCTAAAAGAAGAAAGTCACATGACAAACATGGCGTTTTATCATCAAGACCCTCTCTACCAGGAGAAAATGATGTCCCCTTTTCATATTTTTCAAATATTTTTATTATTGCTTGACTTTGTTGAGCTCAGCAACTCAACTCTGTTACTAAGATTGAAGCTACAAATGCTGACAACTCTGTTACCCAACTATACTGAAAGTAAATTGAATGTCCTTGATGTCCTCATGCTACTAGCTGTGCTTGATGTCCTCATGCTACTCCTCAAGCTTGGATGCTAGTTGATACCACATGTTCTTTATTTGCCAATTTTATGCTTAAAAAAAACCCTCAACTATTAATCATTTAACAGCAACATGCAGTTACTGTCAGCAAAGAAACCTTTAAAAAAAATTAGATATTGCTCCCAGAGATGATCCTGAAGTACCCTTCATATTTAGTGTGTTTTCCTTCTCCAACTCTGTTCAACTTAGTTTCTGGTTTATTGATTGGTTGACGAGTTGAAGCATGTGATCAGGGAGAAGAGAGAACACTTGTACGTGCATTGTCTCACTCCATGGTTGTGAAACACTGCTCTGGTTCCACTCATACTTCTCATTTTTTACGCATGACCGAACTGAACACTACAGCGGAGACATTAAAACCACTGAGAGGTGAAGTGAATAACACTGATTACTACAGTGAGGGGAAAAAGTATTTGATCCCCTGCTGATTTTGTACGTTTGCCCACTGACAAAGAAATGATCAGTCTATAATTTTAATGGTAGATTTAATTGAACAGTGAGAGACAGAATAACAACAAAAAAATCCAGAAAAACGCACGTCAAAAATGTTATAAATTGATTTGCATTTTAATGAGGGAAATAAGTATTTGACCCCCTCTCAATCAGAAAGATTTCTGGCTCCCAGGTAGTTTTTTACAGGTAACGCGCTGAGATTAGGAGCACACTCTTAAAGGGAGTTTCCTAATCTCAGCTTGTTACCTGTATAAAAGACACCTGTCTACAGAAGCAATCAATCAATCAGATTCCAATCTCTCCACCATGGCCAAGACCAAAGAGCTCTCCAAGGATGTCAGGGACAAGATTGTAGACTACACAAGTCTAAATGCTAAAGACCATTATATAAGTTTTTTAAAAAAAAAAAAAAAATTTTTTTATTTTTTTTGAAGAAACTCAAAAGAACTGTCAATCTCCCTCGGCCTGGGGCTCCATGCAAGATCTCACCTCGTGGCGTAAATGATCATGAGAAGTGAGGAATCAGCCCAGAACTACACGGGAGGATCTTGTCAATGATCTCAAGGCAGCTGGGACCATTGTCACCAAGAAAACAATTGGTAACACACACGCCGTGAAGGACTGAAATCCTGCAGCCCCACAAGGTCCCCCTGCTCAAGAAAGCACATATACATGTCCGTCTGAAGTTTGCCAATGAACATCTGAATGATTCAGAGGACAACTGGGTGAAAGTGTTGTGGTCAGATGAGACCAAAATGGAGTCCTTTGGCATCAACTCAACTTCGCCGTGTTTGGAGGAGGAGGAATGCTGCCTATGACCCCAAGAACACCATCCCCACCGTCAAACATGGAGGTGGAAACATTATGCTTTGGGGGTGTTTTTCTGATAAGGGGACAGGACAACTTCACCGCATCAAAGGGACGATGGACGGGGCCATGTACCGTCAAATCTTGGGTGAGAACCTCCTTCCCTCAGCCAGGGAATTGAAAATGGGTCGTGGATGGGTATTCCAGCATGACAATGACCCAAAACACACGGCCAAGGCAACAAAGGAGTGGCTCAAGAAGAAGCACATTAAGGTCCTGGAGTGGCCTAGCCAGTCTCCAGACCTTAATCCCATAGAAAATCTGTGGAGGGAGCTGAAGGTTCGAGTGGCCAAACGTCAGCCTCGAAACCTTAATGACTTGGAGAAGACAGTGGGACAAAATCCCTCCTGAGATGTTTGCAAACCTGGTGGCCAACTACAAGAAACGTCTGACCTCTGTGATTGCCAACAAGAGGTTTGCCACCAAGTACTAAGTCATGTTTTGCAGAGGGGTCAAATACTTATTTCCCTCATTAAAATGCAGATCAATTTGCCATGCATTTTTCTGGATTTTTTTGTTGTTATTCTGTCTCTCGTTACAATCCCACCTGTCAAGAGCAGCAAGTGAACAGACAGTTTTCGAAGATGATGCGTTGGAAGCAGGAAAAATGGCCAACGTAATTTTCTGAAGCATCTCCAAAACAGCAGGTCTTGTGGGGTGTTCTCAATATGCAGTGGTTAGTAAAAACCAGAAGTGGTCCAAGGAAGGACAACCAGTCCTAACCGGCAACAGGGTCATGAGCGTCCAAGGTTCACTGATGTGCATGGGGAGCGAAGGTTAGCCCGTCTGGTCTGATCTCACAGAAGAGCTACAGTAACATCACTGAAAGCACCTACAATGGGATGCACAGGAGCATCAGAACTGGACCATGGAGCAATGGAAGAAAGTAGACTTTCATTTATGAAAAGTACACAGTCTTATCCATTATGGGATAATAAGCATACCTAATAATCTCTCTTTACCTCCCTCTCTCCTTCTGTTGAGCCATCCAGAATTTTATGGAGATGCTAGTGATCCTGACCTTTTCTGCACTCCAGACCTACCTGATCTGGATGCCCTACCTCTGGACGAAGCTCTTATCAACTAGGGGCTACAGCCTGGAGATTGCTGAGGATGGTGCAGCTTGAAGTACCATGAAATGGTTTTGGACCTCGATTCCACATGGACATTCTCGCTGTGGTTGCTGGGACTACGGTTGCTGCTATGGCATTAGGACTGCAATTACCACATACAATTTTACACTCAAGTCTCCTTTAGTGAGCAGTGGATCAGTTCAACAAACAGACCTCATATAAACACCACGATGAACTTTCTTTTACTTTCATTCTATCTGTTGTTACCCAGAGGAGGACGGGTTCCCTTCTGAGTCTGCTTCCTCTCGAGGTTTCTTCCTCATATCATCTTAGGGAGTTGTTCCTCGTCTTGCTCAATAGAGATAAATTCACACACTTAAAATCTGGATCCTGTGTTTATATGTTTCTGTAAAGCTGCTTTGAGACAATGTCCATTGGTAAAAATGCTACACACATAAAATTGAATTGAATTAATAGCAGTGGCCTCTTTCAGCAAGATAATGTGCTCTGCTACACTGCAAAAATTGTTCAGGAATGGTGTGAGGAACATGACAGAGTTCAAGGTGGCCTCGAAATTCCCCAGATCTCAATCCGATCAAGCATCTGTGGGATGTCCTAGACGAACAAGTCCAATTCACGGAGGCCCCACCTCGCAACTTACAGGACTTAAAGGATCTGATGCTAACGTCTTGGTGCCAGATACCACAGCACATCTTCAGAGGTCTTGAGGAGTCAGAACTGTTTTGGTCGCACAAGGGGGACCTACACAATATTAAGCAGGTGGTTTTAATGTTATGGCTGATCTGTATATTTTATTCATACTCCTAAAAAAGCAGTAATTGCTCAATTGAGGATCTTGCGCAGTTTAAGAGTTTCCAAAACAAAAGAGAAGAACTTTTGCCATGCGATAGCTTCCTAATTTGATACACAGCACACTTCCTACGAAGTTCTCAGTTTTTACAAAAAAAAAACAACCTGTGCCCTGACAAGGAGTTTGCATACAGCCTGACATTTGTTGAACTTGCCTTACATTGCATACAGCAACTTCATACACAAAGAGCATCTAAACAGTCAGGATCAGTTTTGAGCCTACAAGAGAGGATTGTTTAAAATATATTTATTAAATGTTGTATACAAATACATGTTTCTGAAAGTAATAAATCCATGCTATCAAAAAACTGAAAAGCAAGACATGTTTAAAATGGTTAAACGGTTCAAATCACGGTTTTGTACAACTCTTACAAGTGCACTGACGATTACAGAATGTGAAGTAGAAATAGTGCTGGAATCTAAAAACAACAACAAAAAAAAGAACATTGGTTATCCAATAAAAATAAATTAAAAAAAAGGATATTTTTTTACATGGTCAATGAACTTTGGTTTCCCTACATGGGGAGCGGAATGAACTTTGGTTCCCCTTTGTTCAAAACACCTTCTTAACAATGAGCTCATTGTCTGTGTGACATTAATCCTCTTACCCCTAAGTTCCCACAGTATTATGTCCCATAACCCTATATTCCCCAGAGCACGCCAACCCGGAGTTCCCGGGCCAGAATCAACATTTTAATTTGAACATTTTAGGCATTTGTGTAATATTACTTTGAAAATGAAGCAGTTCAGTGTTTTTACTCCACTTAGAGCACGATTCTTAACTAGAGAAATGACGAAGCATCAGCGTGGTCAGTGCCTTTGAATAAATTCAAGTAAATAATAAATAAATAAATGCATTTCAGGTTCTGACTCCAAACCCCTGCAGTGTCAGTCGCACTGGTTGATGCTGAAGATGAAAACGGATCAGGGTCTGAATCAGGAGAGTTTGCGTCGCTATCCGTTTCGGTTTCAACATGGCCTGAACTTTCACTCCTGTCACTATCTAGAATCCTCGCTCTCGCCTGTGTAACTGGGTATGTTTTCTTTTTTTTTCACTGTTTTAGATGTTCCCGTGTTCACTGTAGGTGGAACTTTAACTGGAACACGGTTAGCTTTTCGCTTCTGCATTTTTAATTCTACTGTTACACCAATATTCACGCTTGGATCAGCTTCATTGTAGTGCCGGCGTAATAACGTAATCATGTGGTGACGTCATGACATCATCAACCTTCCGGGTAAAAAAAAACAACTAATTAAATAAGTAAGGAATCCTAGCAGAGTAACGCCGGTATACCGGCCTTACGGGGATAACGTTTACACTGTAAATCCTCTATATCGGCCTTACGGGGATAGATCAAAGACGGGCAAGCCGGTTTTTCGGCCATACGGGGTAAGAGGGTTAAATGATAAAGCATTCAGAGGTTAGTGTATATAAAAGCATAAATGAAAAACCACGTAATCCACACAGTAAAAATGTGCTTTCAAAAGAATAACAGTGGAGGGGGAGGGGTTAAAAAAAATAAATCACCTCTACAGATAGTGGGATCCAAAAGGCTGAGACCACTAGAAATATTTACATGAATTTCAGAATGTTGCTTTAATGACGGTGTGCAGTCAAGCGGACACATACACCACAAGTTTGTGTAAAACCTGATGATCCATTTTTAGATCAAATGCTTTCATAGAAGTTTTGTACCTTTCGTACAAAAGCAGTTAACCGCCGTGGTCAGTACCACGAATCTGCTTAAACTTGCATAATGACCTAGAGATTGTGCAACGATGTGAATACTGAATCGTCAAGACGTTGCGCACACACACATATACACATATATGTATGTATATATAAAATCTCCAAGATTGTCAATGTGGTCTCAGACATTCAGACCCCGCTCTGTGTGTGTGTGTGCCATTGTTTTCCATTGTTTTCTTGCATGCGGTTCATTCCACATGAAGCAGGGCAGTACACCATTTACACGACTATAAAAGTATAAACGGGGGGAAGAATCTGTAACTAAATTGGACCTTCCTTGTCACTGGAATGTACCTTCATTAAGTATCTTTTTCCTCAAATTGTGCATTTAGCTACCTTTAAAGCTTCCCTCTAAAAAAGGTCATTACGGTCCAATTACATACTCGTATATATATATATATATATATATATATATATATATATATATATATATATATATATATATATATACACACGTCTCCAGGTGATGAATACATGTTAAAACTATAAAAGACAAGGCTACCAACCCAATGACAGTTTAGCACACTTCTATCTGAGAGTGAGATCTTCAAATGAGTTGCACAACCTTCAGGAAACGGTTAACACACACTCACACACACACATCTGATTTGTTGGAACCCTGTTATCTGACATTAAGACTTTCTGATAGTGATCGTAAGTTCTTCCTATTCCGAAATAGGACGCAGCCTCATCGTTTGTTCAAGATATTAGACTGATGTTATACAATATAATCGGAAACTGTATGCATGTTTAGACTACACAACATGTTCAGACGGCGTGCGAGTAATCCCGTTGTGCATGGACACAGTGACTGCTGCTGAAATAGAGAGGACATGCACATTTGGTACATACTGACACTTGGATCCAAACTCCAAATAACGTTTAAAAGAAGCACAGAACGTGAATATTTACAACATTTTGCAAAGCAGACATTTTAAAGCATATAAAAAAAAAGAAAAGAAAAGAAAAATCAGATAAGAGAGGTCATTTATGACGGACTCATCACTACATGAATAACTTGGCAATTGAAGGTGCGTTATTGTACCCCTTGCTGACTCTCCGCAACGCAGTGCATTTCATGCTGCTCCTCTTCATAAAGACCTTTACTGCACATCTGGAGCAAATACTTTAAAGAGAACGGAGAGAAAGAAAAACAAACGTAGACACTCAGACACAGCAATATAGCGAAGGCATCATGTGGGTTGTAGTCGAAAGTAGAATTGTACAGAATTATACAAATGATATAAACAGAAGCAAGGTTCAATTCGGAGCTGAAAAGGACGACTCTCACCCTACAGTAGCACTCGCAGTTATCCAAACCTTTAGTTTGTTTTCATTCAATAACTATTTGGGCAAGTGTGCATGCCAGAAATCACCGACATCGGTCAAATCTGCAGATCATTGAGCTGCAGCTAAGCAAAGGATTCAATAATTACAGTTTAAAACATTTTGTGAAATCACATCTCGTGTATATTGACTTCTTGTAAAAAAATTTTCAGGCCTACATGCGCTTCAGGCAAATTTTTTTGGTTGGTTTTTGGCTAATTTAATTATGCGCAGTGTAAAACTAATCCAAACCAAAGCACAGATGAATTCAGACTGCGAGTCAGACTCTGCCAAAGGTGACTAAGCACTCGTAAAACAGCTCGTTGTCATTGCCGGGTTGAGAAAAGCCCGCCGACCAAAAAAAAAATACGTAGCTGACAACGGTGCTGTGGACTAAATCGGACACTGACGAAGAGTTGGGAAAGGATGAGCACACAATGTGTATGGGAAATTTAGCTGTACTGTATACATCAGTGGTCACCAACCCTCTTCCTGCAGGTTTCATCTCCAACCAAAATCTAACACACCTGTTTTAGTTGACCAAGAAGTTCTTAAAGCAGTGATTACATGGTCAGATGGGCACGATTATGGTTGCAGCTGAAGTCTTCAGGAAGGTAGGTCTCCAGGAACAGGTTTATTGACCACTGATCTACAGTATCCTGTGTATCTATTAGTTGTCCAGCAAGGACGGCGTGCCTAATAAAAGTAACCACTAAGTATACACACAGTGGCTTAAAATCCCAGCAGTGCTTCTTTGCCCTTGCTGATTCACTTACTGTGCACCTGCTGGGTTTATAATGGGTCATAAAGGTGGTTATAAAGAAATCAGTCACTATAAACCAGCAATACGGCAGATGTATCTAATAAACTGGCAACTTTGTTAAACATTAATAGAACGTTTAATGTTTACTTCACAGATATTTTGTGATAATATTTGTTTGGGTAAATTAAAAAAATGATTTAAAAAAAGTGAGCTTTTTTTTTTTTTTTTAAATCTCTGCGACTGTAACATGATCATTAAAATCAACCAGGCTACCAAGAGGATGCTGCTGGTTACTATGGCAACCAGGCTTCTCATCAGTTCAGTTCAAAACGTAAACATCCTGGTTTGTCTCCCTACACATGTAAGCAAGTCGATGTAGGCAAGTTTCACTACAGCTTTTCTTTAATCAGTAAAGTAACTGAGACGTTGTCAAGAAGACAACTCGGAGTAATGTCAACGAGGCAGCTAAGAGTAACTCAGGAATACAAGATGATTTAAAAAAATGTTAACCCTTTTACTGGCAGCACTTTCCCATTACAGTTTGATTGGATTTTCTTTACAGTAATGCCGTCGTTTTTAATTTCTTCTTTCTTGTGGGAAATTGCGACCAGATTGAGTTTGGAGCAAGGACGAAAGATGACTAAATACGGTCTATAAATAGTTAGTAACCTATCCTGCTTGTGTTATAATGTCTCGAACAAGGTTGTCTCACTAGTGTTATAGTGTTGTCGTGTCATACACTCACTGTCCGCTTTCTAAGAAATACCCGTGTGCCTGCGTGTTCATCAATTCATCCGGACAGCTAATCATGTGTGCAGTGTATAATCATGCAGATAACAGGTCAAGAGCTTCAGTTAACGATCACATCGAATATAACAATGAGGGGAAAAATGTGATCTCAGTGACTTTGACCGTGGCATGGGTTGTTAATCCCAGACAGGGTAGATTTTTTTTCTCAAAATGGTGTAAAAAGAAAGATTTCATTAAGTTGGTGAGTGAGTGAGTGAGTGAGAGAGAAAGAAAGAAAGAAAGAAAGAGAGAGAGAGAAAGAAAGAAAGAGAGAAAGAAAGAAAGAAAGAAAGACAAAGCATCCTCTGACTGGTGGTTCTGTGGGCAGAAATGTGTTGCTGATGAAAGAAGTCAGAAGAGAATGGTCAGAGTGGTTCCAGCTACGGGGACTCTTTACAACCGTGTTGAGCAGAAAAGAACCTCACAGTGGGCAAACTGAACGACTAAAGTTTGAGTCAGGTGCAGTTTTTCTAAGCTCTAATGATTATACCCGTTGTTCTGCTGCCACATGATTGGCTGAGTTGATAACAGCATGAGCATACACAGGGGTACCTAATAAAGTGGCCAGCGGGGGCAAGTGATAGCACTTTTTTTTTTTTTTTTTTAAATCATCCTGTAATTCAGTAAATCAAAATATGTTGTTTTCAGTGATAAGTCTTCTTTCTTATAAAAACAAGAACAGCAGCCCTTACGTCTCTCCCGCAGACCCTGGCCGAAGCTGCGGTACAGACGGAACAAGCCCCAGAACAGCACACTTTTGATGGTCACCGAGATCACGCAGCCCGTTATAGAAGCAGCCTCTAGGATGTATGTTTTACTCTGGCCCCACTGAGAAATGATCTATGAGGAAAGCAAAATGGGTTTCAAATCCTCCAGTAGGCGTGTGATTGTTCACTCGCATCCAGACTACTACCAAGATGTATTTTCTGTCGTAGCTGCAGCTGGACAATATCCAATGATCTACAGTGTTTAACAAAATCATGTACATGATGTAAACAAGACTGGAAATTTAAAAAAAAAAAGGTGCGTTTCCAGACTTGCCGTGTATAGCAGGTAAACGAAATAGGCCAGCTGAGGTAAGTTCTGGAGGACAAAAATCCAGACCAGTGGCTTCACTTCTTTTAAAACCTGAAAAACAGATATCAAATATTTGCATGTATGCATCAACCACAGTTGATTTCATGTTGCATTATCTAAACAATGAAACCCATGTCTGTCTGGGGTGTGTATTACCATTAAGAACTTACCATTAAGAACCTGAAAATAGCCAACATGTAATTTGTAAACATGAATCAGAATGAGCAGGCATGGCTCTTCATCAACTCATTCAGCAATAGGTGAAAAAATGGATGGACGGAGCACACTTCTATAGGCAGGTTCATGGATCAGACGCCAGTTTGTTTGGATTATAGAAATATTTATGTATATTTACATATTTGACTGACTACAAAGGTGGATTATGGAACATAGAAGTAGCAAGGTTAACAATACTATAAGAATACTTGTCTATTTCCTTTTATTCACATATACAAGCATAAACTAGACCTAAGCCTCTTGTGAACAAGTGAATGCATTCATATATATATATATATATATATATATATATATATATATATATATATACGACAATGTGCACAGGGATTTTTCCAGGGTCTGCAGTCCACCACAGTTTAGTATAATACTTACCATAACATACATACTTCACTTCTCAGTTAAGAATTACATGTAGGATTTGCATTAGAACAAAGAAAATCACAAATCCTGTGAAACAGCTGTGATTTATAGTGACTTACAGAAATGGCTCCAGTCACAGCAGTGATTATTGCCCAAACGATTCCAATTCCCAGAATGATGGAGTGAGTGGTGGAAATAGTGGGGCCCGACGTCAGGATCAGGATGCACAAGCACACCTGGTCAACAGGGCATCAAAAACACATCTGAACAGTCAAAAACAGCCCCAAATAAGTATTGAATGCATAAATGAACATACTTTTCAGAAGGTCGACATTTCTGTATTATAAATTCTTTATTCTAATATTTTGAGATACTGGATGTTTGTGTCCAAATATCCAGTCCGTGAGACTTTTGTCTTGACTCAGCCCACGTAGGAGGAGCTAGATCAGGTCCTATTCCCTAGCTATATTCTTCACGGAGATACTGCTTGTTCTTGGTATCACAAAAGTAAAATAAATACATTTAAAAAAAATCCACTTTAAGGCTCTTTTTAACAGCAAATACATTGATGTGAATGGCAAAAATTGATGCTTATGTGATTTTTCCTTGAAAGAGAGTAAAGGATCATCTCTGGTAGTCCGTTTACACTATCCAGGCCTGATCTTATCTCACAACTAGCAAATTACTTTCCATCCCACTAAAAAGGTGTTTTTTTTACCACTATAAAAAAACACCTTTACCACTGTAATACAGGAAGTGAACAGATATGAACTTACAACCAAGGTCAAAGGTTTACAGTGGTAATAAAAAGTCTGGTTAAAAAGGCGGGTTTTTGTGATGTAAATAATGAAACCAAGATAAATCATGTCAGAACTTTTCCACCCTCAAGGTGAAATTACAATGTATAAAAATGAAGGGAAAAGCAATCAAAAAACTTCTGATTGTGAAGGTCATTCCAAAATCATAATTTTAGCCTGGTTTCATCATTCCCTAATGAGTTTTGAAGCGTGTTTTGGATCACTGTCCTCTTGTGACAGTAATCTTCATTCTTCCGTCCACTTCAGTCTGTGTGCTGCGTGGAAACTGGTCATGCTGTGTCACGGGGCAATGTAAATTGAAAAGGGAGAACTGACTGGTGAGTCCAGAGAGCTCTTAGAGAGAACAGCCTGCTTCATTTTGCTCTATTGGACTCCCAGCCACGGATGGCTGTGGCATCGTCGAGATACAAATCTCTGTACAAAAGGGTGAACACTTTTTCTGTTGTCCGCTTCATGCATTGTGTCAGTTCTACTGGCAGCAAAACAGTCCCAAAGCTTAATACTACCATCAGCATGCTTCTTTTCTCCTAGAAACACAAATCCGGTCATTGTGGCCAGTGTCACGTCGCGAGACGTAAGGGAGTAGAATACGGAAGCAAGCGCAGGTAAAGACTTTCTTATTTAAAGGAGACAGGCAGATAAATCCAAATCGTGAAACAGATGCATAGTCAAAAACAGGCAGTGGGTCGGGCGATCAGCAAACAGGCATAAACAGGGCAAAGCAGGAATCGAAGTCGCGGTCACAGAAAACAGGGTCAAAACACAAAACAGGAAACATAAAGCTATGACAGGGAACTGGGAGCGGAAAAACACCAGCGTGGTCTAAATGAACTAATTTATCATGGTAAACTAACTAAATCTATCAAGATACGTATCATGAACTAAGACTATGAACCATACTATATCTAATACTCCGCGAGGTGTACAGGGAAGCGAGAGGTATATATCCCAAACATAATCAGCGCTAAGCGCTGGAAGCTGAAAACAATAAAGCCCCCCCCCCCCCGAACAACAACCAATAACAGTACAGGGAGGGGACAGAACAGAAACAACACAAACGCACGTGTCCATAGTAAACAATGTCACGGTTGTCCACATTCGAAGAGCTAGACAGGAAAGCAGAGCGCCGTCCTCAGCTGGACAGGAAAGCAGAGCGTAGTCCTCAGCTGGACAGGATAGCAGAGCGCCGTCCTCAGCGGAACAGGAAAGCAGAGCGGTTTCCTCAGCGGAATAGGAAAGCAGAGTCCTCACAGTCTTCAGCAGACTCTGCAGGCTAAACTTGGATGGCTGTGTCAACAGACTCAGGTGTGGGCAGAACGTGGTTGGTGGCGTCAGCAGACTTGGATGTGAGCAGAGCTTGGTTGTCCATGTCAACAGACTCGGTCGTGAGGGGAACTTGGTCTTCTGTGTCAGCAGACTCGGACATGAACAAAACCTGGTCGTTAATGACTTCGGCATTGACCTGGGACCGAAACTGGGTGTGAGCAGAGCTTGGGTTGCCCATCTCTTCGACCTGGGTCAGGAACTTGGCATGAGGAGAGCTTTGGTTGGTCGTCTCTTTGACCTGGGACATGAACTTGGCGTGAGCAGAGCTTGAGTTGGCCTTCTCTTCGACCTGGGACAGGAAATTGGTGTGAGCAGAGCTTGAGTTGGCCGTCTCCTCAACCTGGGACAGGAACTTGGCATTATCTTAGAGTTCTGGAGCTGAGACCCCCTCAGTGGTCTCCAGCTGAAACTCTGGGGCTGTGGTCACCACGTTGTCCTCTGGCTGGAGTTCAGGTGCTGAGACCTCCTCGTGGGTCTAAAGCTGGAGCTCTGAGCTCGCCACGTTGACCTCTGGCTGGAGCTGGGCATGCAAGATCGCCTCGTGGGTCTCCAGCTGGAGCTCTGAGGTCACCACGTTGACATCGGGCTGGAGCTCTGCAGGTGCTTTCTTGTGTAGTTGGCTGTGTTTACGCCAGCTGCTCTCGAAGCATCGCTGAGAGCAGAAAAATGATTCCGGGATACCTAGTTTCGTGCATGTAGGACACCGCAGCTGAGCCTCTTTCCAGCAGCCATGTAGATTGGTGTCACCTCCACCACGTTGGCCGGAACCTGAAGCGAAGCTGCGGATTCTGCCATGTCCATCCACTTGTAATAGAGGTGAAATGCCGGGTCAGCCTGGGTCGTCCCATTGACGCTCCACCCCAGTAAATCCAGGCCGTGCGGCTGCCCTGGCTGTGTGAACTCCTCAGGAAAAAGTTTCGACAGAATCAAAGTCCCGGCCACAGAAAACAGGGTCAAAACACAAAACAGGAAACAAAGCTAGGACAGGGAACTGGGAGCGGAAAAACACCAGCGTGGTCTAAATGAACTCATTTATCGTGGTAAACTAACTAAATCTATCAAGGTACGTAACATAGAACGAAGACTATGAACTACACTATATCTGATACTCCGCGATGTGTACATATGCGGTATATATCCCAAACATGATCAGCACAAAGCGCTGGCAGCTGAAAACAATAAAGACACCCCCGAACGACAACCAATAACAGAACAGAAACACCAAAAACGCACGTGTCCATAGTAAACAATGTCATGGTTGTCCACATTCGTAGAACGGGCTACGGCTCGACAACTACACTGCCTGAAGGGGAGACCGTGACAGCCAGGTAATGCCTCCTCTCCAAAAGGCTTTTTCTTTGCTAATGTGAAGAGCAAAAGTGCAAAAAACAAAGAAACAAACAAACAAAAAAACAGTCAAGCCTGATGGTGCTGATTTTTGGAGCAGGGGCTTCTTTCTCGTTTCCACAGTTCTCACAGAAACACCTGTGTTCCAGCAGGTTTTAATTCATGGCCGACCTGAGAGTTGGATTACATGTGACAATTTCCTTTGAACCCACATTTGTATGGATTTTTTTTTTGCTTTGTTATGATGTCAGAGTTGCAGAAATCACTGAAATCCAGGGATTACCATGTCCTACACGCCCCTTATAAGTGTATGTAAACCTTTGGCCTCAGTAGGACATAGACTTTAGTGCTTCACTCGATTGTTACATCCACAATTAAAGGAAGAAATCACCTGTGCCTGAAGATCAAAGGTCACCATTGAGAAGCAGAGATTGAGCAGGAAATACTGTTGCTGCAGGCTTTCCAAAGCTCCACCCACCCTGAAGGCCATCATGTTGGGTCTTAGAATGAGCAGCAAGGCACAGATCAGGTGCACCACACCCACACACATGATGCACACAAAGCGCACCTGCAAAACAAATAGTCATAACCCGTGGAGATTCGAATTCAAAAAGATGTCAAATATCTGCTGACGCTCTAGATTATATTCCTAGTGCGTGAATCCCACTTGTAAACGAATTGAAATCTCTCGAATATCCGGAGAAACAAATTTTGACTAGTTCACCCCAACAAACTTCCTCGCTTGGTTTATTCTCTTCTGCCATCGTGAATCCTTAAGGTAATTTCATGCAACACCAATCTGTCCTTCGCATTAGAGGACGATTGAGGTCTTGTAACCTTGTACTGTGTGTAACCAAGCCAAATGATTTGATCTTAAGCAACAGACTTCCCTTTTGTGTAATCTCATGCATCAGTGTTTCTCAGCATGTTCCTGTTTTAACTTCTGCATTTGGAAAGCCCAAGATGATAGTTGAGAAGCTTGTCAAAAAAAAAAAAAATTCTTTTGTGCAAATTCCATCTTAGCTGCAAAATCGGTGGCGTTTACATTACAAGCCTACAACTAGAACATGCCAAACAGCTACACCCAAGGTGTACTGTGGTTTGTTGGTGTTGAAATAACGGCTAGCATACCATCAGCAGCATTCCTTTCTCTTCGAGTACGCTGAAGTTGACAATAGAGCGCACCATGACCACGAGCACACACACCGCAAAGATAATCAGCTCCTGCCTGTTTTCCTGCAGCACACCTCGCGTGATGTAGTACATACAGAACACTGGGGAAACACCGCGGACACACCATATTTAATAATAATAATAATAATAATAATAATAATAATAACACCACCAGCACACTGGCTGATTTGCATACGGTTCATCTGTATAAAGCAGAGGAAGCACAATGCCTTACTAATCAATCTCAGTTGTTGGTTTTTTTTTTTTCCCCTCAAAAAGCATCACATAGCAGGAGAAGTTGTAATTGTGTGTGTGATCTGTCTACACTGTGTCTTTTGACACCACAAATGAAATGATATTGACCATGGGCTATTACTTTTATTATTAAATTATTATTTTTATTATTCATTTGTATGGCACTGTCATGTATATTCGAGTGTAGTGACTGCTGAATGTTTACAACTGCCCTTAGACCTTTACCGCAAGTGAGATTCGAATGAACATTTTCCATTCTTTTTTTTTCTTTTTTTTTTTCAGTACAAGAAAACACATTTTTGGTCAGTGGAATATTCCTTTACGTTTGTTGCGGTTTGCATTTCAGCGTTCCTAAATGTTACCAGGACTTGCACAAACTTCTCGTAACAGACCAGAATAACGTTTTCAAAACAATATGAAACTGAAGCAGGAAAAAAAATGTGAAAATGAACTTTTAGGATGGTTATATCAGGCCAATCATGGAGACTAGTAATAGGGAGCCTAAATCATTATAAATTATAAATGAACTGCAGAACAGAACTGCATCCTGGTTTTTTTTTTTTGGGGGGTAAATTCTATAGAGCATATATTGTTCCTTACTGATGCCCACAAGCTGGATGATCGAGACACTGAGGTCATCATCGTCCACTTTCTTGCTCTCTTCCGTGATGTTGACTATGGTGAGAATGAAGAGCACCACCAGGGAGATGATTGTGAGGCAGAAGTAAACCTTCACGAAGTACTGGAGCTCTGACAACCGCTTTCTCTAGACAGAAGAAATGAGACAGAGTGCTGAATGGGATGTGAGAGAGTGAGTGTAAATGAATCATGCCCCAGAGGCAGATGACCTACTGGTCCACATGGTGTGGGTATCAGCTCCTCGTGCCTCGGCCTCAGGTTTGGTGAGGGACCCTCTATACTCTCCTGGCGCTGAGGCAGCAATGGACTGCAAAGTCAAGAATGAACACACATTTTTTTTTGAATGGTAGTGTGTGTGTGTGTGTGTGTATGTGTGTATATATATATATACTGCTCGAAAAAATAAAGGGAACACTTGGAGTTACATCGTGCTGTTTAATATATACACACACACACACACACACACACACACACTACCATTCAAAAGTTTGGAGACACTTGACTGAAATGTTTCTCATGATCTTAAAAAACCTTTCGATCTGAAGTTGTATGATTAAATTTTAAGATTCCTTTAACATTGTTTAAAAAGCATCTCAGGGAGTTTCCTCAAGGAATTGGATGAGAAAATGCCAAAAAAAATACACATTTCTGGAAATTCTAAGCAAAAGGGTGTCTACTTTGAAGATGCTAAAATACTCAATTATTTTGACATATTTTTGATCACAAAATAATTCCATAGTTCCATATGTGTTACTGTGGGTTTTCATGACCTTATTATTATTATTATTATTATTATTATTATATGTATATATATATTATATATATATATATATATATATATATATATATATATATATATATATATATATATATATATATTATGTATGCATGTATATAATTGTGTATATATATATATATATATATATATATATATATATATATATATATATATATATATATATATATATAATTTTCATATTTACGCACACACACCTCACGCTCTGCATCCTGATTATCCCACATGTTTCACCACTCATCATGACTGATGTCCACTAGCTAGACCACTATTAAGAAACATATATATTTTTTAAATGCTATGATATGATATAACGGGTTCTTTATCCTTTACTTATCAGTTTTTGCCCCAGTTCACCCCCAAAACTTCTTCCGAAGAGTCGAATCCAAACGGCTCCTACATACAACTGGTGTCAAATACCCCCATCTGACCCTCTACGTAGTGCACTACGTCTAGAAGGGAGGTATTTGTAACTAGACCCTAGTTGTTTTTAGCTTACTGCTAAAATATGGACAATCACAACAGGTGGATTTAGCCAAGTAAGCACTCACCGAATCTCGTCCATTGCGCCAGATTCAGCCATAACACCGATGCCTTTAACTGTACATGAGTTATGTACTTTCGGACCTTACTCCACTGTCTCTACATTAAAAAAACAAAAAAAAACAAAAAAAAACAAAACCATTTCAAGTAGCAGGAGGGGCTGGGTGATGACAACACGCCCACTTCCGCTTTCACAGCGCAGTGCCTTTCTTATAATCAGTAATGCGTGCTAAAAGTGCAACATATTTATATTCATCTACTTTTTTTTTTCTTAGTCTCGCATTCGTTCTGTATACACGCCACATACCATGGCAGAATATTCTTCCTGATTAATGTCACACAACATCATATATATATATACATCACTTTAAATAATATTTAATAAGAAAGCGGTCTGAAGGCGTTCTGCGCGATTTCACGCAGTTAGGAACCAAACAACACTTTTTTTTTTTGTTCGAACGGGCCAACCACGGCTAAAAAGGTCGGTTAAATGCCAAAATAACTTCACGGAGCATACGAAGTGCACTAGAAGCGGTCGTTTTGCAAAATTTGGAGTGCACGTATGTAGGAAGTAGGAAGACATTTGGCACTGGGGACGTGAAAGGACCATCGACACGCTGTGGCGGAGCAGAGGGAGTCTTGCGGCGTAAATGTTCAGCATCCGTGTTGATTACCAACACACCCGCGAGAGGTTATCTGAATTCGGGGTTTTGCTGGAGGTGGAAGGGTGAAGTTTACAGGCTCCGATGATCTGATTTCACGCTGCGCTGGTGTTTCAGGCGCCCCAGCGATGGTGAAGTGGTGCGGGTTGTTGTTGGAGAGCTAATTTCAAGAAGAAGAAGAGCACTATGTGGCAGGTAACGTGCTCTTCTCCTCTCCTCTCTACGCTACTCTGTGCGGTTAATGCACTGGAGTTTGCAGTAATGGACAGTTCTGATGGGTTTACGGTCAGATTGTAAACAGTACATTGTCGCCTCTTTCTTGTGTTGTCGAAGTGTAATGAAACTACCGGACTATGCGGTTAGAATTCGAGCTGAACCTAAGTACCGTAGATCATCTCTCAACTCCTTTTAAACGCTTTATAGTTTCCCTCCACACTGAACTGCACGTCTTTACGACACTTGACGACACTACTTTTGTTCAGGCTTGCTATCGTCATGGATACAGATGACTGTGTCCGCTCGAGAGGGATATTTCACAAAGCCAGCGGAGTCCAAAAGGAACGGGGGTTTATTTCAACACAAACAAGGCTCATTTCGATCCATGTCGTTTACACGAGGGAACTTGATCTTTAAACGCGGCTCAGTTGCTATGGGGACATGTGGGACATGGCTCATTATTTATTTAGGAAAGAAGAAGAAAATAGGCTACTTTTAGCCTATTAGCACCCTGAAGTTTGAGTGTTTTCCTATAACCACACGCCCTGAAGTGTTTTATTCCTCTTATACTACACATTGACCAATATTAACTTTAATGAAGGTCATGGATTTGAAAGATGTAAAGTTGTACTTATTGTTGTAGTACCTCTTTTTACCTGTCTCTCTCTCCCTCCCTCCCTCCCACCCACCCATTCTCTCTCTCCCTCTCCCTCCCTCCCATTCTCTCTCTCCCTCCCTCCCTCTCCCTCCCACCCACCCATTCTCTCTCTCCCTCCCTCCCACCCACCCATTCTCTCTCTCCCTCCTCCCACCCACCCATTCTTCTCTCCCTCCCTCCCACCCACCCATTCTCTCTCTCCCTCCCTCCCACCCACCCATTCTCTCTCTCCTCTCCTCCCCACCCTCTCTCTCCTCTCCCATTCTCTCTCTCTCTCCCTCCCATTCTCTCTCTCCCACCCATTCTCTCTCTCCTCCCTCCCATCCCACCCACCCACCCATTCTCTCTCTCCCTCCTCCCACCCACCACTCTCCCTCTCTCCCTCCCACCCACCCACCCACCCATTCTCTCTCTCCTTTCTCCCACCCACCCACCATTCCATCTCTCTCTCCTCCCTCCCATTCTCTCTCTCCCTCCCATTCTCTCTCTCCCACCCACCCATTCTCTCTCTCCCTCCCATCTCTCTCTCTCTCTCTCCCTCCCTCCCATTCTCTCTCTCCCTCCCTCCCTCCCATTCTCTCTCTCTCTCCTCCCATTCTCTCCCACCCACCCATTCTCTCTCTCCTCCTCCCTCCCTCCCATTCTCTCTCTCTCCTCCCTCCCATTCTCTCTCTCTCTCTCCCTCCCCCTCTCCTCCCATTCTCTCTCTCCTCCCTCCCATTCTCTCTCTCCCTCCCCCCCATTCTCTCCTCTCCCTCCCATTCTCTCTCTCTCCCTCTTTCCTCCCTCCCATCTCTCTCCCTCCTCCCTCCCTCCCTCCCATTCTCTCTCTCTCCTCCTCCTCCCTCCTCCCATTCTCTCTCTCCCTCTCCCCTCCTCCCATTCTCTCTCTCTCTCCTCCCATGCTCTCACTCCCTCCCTCTCCCTCCCATTCTCTCCCTCCTCCCATTCTCTCCCTCCCTCCCATTCCCTCTCTCCTCCCATTCTCTCCCTCCTCCCATTCTCTCTCTCTCTCTCTCCCTCCCATTCTCTCCTCCTCCCATTCTCTCTCTCTCCTCCCATTCTCTCTCTCCCTCTTCCCTCCCTCCCATTCTCTCTCTCCTCCTCCCTCCTCCCTCCCTCCCATTCTCTCTCTCTCCTCCCCCTCCCTCCCATTCTCTCTCTCCCTCCCTCCCATTCTCTCTCTCCCTCTCTTTCCCTCCCTCCCATTCTCTCTCTCCCTCCCTCCCTCCCTCCCATTCTCTCTCTCTCTCCCTCCCTCCCTCCCATTCTCTCTCTCTCTCTCTCCCTCCCCTCTCCCTCCCATTCCCTCTCTCCTCCCATTCTCTCCCCTCCCTCCCATTCTCTCTCTCCTCCTCCCTCCTTTCTCCCCTCCTCCCTCCCATTCTCTCTCCCTCCCTCCCTCCCATTCTCTCCCTCCCATTCTCTCTCTCCTCCCTCCCATTCCCTCTCTCTCTCTCCCTCCTCTCCCTCCCTCCTCCCATTCTCTCTCTCCTCCCTCCCCCCCATTCTCTCCCTCCCTCCCTCCCATTCTCTCTTTCTCTCCCTCCCTCCCTCCCTCCCATTCTCTCTCCTCCTCCCTCCCATTCTCTCTCTCCCTCCCTCCTCTCCCTCCCATTCTCTCTCTCTCCTCCCTCCCTCCCATTCTCTCTCCTCCTCCCTCCCTCCCTCCCATTTCTCCCTCCCTCCCTCCCTCCTCCCTCCCATTCTCTCTCTCTTTTTTTTTCTCCCTCCTCCCTCCCATTCTCTCTCTCTCCCTCCCCTTCCATTCTCTCCCTCCCTCCCATTCTCTCTCTCTCTCTCTCCTTTATTCTCTCTCCCTCTCTCCCCCCTCCCTCCCTCCCTCTCATTCTCCCTGTTTCTCCCTCCCTCTCATTCTCTCTCTCCCTCTCTCTCCCTCCCTCTCTTTCTCTTTCCTCTCTGTCTCTCTCTCTCCTCCCTCCCTCCCTCCCTCTCATTCTCTCTCTCTTTCTCTCAACCCCTCCCTCCCTCTCATTCTCTCTCTCTCCCTCCCTCCCTCTCTCTCTCTCTCTCTCTCTCTTTCTCTCATTCTCCCGAATTCAACTTAAAGTGCAAACTCCTGTCCTGAATGTTTTTCTCTGGCACTTGTAACGCCAAGTTCCAAACTAGCACAAGTCAAAGAAAGTGTCCCTCCAACTCGAAATTCTCCTGTAAGTCTCCTCCACCACTGGTGCGTTCAAGTCAAGATCGTATTTTACGAGTCAAACGCACATGAACACCACCTCAAAGTCGTGTTTACGAGTGGGGATTTTGTTTGAGCTCAGATTTTCAGAGTCAGGGGCGATTCAGTAAGAAAACACGGTGGAATCAACCGATGCAACATCTGTAGTTGACTATAAATTTGTTGAAATCGAACGTTTACTCATCTCAGAAGCTGATTTCCATTAGTACGTGTCTGCTTTTTTCATTTACGTTAAAACAAGCTAATCGTCCACACAAAATAAGATAGATTTGTATAATTACTGTATAATAGGTAATGATACAGTTTACAGTGGCTTTATATTGATTAAAACAATAAAAAAAATTTTTTTTAAAGCAAATCACACACCTGATGCACATTATTTCTGTTCTTCATTTTCTTAAAGTAGAGTTTTTAAAAAAAATAGTTTTTTATTTTTATGGAGTTAATTAAGAGAAGGTACACCACCATCTTGCTCCAATCAAAGTGACTTGAACGCACCTGACATCGTAAATACGAATTTCCCAGGAGCACAATACGAGTTCCTTTCCCGTTTATGGAGTGACATCAAATCAACATGGCCGCTCACAGCTTTAACAGTAAACATATTAGCACTTTTCCCCTTTAATTGAGTCTATATACTTGGAAGTCTTTGCTTTAGATCAGTGGTCACCAAAACTGTTCCTGGAGATGTACCTTCCTGAAGACTTCAGCTCCAACCATAATCGTGCCCACCTGACCATGTAATTATTGCCTTAAGAAATTCTTGATGGTGCAGGTGTGTTAGATTTTGGTTGGAGATAAAACCTGCATGAAGGTAGATCTCAAGGAAGAGGGTTGGAGAACACTGCTTTAAGCCTTTGTAGACTTTTGCGACTGTTGCTTGTCAGACCGTACGAGCATGATCCCCGCTGTATGCCATGTCACACTGTAGGATCTCAGTTGTCCTTAATGTCCGACTGTACGAAAACGGACGCACACAAGAAGACTCGTACGGAGTAGGAGAAGCCACATTACGGGACTGTGCCTCAGATCTTAGGAAAAACTTGATTAATCGGCCATCGGGGAACACGTCAAACTAGCAAAGTCTACAGATTTTGGCCTGGGGTTATAGGAAACTTTTAAATTCTCAAAATTTGTCTGAAACGACCAAATCCTGGGCAAAATCATACAGTGTGAACCCAACTTTCGAGCAATCCGTATATACTCTTGAGATTACAAATACTGCACTTTTACAATGGTAGTTCCTAGAGTGGTTTTTATGATGGAAAACGTAAGTGGTTTTGAGTGGAATCATATAGATTGGAGTTATGTTGAAGGGTGCCGATATATCTGAAGATAACTGTAGCTCATTAGTTAAGAAACAAATCCATCTATTTATTTTTTTTAAAAATTGTATCTTAGTCTTTAGTCTGGGGTCATGTTTAGTTTATTCTATTTTATTTTATTTAATTGTACTTCGCTTAGGTTAGTGCTTTCAGGTCTCCTTTGTGGAAATGTTCATTAACAGATGCATTTAGAGACGAGACTGGACATTTAGATTTTTTTCTTATGACTTCACAGAAGATCAGTACAGCATCATGGCTCGTCATTTGACTCGGGTATAATGCAGCACCATCATCATGTGTCTATACACAGTATAAGGGGACATGGTGATAAATGAATGTTCTTGATCTGGAACAAACATGCAACAACATTTGGCAAAGGACATTGGATAAAAGCGCTATATAAGTGCGCCATTTATAAAAAAAATAATAATAATAATAATTATTAAGTAAACTGAACAAACCTGAGCAGAGCTGGCACATACACAAAGAACTGAAGTCAGGAAACCTTAAACATTTAATAACAAAACCACTTAGCATGGTGATAATTATGTTTTGTTTTGTTTTAAAAAAGAGAGCCATTTAGAGACAGGTGACTCTACATTCCTTTCTTTAATTGACGAACACGTGTGTATCACTTATCGAACATTCAGACAGAGACGTGTTAATCAGTGTAATTGTGATGATTACACAGCTTCAGGCCGTCTCAGTTCTTTTCCCTGATTTAACTGGGCAAGTACTTCCTCAAGCTGGAGTCTGACTTCATTGTTGAGACTTGCTTGTGTGGTTTCGTCAGATCATGCGATATTTTTGGACACGTGTAATTTGGGACTGGCACATCTACACGTGTACCAAGAAGTAGGGTTGTTATTTTGTGTAAGGATAGTGCAGAAGTCTTGATAAGGTTCGTACCTTGTACCAAGGCCTAATTAACTGTCCATGTGAATATGGTGTTCAGGGCCAGATTAAGCGATTTTAAGACTTGGGACTTTTTTTTTTTTTTTTTAAGACTTTAAGATTTGCCCTGAATAAGCTATTGCACATAGCAGATGTTCACTTTTCCCACAGTTTGTTGTGTTACAGTCTTATTCCAAATTGGGTTAAATTCATTATTTTCCTCAAAATTCTACAAACAATACCCCATAATGACAATGTGAGAGAAGTTTGTTTGAAATCTTTACAAATTTATTAAAAATAAAAAACAAAAAAGCACCTGTACATAAGTATTCACACCCTTTGCTCAATACTTTGTTGAAGCATCTTTGGCACCAATTACAGCCTCAAGTCTTTTTGAGTTTGATGCTACAAGCTCAGCACACCTATTTTTGGGCAGTTTCTCCCATTCTTCTTTGCAGGACCTCTCAAGCTCCATCAGGTTGGATGAAGGGCGTCGGTGCACAGCCATTTTCAGATCTCTCCAGAGATGTTCAAGTCTGGTCTCTGGCTGGGCCACTCAAGGACGTTCACAGAGTTGTCCTGTAGCCACTCCTTTGTTATCTTGGCTGTGTGCTTAGGGTCATTGTCCTGTTTGAAGATGAATCTTCGCCCCAGTCTGAGGTCCAGAACGCTCTGGGGCAGGTTTTCATCAAGGATGTCTCTGTACATTACATTGCTGCATTCATCTTTCCCTTGATTCTGACTAGTCTCCCGGTTCCTGCCACTGAAAAACATCCCCACAGGATGATGCTGCCACCAGCATGCTTCACTGTAGGGATGGTATTGGCCAGGTGATGAGTAGTGCCTGGTTTCCTCCAGACATGACCCCTGCCATTCAGGCCAGAGATCAATCTTTGTTTCATCAGACCAGAGAATTTTGTTTCTCATGGTCTGAGTCCTTCAGGTGCCTTTTATTGAGTCTTTTATTGAGGAGTGGCTTCCGTCTGGCCACTCTACCATACAGGTCTGATTGGTGGAGTGCTGCAGAGATGGTTGTTCTTCTGGAAGGTTCTCCTCTTTCCACAGAGACACGTTGGAGCTCTCAGAGCAACCATCGGGTTTTTGGTCACCTCCCTGACTTCTCCCCCGATCGATCAGTTTGGCCGGGCGGTCAGCTCTAGGAAGATTCCTGCTGGTTCCAAACTTCCTATTTACGGATGATTGAGGTCACTGTGCTCACTGGGACCTTCAATGCTGCAGAAATGTTTCTGTACCCTTCCCCAGATCTGTGCCTCAATACAATCCTGTCTTGGAGATCTCCAGACAATTCCTTGGACTTCATGGAGTTCGTGCTCTGAAATGCATTGTTAACTGTGGGACCTTTTATATAGACAGGTGTGTGCCTTTCCAAATCATGTCCAATCAACAGAATTTACCACAGGTGGACTCCAATCAAGTTGGAGAAACATCTCAAGGATGATCAGTGGAAACAGGATGCACCTGAGCTCAATTTTGAGTGTCATGGCAAAGGCTGTGAATACTTATATAATGTTATTTATTTATTTATTCGTATTTTAATTTTATAAATTTGCAAAGATTTCAAACAAACTTCTTTCACATTGTCATTATGGGGTATTGTTTGTAGAATTTTGAGGCAAATAATGAATTTAATCATTTTGGAATAAGGCTGTAACACAACAAACTGTGGGAAAAGTGAAGCGCTGTGAATACTTTCCGGATGCGCTGTACATGAGCTTTTGACCTAAACTGTATATTAAATATATCTGAGATACAAGTTAGTTTTTTTTTTTTCCCCTTTTGTATGTTTTTTAAACCCAGTTGGACAGTGGTGGTAATTCAGACCATGCATTTGTTAACTCAGAACATGTTTATTTTTCATTTGCGTAGTATGTCAGGAAATCTCTGCGTTAAAATACTTGTGGTGGGGCTGAGGTAATTTGGTACAATGTGTCAATTGTGATGCATAAAACACATACCACACAACATCTCTCACCACTGAATAGAATACAAAGTAGGTCTCCAGCCGTCATGCACCTATCCCTGCAGGAATCTGGCACAACAAGTTTAAAGATGATAATGGGTTGTTGCTGTCTGACAGCAGCGCTAGATTGTCACATTTGCAGCTGCTCTATATATATATATATATATATATATATATATATATATATATATATATATATATATATATATATATATATATATATATATATATATATATATATATATATATATATATATATATATATATATATATATATATATGTGTGTGTGTGTGTGTGTGTGTATATATATATATATATATATATATATATATATATATATATATATATATATATATACACACAATATATTTATATATATGTAGTTGTGTGTGTGTGTGTATATTTATATATATATATATATATATACACACACACACACACATGTATATATATATGTGTGTATATATATATGTGTATGTTTTTGCAAGTTTCACCTAATTGACTCTTGGGTAATTCTTTCATACCAGTTCGGTCTCCCCTATCATATGACAGCTGCCTGGGTAGAGCGAACGCTTTCATGTGCAACCTTTTATAACGAGTCAGTGGCTTGCGGTTTTTTGTTTGTGTTTTTTTTTTGCTTATAGTCAGCATATCTTGCAGTTTGAATGTTGAATACGCGTTGTTTTGTTTTGAGCTGTACTTTTACGTGCCTGTAGAGCAGCACTGTCTATTTCTTGTGTTTCATGCCTGTGTCTATTGTTCTGAGGTTGAAATATTTTCTCTTTGTAAGTTTCATCTATTCGTTCCGTGTACTAGTGGTCCTCAAAGTGGGGCCCACGATTGTTTGATTGATTTTTGATTGGTCGATTTGTTAAAATGGTGGAAATCACAACCCACCATTATCAAAGTTGTTGTATTTGTGATGGAGTTCTTGTAGTTATTAGCTGGTTTGTGTGGTCACTTGAATTGGAATTACAACCCACGGAAAAAAAACCTCAATAACTCCAAATTAAAAGAAAAAAGACGACTTGTAAGTAGTCATGTTGTACCTAATGTGCTCTGTTGGTGGAAAGTTCAGGGATCAAAGGCTCCGATAAATAACCAATATATTATTCTACACATTTGAATAATGAACGTAATATTTAAATACATAGATTGTTTATAATAAGAAAATATTTCACAGCTCCTGTCGAACAAACCTTATTTAATAGCATAATCCAGCCCTGGCATTCTAGACAGATGCAAAACAAGTGTGTTGAAAAGTGTATTGAAATCTTTCACTTTTCCCATGGATCCCCAACCAAGTTTTACCTTACAACACCAGCCTAGTAACATCTACAAAACACACAAAAAAAAACTATTTTTAGCCTACCCCTTTTTTTTCATATATTATAATATAACATATTTTTTTTTTTATTTCCATTTTAAATAAAAAAATTTTTTTTTTTTTTTTTTTTTTTTTTATTTTTTTTTCTTTTTTTTTTTATTTTTCTTTTTTTCCCTAAAAAATCCCTCCTTCTTCCTACTTTTTTTTTTCCCTCTTTCCCCCTGTGCACCAATTTCTGCTCTTTATTACAGAGAACGTCCGAGTTCTACTACTAGCCTCTTCAACATGCTCCTCTACATCCACTGAGGGACATTATACCCTTTACGATGGAGTAGAGCCTACTCTTTGCTTTCTCCCCCGCTGCTTCCCAAAGAGCGGGTGCTCCTTCAAAGCCCCGCGCTCACTATGTGCGCCCTGCCGAGCAATGGCCGAGCGGGGAGATCCGTGTTCTCGAAGCTTCTTTTGCCGTTCAGGAGGCCGCGTCAGGAGCGGGTGATCTTGGCGCGCAGCGAGAGCGTACCCAGCGAACACGTCTTGAAAGTCACCATTACCGAGACGACGGTGATCGAGGCCGACTCGGGCGTGTGGAATTCCAGAGCGTTGGTATACCTCGGCCTGTGGTACTTCTTCAGCTTCTGCACGCTCTTTCTGAACAAGTACATCCTATCCCTGCTGGAGGGAGAGCCAAGTGTACTGGGTGAGTGGTCGGCACGTCTGTAGAATTCTTGTACGCATAAATGAAGTTATTGTCAGCTTTGTTTTGAATCACCAAGACCACTGGACTTTGTCGCTACAGCATGTTGATGTCAAGTTTCTTTTATTTGCCTACACAAACTGTTAAAGTCAGAAGAGCTTAAGGCAAACGACTGTGGCTGTATTCATAACTTCACATTTATCAATTACCCGTGGGTATAAAAACTTCAGTAGGGTGGAAGTATTCAATTTTTCCACTCCAACTTCCTTGGTATCTTGAAACAGTGTGTTTACAGCTGGGGAAAATATATACATAAAGAAAGACACACGGCACTATTGAATTCTCAAACCTGATTGTCCAACGGATGTTGAAACCTTTGAGGTTGTGCTATTATATTTGTCTCCATGTGATTTATTCATCTTATACCACATATGTATATTTCTTCATCTTATTTATATATCTTATCTTATCTTTATCTTATTTATATGTGCGTGTGTGTAAATATAAATATGCATAAATATTTTAGACCAAAAATTCAGCTTGTCATGTGATTGAGAAATTGGGAATTGCAAAGATTTTCCCGTGACTATTTTTACAGTATCTCACAAAAGTGAGTACACCCCTCACATTTTTGTAAATATTTGATTATATCTTTTCATGTGCCAACACTGAAGAAATGACACTGTGCTACAATATAAAGTAGTGAGTGTACAGCTTGTGTAACAGTGTAAATTTGCTGTCCCCTCAAAATAACTCAACACACAGCCATTAATGTCTAAACCGCTGGCAACAAAAGTGAGTACACCTAACTTGAGAAATGTCCAAATTGGGCCCAATTAGCCATTTTCCTCCCGGTGTCATGTGACTTGTTAGTGTTACAAGGTCTCAGGTGTGAATGGGGAGCAGGTGTGTTAAATTTGGTGTCATCGCTCTCACACTCCCTCATACTGGTCACTGGAAGTTCAACATGGCACCTCATGGCGAAGAACTCTCTGACGATCTGATATAGGATATAAGAAGATTGCCAAGACCCTGACACTGAACTGCAGCACAGTGGTCAAGACCATACAGCGGTTTAACAGGACAGGTTCCACTCAGAACAGGCCTCGCCATGGTCGACCAAAGAAGTTAAGTGCATGTGCTCAGCGTCATATCCAGAGGTTGTCTTTGGGAAATAGATGTATGAGTGCTGCCAGCATTGCTGCAGAGGTTGAAGGGGTGGGGGGTCAGCCTGTCAGTGCTCAGACCATACGCCGCACACTGCATCAGATTGGTCTGCATAGCTGTCGTCCCAGAAGGAAGACTCTTCTAAAGATGATGCACAAGAAAGTCCACAAACAGTTTGCTGAAGACAAGCAGACTAAGGACATGGATTACTGGAACCATGTTCTGTGGTCTGATGAGACTAAGATAAACTTATTTGGTTCAGATGGTGTCAAGCGTGTGTGGCTGCAACCAGGTGAGGAGTACAAAGACAAGTGTGTCTTGCCTACAGTCAAGCATGGTGGTGGGAGTGTCATGGTCTGGGGCTGCATGAGTGCTGCCGTCACTGGGGAGCTACAGTTCATTGAGGGAACCATTAATGCCAATGTGTACTGTGACCTTCTGAAGCAGAGCATGATCCCCCTCCCTTTGGAAGCAGGGCAGTATTCCAGCATGATGATGACCACTGCCTTGCCAAAGAAGCTGAGTGTGAAGGTGATGGACTGGCCAAGCATGTCTCCACACCTATTGAGCATCTGTGGGGCATCCTCAAACGGAAGGTGGAGGAGCACAAGGTCTCTAACATCCACCAGCTCTGTGATGTCGTCATGGAGGAGTGGAAGACGACTCCAGTGGCAACCTGTGAAGCTCTGGTGAACTCCATGCCCAAGAGGGTTAAGGCAGTGCTGGAAAATAATGATGCCCACACAAAATATTGACACTTTGGGCCCAATTTGGACATTTTCACTTAGGGGTGCACTAACTTTTGTTTCCAGCGGTTTAGACATTAATGGCTGTGTGTTGAGTTATTTTGAGGGGACAGCAAATTTACACTGTTGCACAAGCTGTACACTCACTACTTTACATTGTAGCACAGTGTCATTTCTTAAGTGTCGTCACATGAAAAGATATCATCAAATATTTACAAAAATGTGAGGGGTGTACTTACTTTTGTGAGATACTGTGTGTGTGTGTGTGTGTGTATATATATATATATATATATATATATATATATATATATATATATATATATATATATATATAATTTATATTTAACATAATATATAAAGTCTCATAAGCTTCACCATATTAACGATTGTTAAATAACATATTTTTTAAAATCGCTTTATTGTTATTAGGCTAGATTTTAGTCCCCGTGTATGAGTTTTTGCTGCAGAAATGATAACGTATTAGAAAGATTATATTAATATAAACTTATTATTTGAATTGCAGTTGAAACTACTGTTCGATCCATTCTATAATAGAAATTGGATCAACCCCCTTCTGACCAATCAGATTAGAGAATTCAGCAGCGCTGTGGTGTTGTATTCAATTGAAGCATCTCTGACAGTAGTGCTAGCATTAATTCATATCACAGGTTTATATTAATGTGAGCAATAATAATATGTAATTATAGTAAGGAATAAAATACCATTTACTCGGGTAGTCCGGTTTCCTCCCCCGTGCATTGTAGGCTGATTTGAATTTCCAGATTTTCCGTAGTATGTTAGTGTATGTAATTGTACCCTGCGATGGGTTGGCACCCCGTCCAGGGTGTCCCCTGTGACCCTGTGTAGAATAAGCAGTACAGAAAATTGACGGAAAAGAGACTTCATATCGTTTTGTGGGAAAGCTATTCCTTTACGTTTTAGCATGACGTTTATTACCGATTTCCCACAATTCTGTGCCCACTTCCACTTATCTGCTATCACAGATATTTTCCAATGTGTGTCCCTTGCGTTTTAATGATTAACAAGGTATTGTTACTGTTCTTGTACTCGCTGTCTTTATACAGATATGATTCATTTAGAGGTGAATAATGTCAAGCTTTATAAAAATTAATAATAATAAAAATAAAAAAAAACAGAACCGCTCTCTGGGGTTGTATGTATCCGATTTCACCAAATAATGGAGTGTATATCCAGTGCTACTTCTCATTCCAGTGAAATGGATAGTATGGGATTGAGAATGCTAATCTATGAACCTTTTAACTTTCATAAACGACGCACCTGTGTCAACCTAGACGTTTGTGCTTTCTGTTCTCTTTTCCCTGTCAATTGTTGAGTAAATTTCAACGGGAGCTCTTTAGCGCCATGCAAAAAGCTGTCTCATGCTCTAGAACATGTTCTTTGTGTTATTCCCAGCTCATTTTATGTTTCAGGTGCTGTACAGATGCTTTCTACCACAGTGATTGGCTGCATCAAGATGTTTGTGCCTTGTTGCCTGTACCAGCACAAGTCCCGTGTTGAATACCCTCCCAACTTTCTGATGATCATGCTCTTCGTGGGATTAATGAGGTGTGCCTCGCTGTTGCCCTTTGTTTGTTTGTTTTTTCTGTCCATCAGTTTTATGAGGCCTTATCGCCGAGCAATCGACCTGGAAACTATGATGGGCGCCAGTAAGTGCTATTAGAAGGTTCAATATCCATCTGCTTTGCTTATGAGGCTTCGTGTGCATAGATTCAAAACAAAGCTGTACTGTACTGAAAACTCCTTTCAAAACGTGTTATGTAAATGATCTGTGTACCTTCCATATTGAAAAAAAAAATGTTCAATTTGATTCCGCGGTTGTTTTGGCGTTAAACACGGCGCAGATTTCTTTTATAAACATAATCCAACCGTTCAGATATTATGCCCATTTAAGCAAATTTGAACAATGGAAATTCGGCTGTTTCTTTCAAAGGAACGCACAATCAAGCAAACGCTGCAATATTCCGAGGAGCTTGCGATTTTTTTTTTTTAAACTTTTCTGCAGATTTGAGCCAGGATGTGACCTGTGACGTCATCAAAACACACGTTCAATCAAAGCCCTCTTTGATTCAGGTGTGTTGAACATGAGTACAGCTAATGTTTTACCGTTAACTTCGCGACTTCGCCATTTCAAGTAGTTTTCTGAAACAATGCAAAAAAAAAAAAACAAGCATTTTTAGCCACAACAATTCAAAAAAAAAAAACTGCAGAATCCTGTACGGACTGATTTATTAGCACCAAAGAGCATTTATTGCTTACGTCTCTGCCGTTAGGACGCGTTAGATCCTGGATTACAATATCAATACAAGCCTATTGATTATGAGTTCCAGAGATTTGTATTAAACCCATTCCATTAACACGTACAATACATTTGCTAAAAATGTAGATGAGTTGTATGCTAGACAATGGAATCCAATTTTGGTACAATAAACTGGAAAAGCGTTAGGTTAAATTAGCAGTTTGTGGCCTATTGTGATAATAACATGCAAAATATTTAACGTCTTTCCTAGAATAGTAAGTCCTGGAGTATGATTATGGTGATGATTTTGTTGATCTTTTTCCTCTTTGCTTTCCTGTCAGGTTCACCACTGTGGTGTTGGGGCTGGTTAGCCTGAAAAGCATAGCCGTGTCGTTTGCTGAGACGGTGAAAAGCTCCGCACCCATCTTCACCGTCATAATGTCCAGACTGATCTTGGGGGAATACACAGGTGACCTACAGACTTGAATCGTTCCTGAAAACAGTCATGGTGCTCACGACACCGAACAGGCCGTTTTGCTGATTAATGTTTATTCATTTCATATCGCAGTCATCTGTTGTAGCCTTGCTGATAAGTCCTGCATTAAAGATTAACAGGATATTGTGCAGTAACTATTTATTTATAATTCGTTTTTGAGATGAATATGACCGTAAAGTCAGGCTCTAAATCCCAAAAAAACATACCCTTGTGCTGCATCCGTCAGATTTGAAAGAATGTTGGATTGCATCCAGCGTCTGATGTGCAATTAAATGTTCAGTGAAATAGATGGTATGAATGAGATAATGGTTTAATATCAACCCCTTTTAATGTTCCTAGACAGAACATGCGGGTCTGCGTAGAAAGCATTCTGCTTTCTACTTTCATTTCAAGGCTAGTCGTTGAGTCAGAGAGACTTCCATAAGTCCGGCAAGAAATTTCTGGAGTATTCGAACAGCTACTTTCAATCGAAACTATGAAGCGCTTAACCAAGTGAATTCGGTGTGTTTTTGTTTTTCGAGAGAGAAGAATCATAATGCAAATGATTACAGGAACTCCTCTTGAGGACAGTACACAACACTGAGTGTAATTATCAACTGCGTGAATGAGTAAATAATTGGAATTGTTGCAAATTGCTGGTGTATAAGAGGAATAAAACACTTCAGGATGTTCTTTCATAAGAAAATATGAATTTTCCGGGTGGATTCGGTAACTCCCATTCACGTCTGAGTGCATTCGCACCACCCCGGCTGTGATTGTTTTCCTCTAACGGCACACCCGAGTGTTTTATTCTTTACGTTTTGTTCCGAATCGATACTTTTGTTTACACGCCTCAGCTGGGTTAGTGAGGAAGCCAGAGACAACAATTTCTCACTAGATCTCGACCACAATGGCAATAGGCAGCATACACTGTGGACTTTCAGGAACGTAGCAAATAATCATCATGCCATGCATTTGAACTCCTCCATTAACAGCACGTTGTGTGTTTTGATCAACAGGTCTTTGGGTGAACTTGTCTCTGTTCCCAGTAATGGCCGGGCTTGCTCTCTGTACAGCCACTGAAATCAGTTTCAACATGCTGGGCTTCTCTGCTGCTCTCTCCACAAACATCATGGACTGGTACATGTCATTAACCCTCTTACCCCGTATGACCGAAAAACCGGCTTGCCCGTCTTTGATCTATTCCCGTAAGGACGATATACCGGCTTGGTCGTCCATGCCAAATCCCCGTAAGGACGATATAGAGGATTTACAGTGTAAACGTTATCCCAGTGAGGCCGGTATACCGGCGTTACTCTGCTAGGATTCCTTACTTATTTAATTTTTATTTTTTTGACCCGGAAGGTTGATGACGTCACGACGTGATTACGTTATTGCGCCGTCCTTACGATGAAGAAGCAATCGTGAATATTGGTGTAATAGTAGAAGTGAACTAAAAATGCCAGTTCCACCTACAGTGAACTCAGGTACATCTAAAACAGTGAAAAAAAAAAAAAGAAAACATACCCAGTTACACAGGCGAGAGCGAGGATTCTAGATAGTGACAGGAGTGAAAGTTCAGGCGATGTTGAAACCGAAACGGATAGCGACGCAAACTCTCCTGATTCAGACCCTGATCCGTTTTCATCTTCAGCATCAACCAGTGCGACTGACACTGCAGGGGTTTGGAGTCAGAACCTGACCGTCTCTGTGCATTCGTGAAAACAGAACCCGCTGGTCTGATGATCACCAGAAACTTGACTTTTGGCACAAAAATGCATTTATTTATTTATTTATTATTTATTTGAATTTATTCAAAGGCACTGACCACGCTGATGCTCGTATGGTACTTCTAAATGAGTAGAAGGATTTTAGCGAGCATTTTTCGTCAATTCTCTAGTTAAGAATCGTGCTCTAAGTGGAGTAAAAACACTGAACTGCTTCATTCTCAAAGTAATATTACACAAATACATTATTATACGTTCTTTCAAGGCCTAAAAATGTTCAGATTAAAATGTTGATTTTGGGGCCAATTCTGACCCGGGAACTCAGGGTTGGCGTGCTGTTTCTATGGGGAATGTAGGGTTATGGGACATAATACTGTGGGAACTTAGGGATAAGATGGTTAATACACATTTATGTTTACTGCACTTGCTTCCAGTATCTTATTTTTTTTTTTCTCCCCTCTGTTTTGTGTCGTAGCTTACAGAATGTATTTTCTAAGAAGCTGCTAAGTGGGGACAAATATAAATTCAGGTGAGTGTTTTGTGTTCTCCGTGGTGCATTCTTTGTGGCTTTTCGCACTTGAAATCATTAACCCTGGGTCATTGTAAACCCCGGTAATACGGAATCCCGGGTTATCTTGTTTCACGCTCCTCATACTATTAAGTTAATCCTGGGTAGTCATCATCTGACGTTTCACACTGTACATTCCTAAACCCTGGGTTGCATATTTGCAGTGTCAACAACCATGATTGGATAAATACAACACGCAAGTGTTGTTTAAATAAGAGCTTGTCTCACGCTTTCGCCTCAGTGAGGAAAAAATCTCGCCACGTAAATCCTCCTTGGGTGTTTTTAAGCCTCCGGAGACGCACAAAGGAGGAAAGACAAAAGAAAGAAAACAGAGGAGTGTATTATTTGAATATATTTTTTGGGGATTCCTTTTAAGCGTGGAGAGTCTTGTTTACTTTACAGTAGCGGCATTGTTATCTTTTTGTCGCGTTTTTGCTATCCAGCTTCCAGCGGGCGTTTGTTGCTATCCAGTTTCAGCGTCAGTTCCTTACATACTGTTATATCTGACTGTGCCATCCGTTTTGTCCTGAAGAGACTTTTCTGAACATAGCTGTAGAAAATAAAATTGTCTCCTATTCTCTCCAATTTCTTTTTTTTTTTTTTCCTTCTTTTTTTTTTCCGTTCCCTCAAACGCTGCCAATACTGTCTTCAGACCCTGCAGGGTTTCTGTGAACGTACAAAGCACGTGATATGAGGCACACGCTATTCAGATTCTGATTGGGTGTCTGTCGCTTAGCATCTACATTCTAACAAGGCATCGCTTCACACTGTACACGTTTGGCACCGCAGTGCTTCGGATCAGGTTTTCATAACCCCGGGTAGAAATCCGTGCTAACCCCGCTCCTAAATTTCAGGTGTGAAACGTTTCTCTACCCTGGATTAAAATTGGTGTTTCGAGCCACAGTAACCCGAGGTTGAGCACAGCGTGAAAAGCCCTCGTACTAGAATTATCCGAATGTCATTCTCTATGGGAATTTCAGCCATGGAGTCTGTATCTGAATCTATTTGGGCAGACGATGTTCATTTTGTCTAACAGTGGCTCTGTCAGGTTTACATTAACGCACTCGTTCTAACGTGTTCCCTTTTCTGTGGTAAGAAGTGCTTTATAACAGTATTATCCTCTCTACGTGCTATTTCGCTGCCACATTGCCACAGTGACGTTTATCACCAAGTATATTGAGACCTATATAGACCTGCTAACTGTTCCTCATTGTAACTAACCTGCTCCGCAAACTCATCGGAGTACCCTCGTAAAAATTTCTGCCAAAGAGCAGGCTTTTTCTCTCCAATAGAAATGAAGGAAATTAGACATACTATCTGGAATGATTTATGCAGGTGTTTTTGAACTCTTTAACAGACATTTCCTGCTTGTGTGGTTTCTCAGTTTACAAGCTGAACGCGCGTGTGTGCGCATATATTTTTTTTTTTCCCTTCCATCTCTGTGCCTTATGATGATGCACCTAGTTTTACAGAAGTGTAAACCAATGTCAAGCAAGTGAGATTACTTAAACAAATTTAATCATAGTAATATGAGTAAATAATGTGCCATATACTTATATTTGCTTTCATAACAAGGCAGAATGACTTTTGGACTGTAAAGTACGTTGTCAAACGTCTTTAAAACCTCGGTCATTATCATGTCTTAACTGCGCCTTAACGTGCACTGAACGTGCAACAACTCCCTGAATGCCAGTTTGAAGAGATTAATCAGATGTGCTTTCTTTTGTCTAATTCTCTTTACTCTACAATCTTCCACAAGCCTTGTCTTCTCAAATATATCGGTTAAAAAAAATTTGATTCTGCTAAATATTAAGTGAAGCGTTATTAAACGTGAATGTAGCATGGAATTGGAAGTTGGAATTGCTCTGGAAGTGACTCATAATTTGTTATTGTGTATTTTTCTTCTATGTAGCCCTCCTGAACTGCAGTTCTTCACTAGTGCAGCTGCGGTGGTCATGCTCATTCCTGCCTGGGCCTTCCTCATGGTCAGCCAGTGCTTTTGATGAACTATAAAAGTATTTTGTATTCAGGGTGTGTGGGTAATTTGGGGTTTTTTTTTTGTTTTTTTTTTTGGTTTGTTGGTTTTTTTTGGGGTTTTTTTTTGTCTCAGTATGCCATTTTTCCTCACAGACACTTTGTCCCCACTCTTACTCTTTCATTTTATAATGACAACATGATAAACACTGACAATGTAAGAGATTTTATGGAAGTGCCACTCTCAAAAATATATTATTTCTAGTCACACACATTTTCTCTCTCTCTCTCTCTCTCTCTCTCTCTCTATATATATATATATATATATATATATATATATATATATATATATATATATATATATATATATATATATATGAGAGAGAGAGAGATAATTTTTATATTACAGTATGAGAGCTCCTTAATTTTTACCTTACAATGACCAACAGAAATAACAGGTAATATACATGGGGGGGGGGGGGCGTCAAACAATGAGGTGTTTGTATGTTTTGCAATTGGAATTTTCCATGTGACGCTTGTCTGCCCTACGCATATCAGTCTTAATTACTACAGACGCCTTCCATCAACATTACTAAACAGAGATTTGCCCAGAAAGCTCACGCCACAAACAGAATGTGTAGGGCTAGTTTTTTCTTTTTTTTTTTGTCTGTTATTTTTGTTTGTTTGTTTTTTTTTTGGTTTTTTTTTTTTAAAGTTTTTGTTACGTACACCAAGATATTCAAGGAAGATTTTTGTAATGAATATTTCTTTTTGTTTTTGTGGAGGTTTTTTTTTTAATAGTTTATTACCATGACACCATGATCTTATCAAACCATGAAATTCTCAGGCCATCACACCCCTTAGGACTAATGTATGAATCTGAATCCATCCTCTGCATAAATAAAGTAACTAAGTGTTAAATTATAAAACAAATGCCTGCATACATCTGTCAATATTGGGCCAATACTGTGTGGTGCTGTATTTATAACCTGGTAACTCTTCCACAAGGCTGCAGGCTAAACATGCCCAAAGTGCATACAGAGTTTGTGGTGTTGCATGTGATGGTAGTACAAAGTTTCCCATGGCTTGCACGTGAGAATGAAGCTATTGCATCCATTGTATCTTTAAGTAAGTCAGCAATAACTGGCAACATCTCACAGATGCATTTAGTCTATCCATTAAGTGTTTTATCATCAGCAAAATCACTGTTGCCTGGATCAGTGTTGATTTTCCAGCTTTTGCTTAACCTTTTTGGCTTACACCTCAGACCAAATGTTTTCAGACTACACATACTTTTGTTCCTAAAAGAGAACTGCTTTTAAATTACATCTCTTTAATTTAGGAGACAAAGCTCATACCTGGGCTCATACCATTCTTGGGTACACTTTAGTGCAGTTCTACTAGGAGTATTTATTTATTTAGCAAAAAATTCCAGTGTAAATCTCCTTTATATTGACCCACTAATACAGAAGACAACAAAAAAAAAATTATATGAAACACCTGCACAGTACTTTTTGTTGATTTAGTAAATAAGTAAATGCTTCGCATGGCATTGTGTGAATTTTAATTATAAACTTGTCTCTGCTCATGCTGTTCAAAAAATGTTCATATCCATAATTCCTATGCAGGTTCCTTCTTAACCTAGACTAAGAATCTATTTTTATTTCAGAGACTCTCTCCGGCATATGAAGCAGGTTTGTATACAGTGCCTTCCGCTAATATTGACACCCTTGGTAAATATGAGCAAATAAGGCTGTGAAAGTTTGTTTTGTTTAACCTTTTGATCTTTTGTCCAACAAATTCACAAAAATGCTCTGCTCTCATGGATATCAAACAATTGCAAACACAACACGGGTTTATCCGAAAACAGATCTTTGTTAAATATAGGTGTGCATCAATTAGTGGCACCCCTATGAATTCATATGAGAAAAATATATTTGAAGTATATTTCCATTGACGGTTACATTTTTTAGTACACCTGGGTGACTAGGAACAGGAAATGGTTCAACCATGTCTTCCTGTTCCACAGGGGTATAAATATGAGGTAACACACAGGCCAAATTCGCTTAGTCATTTATAACAATGGGTAACACCAAGGAATACAGCTGTGATGTGCGGAAAAGGTTGTTGAGGTTCACTAAATGGGAAGTGGCTATAAGAAAATAGCACAAGCATTGAAAATGCCCATTTCCACCATCAGGGCAATAATTAAGAAGTTCCAGTCGACTGGAAATGTTATGAATCGACCTGGAAGAGGACGTGTGTCTATATCGTCTCAATGCACCGTGAAGAGGATGGATCAAGTGGCCAAAAAAATCTCCAAGGATCACAGCTGAAGAATTGCAGAAGTTACTTGTGTCTTTGGGTCAGAAAGTCTAAAAAAACTACAATCTGAAGTCACCTACATCACCACAAGTTGTTCGGAAGGGTTTAGAAAAAGCTTCTACTCCCATCACAAAACTCTGCCAAACACTACTGGAACTTCAAATGGGATCGGGTTCTATGTTCAGATGAAACCAACGGCTTTTTGGTATTGAACACCAGAGGTGGTTTTGGCGTACACAGAGAGGTACTCTAGCCATATGGAAAATTATCTCATGCCCACGGTTAAATATGGTGGTGGCTCTTTAATGTTTTGGGGCTGTTTTTCTGCCAGAGGACCTGGACATTTTGTTAGGATATATGGCATCATGGACTCTATCAAATATCAACAGCCGCTCCTGTCACCATTTTGTTTGTTTTCGTTTGTTTATTTAAGTCATATTGTTTTATTTAAATTATATTATTTTCAGTGCCCCTATGGTTGCGATGTGGTGCTGCCATTTTATATACTTTGGACTGTCGTTTTTTTACTTCTGTGTTCCACCTGGAATAACCTGCAGCGTGCACCGGGGAATCAACGCCTTGGTACGGCTGCGTGTGATGATGATTGTACGACTTTGTGCTCACAGTACGCTTCGGAGAATCAACGCCTTGGCCTGGCTGTGAGTGTACGCTTAATGACCATAGCCTTAAGGCACACTACATGCCAGCTTCTGAATTTAAAACCGAGCTCTTATTGTCTAGCCAAAGACTCTTACATACTCTGTCGAGACGCTGGATTGCTACGTCCTAAACCATATGTCCATCGGGGTTTGAGGCACAATTCTGCTGTCTTATCCTCTCCTAACATCTTTGTCCCTATCTGTCGATGTAAGACTAACAAACTGTTTCATACTGGTGTTAATCACAGTAATTTAATATCGGTTCCCCGCGTGGAGGTTAAACCATTGTCGTCTCCGCTTCAGAGCTTGGCTTATGCCACATAATGCGCAGTCCATGAATAACAAGGCGCTGCTTTTATCTGATTTTCTTACAGATAAAAAGTTTTTAAAAACGAAAAATATATCGTTTTTAATCGAAACCTGGCGTAAAGAAAACGATGTGCTCCTGTTTAACCAGGTCACTCCAGTGGGCTATGGAGTTTTAGATGTCCCGAGGCTATCTGGCAGAGGCGGAGGCGTTATTGTGTTTTACAACCTGAAGTTCAACATAAGCTCTTTGTCCGTTCCCCAGTTTTCATCATTTGAATGCCTGGCCGCTCCTATATGTACGATCATTGCTACAGTCTATAATCCACGTAAGGTCGAGACACATGCAGCTTTTATGTCAGAGTTTGCTGACTTCCTGTCAACGTTGAGAATGAAGTTTGACAGAATTCTAATAGTGGGAGACTTTAACATTCATGTGGACCAGAGTGACTCTGTCCACATGAATCTCTGTCGCTACTTGATTGTTTTAACTTCACATACTTTGTCACTGTCCCGACTCATAACAAAGCCCACACCCTTAATCTTGTGGCTCTTTTGTATCGTGGTTTTCATCTTATGACATCGGACTGTCGGATTATTCAGCTGTCTTCTTTAACCCGGAACTGTCCAATCATCCAAGTTAGCCTACCATCCGAACAGTAACCTTCCGGAAGTGGACGTCTATTGATCAGACAGTTTTCTCCAGTTCTGTTGTTTCCACCTTAAGCGATCTTCATCCCTCATCGCTGGAGGAGAAAGTTCTGCAGTTAAATTCTGCTCACGTAAGGTCACATAAGGCCGCTCTGCTCCCTGGTATAAGGACAATCTGCGCTCTAGAAAGGCTGCTTGTCGGAAAATGGAGCATAAATAGTGCCTTACTGGCTTGAATGTCTACTATCAAGCGTGGAAGGATCTTCTGGGTGATTACAGAGCATTAGTTGAGACTGAAAGATCATCTTATTTCTCTCAGGCTATTGTTAACAATCAGAGAAATCCCAGACACTTGTTCCAAACCTTAAACAGATTGCTTCAAGTTAATTCTGTTACCACCTTACCTGTTTCTCAGCAGCTACTTAATTCTTTTCAGTTTTTTACTTCTAAGACTGATAATGTTCGCAAAGAAATTTGTTACACCTGACTCTGCCTCTTCACTCCTTCGTCCATCTGGATTCACTGGTGTTTCTTTCACTCATTTCTCACTGCTTGATTCTGAGGCTCTCACAAGGGAGGTATCCAACATGAAATCAACCACTTGCTTGCTTGATCCAATTCGCACAAACCTATTAAAATTGTGCTTCGATGTTTGGTCCCCTACTATTCTCAGCATTATAAATGGATAATTGGAGACTGGGGTCGTTCCAGCAGTACTAAAGACTGCTGCTGTTCTACCTGTACCAAATAAAGAAAATGCTGCCATGGATGCTAACAATTTTCAATCTCAAATCTTCCATTTTTGGCAAAAATACTTGAGCGTGTTGTTGCCTCTCGATTGTGTAATGTGTATCATCTTACAATTAATAACCTCTTTGAACCCCTTCAGTCGGGTTTTCGTAAATTTCACAGTACCGAAACGGTGTTGGTCAAAGTTCCCAATGTCTTGTTGATGGCCTCTGATTCTGGAGCTACTACCATTCTTATTCTTCTTGATCTTAGAGCTGCCTTGCATACTGTTGATCATGGTCTTTTACTTACTTACCTTGAAAGTGTTTTTGGTGTGTTGGGGACAGTTTTAAACTGGTTTAAATTTTATTTTACTGACCAATCCCAGTTTATTTCTGTGGGTGGTTACAGGTCTGACACTAGTTCTGTGCTAACTGGTGTTCCTCAGGGATCAGTTTTAGGCCATTTACTTTTCAATATTTATTTAGCTCCACTTTGGCATCTGCTGTGATTGCTCGTCCTCCATGATCACTTTTATGCTGATGATACCCAAATCTACATTCACTCAAAATCTGGTGAAAACCTTGATGTGGTTTTTTTATTATTATTATTATTATTATTATTATTATTATTATTATTATTATTCAGACTGTATTTCTGAGATAAAAACATGGATGAACAATAATTTTCTGTACCTGAATAATGGGGAAAAATTAAGTTATGCTTATAGGTTCGCGTCATCAAATTCTCAAAGCTGGTCCAGTTTCTGTTTGTTGATGGCTCTGTTCTAGAGACTCAAAGTAAGATGAACCTTGGAGTAATTTTTGTAATACCAGCCTTAAATTTGACTCTTTTGTTCAGAGCATTGTTAAAGCATCCTTTTTTCACCTCAGAAATATAGCAAGACTGCACCCTATGCTAAACTTCTCTGTAGCAGTATTTTTGTTGTATGTATGTGTAATATATATATATATATATATATATATATATATATATATATATATATATATATATATATATATATATATATAAATTATTATTATTTTTTTTTAACAAAAGATCAAAAGGTTAAACAATAAAGACAATTTTTCACAGCCTACTTTGTTCATATTTAGGTGCCAATATTACTCGAGGGCAATGTAGGTATAAAATATGGACCACTAAGCAAATTGTGTATTCACAACCTCACCTGTAGCGCTTCTCCATCTCACACCCTCAGGATATCCATTTGTTTGGAAAGAGTGGGCGTGGCTTAAACCTGACCCAGGACATTGTGGTGCTGTTGCTGTTTGACGGAGTCCTGTTTCATCTGCAGAGCGTCACGGCCTACGCCCTCATGGGACGCATATCACCTGTCACTTTCAGGTAGGAACAGCATCTGGTCATTCAATCTCTGTAGCTATCATAAAACCGTGACCGATGTGTACTTAGAATACAGATTGAGCGCCATAACCGAGAGTACACTGAATATGAAAGGAATATGAATATGTCTGGAGAATAATTGTGAATAATTGAAATGGGTTTAGTAGGTTAAGTGGAAGATTTCAACTTATCAATCAGCTGTGTTGTGTTAGTATTTGATCGGATAGTTTAAAGGGTGATGTTGGAACCATTTTGCTTGCTCCTGACATGTCTTTCCTCCTTGTAACACGCATATAACGTTACATGAGTGCTATAAGGAGTTCAAGATGGTGACCGGGTGTGATGTTCATAACCGAGGTATTTGAGCTAGTCACAAAGCTGGCAGAAAACATGGTTTAAAAATTGATCTTTCATGGTAAAAGCGTTAGGTGAATTGTGCTGGTGAATCAGAGCAAATGGAGAGCAAGTCGATGATGTGAATTGCAAGACAATTGCTAGGATGAGTTCCTAAAAGGTCATTTTTACAAGCTTAGTGCTATTTTTTTGTTGTTTGTTTATCTGTATGTTAAGGGTCCTAATGGTAATATCTCAAGTACTATTTTAATTGAATAAATCTAATTTATTTGTTTTCTGTGTAAGGTTTCCGCCCCATCCTTGCTCTATAACCATACACGTGACTACTTAAAGGAAAAACCAGAAGCTTTGTTATTTTGTGGGAGGCATTTTACTTCTGTGGTTTGTGTCGCTTGTCCCTTTAGAGTTAGGAGTCTTTGCAAATCAATAAAAATTCATTCTGACTGATCATCTTTTTCCTATGGTGAAAGATACAGTGCTGCTTGAAGGTTTGTGAACTCTTTCGAATTTTCTATATCCCTGCATAAACATGACTTAAAACATCATCACATTTTTCATACAAGTCCTAAAAGCAGACCAAGAAAGCCCAGTTAACTAAATATTACACTTGGTCATTTATTTATTAAGGGTGGATTGATTGACAATGATCCAATATTACATATCTGTGGGCGGCAGAAATATTTAAACATCTTTGGGTTGTTTTCATACCACTATGAAACAGCGCAATAAAGCAGTTAACTAAGAGATTTCGGTATCTGTTGTGCGGTGGATTGAGTCCAATAGAACGAATATTACAGCTCTGGGTGTCGATGCAGAAGTATGAACCTTTGGGTTGTGAGTTCTGCACATGAACTGCTTGCTTCAGGTTCTTCCACAACGTTTCTACTGGATTAAGGTCAGGACTTTGACTTGGCCATTCCAAACCATTAACTTTGTTCTTCTTTAACCGTTCTTTGGTAGAACAACTCGTGTGCTTAGAGTCGTTGACTGCAGCGGTCCCCAACCTTTTTAGCGCCACGGACCGGTTTAATATCAGACAATATTTTCACGGACCGGCCTTTAAGGTGTGGAGGATAAATACAACAAAATAAAATGATCGGACCGGCATAAAAACTGGGGTGTTTTTAAAATATAATAATAAACGTGAATCCAATGTGAAATCACAACTTTATTAGCAGCGTCCTCGTAACATCGTCTCTCCCCCCTAACGCTCTCTGGTCTCTATGGTAACGTTTCAACGTATCACGTGACCGAGACAAGCGTCTTGACATGCGTCAAGAGTGAGTCGTAGAAGGATGTAACGGAGAGAATCCACTCATTTTTCAGATCTAGATAATAAATAAAACGGAAATAATGTAAGTTATTTATTCTTTCTGTGCAGCCCGGTACCGGTCCGCGGACCGGGGGTTGGGGACCGCTAGATAATAAAAAGTACATGGTACACATTTTTCTGACAAATGCTTTATTTCTTTGAAAGAAATACCAGTAGGATTGTAACCTAAATAATATATTAAAAATCTAAATATTAAATTAAAAAATCTTTAAGCGCAGCTGGGTTACATGCCTTGTCGACATATGGCTTCATCCAAATTTATTGCTTCACCTCACTTCTCCCTTTGTACACAATCTGTCTGACCGTGGGTTTTGTGGACTGTGGAAAGTCCAACGTCTTTATGAATGGACTTGTAACCTTTTCCTGCCTAATGAACATCAACAACTCCTTTTCTGAGGTCCTCAGAAATCTCTGTTGGTCATGCTATGACGCAATTCCACAAACATCTGATAGGTCTCTGTTCTGTAAAATAAAACATTTTGTTTTTTTGTTTCTTTTTTAACGGTCGCTCATTCACACCTGATTGTCATCCCATTTATTAAAGTCATCTGACTCTAATTTCACCTTCGAATTAACTGCTAATCCTAGAGGTTCACATACTTTTGCCACTCACAGATATGTACATTTGATCGTTTTCCTCCAGAACTAAATGACCAAGTATAATATTTTTGTCTTGTTTTGTTTAATTGGGTTCTCTCTGTCTACTTTTAGGACTTCTGAGAACATTTGATGATTTTAAGTCATATATATGAACTATATAGAAAATTCTAAAGGGATTCACAAACTTTCAAGCACCACTGTGTATCTATCCTGATGGGAGTGGTCTCTTCCCGGTCCCCATCCACAGTTCCCGAGGGCTCACTGAATGGTTTGATTCATATAAAAATGTTGCAAATCATTCGATCAGATCATATCATATCACATCACAGAGTCCCAGCACAACTGAACATCAATGGGAGCTTTTGGCCTAACACCTTACTAAGACACTTTATGATGGTTGTTCTTTTAATTTGTCTGTACCGAAGAGATACTTGATTGGCCCACAGCATTCTCCAAGTGTCTCATTTCTCTTATACGACAGCAGATGTTCCTGTTAGAATGTCTGGGATGGAAAATCCTGTGAATGAGTTGTTACTATAGAAATGACAGCATATTAGACCTGAGCACATTAATCTAAACCTGTGGTTTGTATCACAGCAGGAACTACTGTCAGTGCTGCTGCTCTATCTTCTGACCAATCAGATGCAAGAATTTTAACAGTGCTGTGGTAGAAGCGTGAATTTTGCGTAACCACTTCAAGCATAAAGCGTTCACTTCTTGTATACTAATCTTCTCGTGTCATTTTTCTTTCTCAGTGTGGCAAGCACAGTGAAGCACGCTTTATCCATCTGGCTAAGCATCATCGTGTTCGGTAACCCCATCACACTGTTATCTGCTGCGGGCACCTTAATGGTGTTTGTTGGAGTTTTGCTGTACAACAAAGCCAAACAAGCACAGAGGAATACTCTGCAGTTTCTCGCCCAGTCAGCAGATTCAGACCACAGACCCTTGCTTCAAGAGTCCAACATAAAAGCTGCTGACTGAATCAGCTGGGACTTATATCCTCCAAGGATAGGAGTTTTTATATTTATTCCAGTTTTCCAACCATCTTTTTTTTTTCTTTTTCTCCTTCTTCTTTCTTTCGTTTTCTTTTTTTCTCCCCCAACACGTCCTGAACGAATTCCCCTTATGACTTATTAGATACCTCACATGAGTGGTCACTTACATAGCTAAAGGTAGAGGGTCTAATAAGGAGCATATTATTTGTTCGGAATTGACCAGAAGTAAAATATACGCTGGTGATTTGTTCGATTTATTTTAATTTAGGTATATGTGCATAGGCACGTTGCTGTCTTAATTAGACGACTTTGCTGATTAGTTGGCTGGATATAGTCTCAATATGTTTAAATATCTGTTGCTTCTGTACATTTAAAAACCACTTCACCCTTTTTGTGCTTGCACATATACAATCATGTTGATGCCTAGGGACGATCTAATCAGCATGACACGAGTTAATAAAATATTGGAAATGTGGTGAGGGTAGGGCTGGGTGATGTGACAAAAATCGATCACAATACTTGAGGACATTTCTACGATTCACGATGTGCATAACGATATATAATTTGGCTAAACAACAGTAGTAAAAAATTGTTAAAACTGAGTCTGACAATACTTTTCTTTAATGCCTACAAAAACAAAGATCAAAAACAACATCCATTCAGTACCATTTAATTTGTAATTATTATTTTTTTAAAGGAAAAAATTCATAATAAAATAGTATGTATAAATAATGCATCACTATACCAACGATATCTCGGAAAAGTGTATCACGTAATCATTTATCACAATATTGATATTCTATTGATAAATCGCCCAGCCCTAGGTGAGGGAATATTAGCTTTGTTTTGTTCTAAATCTAGTATTGGAACAGTGGGTTTGTGGGTGGAGAAAAGAGGAGCTGCAGTTTTAACCCAAGAAACAAACTGATCCAATGGTACGCGTTCTTCGAACACATCTTAAAATCGACGGCCTACTTATTTGTACAACTATTGAGCAATGTCAGCCTTGTAGCACAAACGCTAATATTAAATGTACCACTGTCATTATAGCTTGGGCATTTAACTATTGTGGGGAACAATACAGTAGTTTATCATTTTTCAGATTATCGATGATTTCCAAAAATCTAAAAAAAAAAAAAAAAAATTGAAAAAATTATTAGTTATTGCAAGCACTAACAAATAAGGTTGCTAAAAAAATACATTTTTCACAGTGAGCCAGAACATAAAAAAAGATCGCTGACATTATTAAATGATCTAGATTTCAGCCTAAGTGTACGTTTTTATTAAGTCTTTTTGAAGATGTAGAAAAGATGACTATTACAAGTCCTCAAAATTACTATTGACCAAAAAAACAACATATATTTAGGGTCCAAATCAATCCAGACCATGACTGACCATAGGCCAGACTGACACTGTGACGAATGTCTCTGGTCAGTTTTGATTATACATTCCTCCATCATTCACACACACACACAAATTCTACTATAGATAACTTATCCAATAGTCAAATTTATGTCATATTAAGCTTCAATTTTTTTTATTCAGACAATTTTGCTTCTTTCCTAGAAATAAATGCTTGACTATTAACAAAATGTGCCTGTTCTTAGAACAATCTATTTAAAGCTTGAAATTAGAACAAAAAAAAAGTCTTGAAATAAGCTGAACTAATACATGATTTATTATAGACTTTTTTTTTTGGTATCATTTCAAGATTTAAATATACCACAATTTTTCCGGGAAGTTCCTACACGTTGAATGAGCTACGAGCAGCTACGACCACTTTGTTGTGTGACTGTGGAGATGTTCGTTCTTTAAACCGTGATCCTTTTTACACCGGAATGCAACACAGCTCATCTTTAGGTATTAATGCGTGACCTTTTGATACATATTGATGTATTGTTGCATCCCTGTCTTCTTGGGTTTTTTGGAGGGTTTTTTTCGAGATTGTAGAGATATTTGTTCTTTAGTCAGTAACACAGTTCTGTTTGTTCTACAGGGATGATGCACTGCATTTATGATGCAAGACACTTTGATGCAGATAAATTTGCATTGTACTGTTAGTCAATCTTCATTGTACTGTTGTTTGTCGTCGGGAAAATTTACAGTTTCTACCAGAGCTTACAGTCTATCGTTCGTCCCCCGTCCCCCCCAATGGGCCAAATGTCTGTTGCTGACGATACTAATAACAGAACCTGTGTACAGCCTGACGTTTCTGACAGAACCTGTGTTCCTTACACTACTGAGCTAAAGACTGTTTAATATCTATTTTACACTCAACTAAGAGCCTCAGATTTCGGTCTTTTACTTGGTCTGTGTAGCAGCGAATTGTACATGAAGTGTTCTAAACCTGTGTAATTTGGTTTCGAAAATTTTTCATTAGTCAGATGTTTTAAACTGTAATTTAATTTCTTTCAATTATTATAGGTGGACAAATCCGTATGGCTGTCTTAACTGGAAGGACTATATGATATGGCCATGTTTGTTTGTTTGTTTCTATATTAACCACTAATGAACTTTGCATTTTAATACTGAAAATGTTTCATATGTATTTTTGCCTGTACAATTTGGTCTGACCTGTGTAAATGTTCAATCTGTGCATTGATGAGGTGTACAGGTGTAATTTTTTTATTTAGAGGGAAAATGTCATGAATTTATTCTCAAATTTATATTAAACGGAATGCATCTTTTGATGTTGTTATTTTACTTTTTTCGGGTCAACTCCCTTAAAGATTCTGTAAGAAATTAGTCATAAATTGGGCTTTTGTCTGTTTCAGAAACACACTTTACATGACTACTTACAGTCACGTGAAAAATATAAATACACCCTGTGGAAGTTGTTGGCTTTTTTTATATATGTGTATATATATATATATACACACACACACATATATATATATATGTATATATATATATGTGTGTGTGTGTGTGTGTGTATGTATATGTATATATGTATGTATATATATATATATATATATATATATATATATATATATATACACCCTTTTTTTTTTATATAAATATGGACAAGCAAACATTTGATCCTCTTTGAAACAGTGCTTATTAATAAAGTTGATACACTCTATCAAATGACACATAAAATGGACATAGTCATTTTCACAATTTAAATGAACAAAAAGCAGATCATTCACATGGGAAAAGTAAGTACACCGCTAAATTATTATACCTTCAAAACCATAAAATTAGTATCAGGGGTTCAGGAAAGTGTGCCAGTGATTAGAACCTGCTTAAGGAGTGCAGGTGGAACCTGTATTATTTATACCCCTCTCATAAATCGCGAACAAACGCCACCTTAATTTAAAAAAAAACAACGCTTAATAACAATATATATCATAATATGAATGTATATGTTTTTCTTTGTTAAATACCAACACATCCTTTTATTTATTTATTTATTTATTTATTTATTAGCTTCAGATTATGTTGAGCATGCACCATACAAGGACCTGTGCATGAGTTATTATAGAAACAACTCGTGAATTGGACTTTCTGTGTTAATTAACTTAAGTCTTTTTTTTTTTTTTTCTTGTCCCACGATCTTCCGGTCTCAAACTGGTTCAGTGAGCATGACAGAGTTCAGTGTACCTCAATGGCCTGCCCAGTCTCCAGACCTGAATCCAACAGAACATCTTTGTGGAGAATGTGCAGCTGAATAATGGTCAGAAATTCTGCGATTCAATGATGTATGTGGGGTCCAACAGTTTCATACCACATTTGAAATCTGGGATATTGTTTCATTTTTCATTTAAAATTGGGAATAAAACAGAAGGTTTTAGAATTGTGAAATATTTCAAAACAAATAAAGTAAATATTAAATATGTGGAATATTTGATATTCGAGATTCTGCGCTAGTTCTCGGTCCCTATTTAAATGTCATCAAATGTGTGAAATTGACTGTGTTAACTGCTTTGTACTAAAGGTCAGATTTTCTTTATAAATAGATTCTTCTATTGAAGAGCGTGTTCAGAAGACACTCAAATGGATTTTTTTTTCCAGTTTCATTTTTATTGAACATTTCTGCTGAACATTTCTATTGAACATTTCTATTGAACATTTCTACTGAACATTTCTGCTGAACATTTCTACTGAACATTTCTACTGAACATTTCTACTGAACATTTCTACTGAACATTTCTACTGAACATTTCTACTGAACATTTCTGCTGAACATTTCTGCTGAACATTTCTACTGAACATTTCTGCTGAACATTTCTACTGAACATTTCTACTGAACATTTCTACTGAACTAAACATTTCTGCTGAACTCGTCTACCAAACATGTCTGCTGAACATCACCTTTTCTCTTCTCTCCTCCCTTCCCTTTCCAAAATATTTCATTGAGAAGAAAAAAACTAATTGAGCAACACACAGCAGTAAACATTCACAGTTTTTTTTTCTTTTTATACTAACAAAGGAAAACAAAATAAAAAAATATCGTATATCTTATTTTCTAAAGTTTTAGAAAAAACATCACGTCCTTTATCCGCTGCGAGATAGATGGGTATTTAGCAGACTTCCAATGCAACAGTAGGGAACGTCTTGCTATCAGGGATGTGAAAGCTATAACATCCTTTTGTATCGAGCTCAATGGAACTGAGGCTTCAGGAATTCCAAATACAGCAATCAATGGGCAAGGTTTTAAATCTACCCTGAGAATAGTGGACATGATGGTTAAAAAAAAAAAAAAACAGAACAAAAATCCATGGAGATCGGGGCAGGCAAAAATAAAAAAACATATGGCCAAGATGACAGGGAGAGCCATGGCATTTATCACACTTGTTGTCTACATCCGGATACATCACAAAAAGTCTCGACTTGCACAGATGGACTCTATTTAAAACTTTGAACTCTATAAGTCCAAGACGAGCACAAGAAGTGGTAGCCTGTACCCTACCTATAGCATGTTCCCAACATTCCTCACTTATCTGTACTCCTAACTCCGTTTCCCACCCATTCCTTATTTTGTTACTCGACTCATTACCTAGCGTCAAAATAAAATAAAAATCTTAGAAATCATTCCTCCCTGATGCAGATTGTTTGAAAACAAGCTTTCCTAAGCCTGTTCAGGAGGCGCAGAGGACATCAGGAAAACATCTAGAAACAAAATTCCGAATTTGAAAATACCGAAAAAAAAATGCGTCACAGGGAGGTCATCAGTGGATCCCAGATTGGCAAAGCTATCAAATACACCATCGGCATACAGATTTCTAACTTTAGAAAACACTCCAATGGATTTGATCTGAAACGGATCATCGGGCTTTTTCATGTGAAAAATAAGTACACTCTATGGAAATCGTTGGCTTTTTTGACATATTTGGACAAGCAGACATTTTTGAAACAGTGCGTATTAATGAAGCTGATATACAGCGCATCCGGAAAATATTCACAGCGCTTCACTTTTCCCACAGTTTGTTGTGTTACAGTCTTATTCCAAATTGGATTAAATTCATTATTTTCCTCAAAATTCTACAAACAATACCCCATAATGACAATGTGAAAGAAGTTTGTTTGAAATCTTTACAAATTTATTAAAAATAAAAAACAAAAAAAGCACGTGTACATAAGTATTCACACCCTTTGCTCAATACTTTGGTGAAGCTTCTTTGGCACCAATTACAGCCTCAAGTCTTTTTGAGTTTGATACTACATGCTCGGCACACCTATTTTTGGGCAGTTTCTCCCATTCTTCTTTGCAGGACCTCTCAAGCTCCATCAGGTTGGATGGGGAGCGTCGGTGCACAGCCATTTTCAGATCTCTCCAGAGATGTTCAAGTCTGGTCTCTGGCTGGGCCACTCAAGGACGTTCACAGAGTTGTCCTGTAGCCACTCCTTTGTTATCTTGGCTGTGTGTTTAGGGTCGTTGTCCTGTTTGAAGATGAACCTTCGCCCCAGTCTGAGGTCCAGAGCGCTCTGGGGCAGGTTTTCATCAAGGATGTCTCTGTACATTGCTGCATTCATCTTTCCCTTGATTCTGACTAGTCTCCCAGTTCCTGCCATTGAAAAACATCCCCACAGGATGATGCTGCCACCAGCATGCTTCACTGTAGGGATGGTATTGGCCAGGTGATGAGTAGTGCCTGGTTTCCTCCAGACATGACCCCTGCCATTCAGGCCAGAGAGTTCAATCTTTGTTTCATCAGACCAGAGAATTTTGTTTCTCATGGTCTGAGTCCTTCTGGTGCCTTTTGGCAAACTCCAGGTGGGCTGTCATGTGTCTTTTATTGAGGAGTGGCGTCTGTCTGGACACTCTACCATACAGGCCTGATTGGTGGAGTGCTGCAGAGATGGTTGTTCTTCTGGAAGGTTCTCCTCTCTGCACAGAGACACGCTGGAGCTCTATCAGAGTGGCCATCGGGTTTTTGGTCACCTCCCTGACTAAGGCCCTTCTCCCTCGATCGCTCAGTTTGGCTGGTAAGAGTCCTGCCAAAAATTGATAAAAAAGCAAGAGCTAGCTTTCATTATTATATCGTAAATTGTAATGTTTGACACATTGCTGTGGTCTAAGAGGAATCAAATGTATATTTTATGGTGTGCTCTTATGGGAAATACGTATCTTCAGAGTGATAACAGTAACTTGTCTTTCGTTTTTAAAAAGTCTGGGGAGAGGTCTGTAGGGACGTTGCCATAGTAACATAGTAATTCCTCAGAGATAGGTTGAGGGAGCAAATACGTTGCCTATCCCGGTGCATTATGGGAATAAAACTGTGCACCTGATATCCTCCACTATGATTTCGGAGGGCACTACAAAATGGCAGACTCTGAAAACAGAGCACAGTTCCGGAGTACGTAAACTTGTCCACTAGATGGCACAAATGATCTATTAACTCGTCTGTTACCCGGAAGTACTTTCAGACGGTAGCCTGTAGTGCTTTGTTTTTCCGGTATTTTGAAAACGCGCCGAGTAACTTTCAGGTTTGTACGCTGTTTTTAAATAAAACCGTTCTATTTTATATGTATATATATGTTTTAGATTACTTCTAATTTAGCCTAAAATACTTTATGACATGTTCACACATATGGTTGGCTGATATCCAGTTAGCGAACGACCGATTAAAGAGATCTTGAGTTAGGTTAGCTGGCTAGCTGCTACTCCACTATTTCGACTGGCGATTAAACGGGACACGTTTCAAATCGCTTCCTCGTGGACACCTAGTGCCCTAACTAGGCTGTGACGGCTCCGTCACAACATGCACTGTGGAGTGCACTTGCATTGTGTGTGGGAGCGTTTTGAGATTCAGCCCAACGTTATTTACCGTGTGCTAGCTCCGCTAATGCTACTGTTCAATGTTGGGATTGAAGTTAACCAAAATCAAGCTTTGTCAAGTAGCCTAGCTGTTAGCCCGAAACATCCCGGGTATCTGCAGTAGCTAGCTGGCTAAGTTCATTAGCGGTGGGATTTGGATTCCTATAAAATGGCACATTTTCACGCCAGCCCTTTAAGTGTGAAATAAGCCTCGCTTACATCTTCAGTTATTTAACGTTATTTCAGTGTGTGTTTATTGGTGCTCTAGAGGTCTCTCTTCGTGAACTTTCCACCAGTAGAGTTGGTATTACACCCGTTTATTTCAAGTGTCCAGTCAGCCTAGTTAATAACTATAAACTCTGAAGAATTATTATTATTTCATAATGTTAGGTAGTGATTTTCACCACTGCAGCAAAATGTTAAACAACCACAGACCTGTTTCAGACCTAGTGAATTAGTCACTTCACTTCTTATTCTTATTCCTTATTCATTTAGCTTCCCTGATATCTGTGATTTAGTATACTGTTTATAACCTTTCACCTGTTTTTTTTATTTCAATATATATATATATATATATATAAAGTATCTCACAAAAGTAAGTACACCCCTCACATTTTTGTAAATATTTGATTATATCTTTTCATGTGACAACACTTAAGAAATGACACTGTGCTACAATGTAAAGTAGTGAGTGTACAGCTTGGATAACAGTGTCAATTTTCTGTCCCCTCAAAATAACTCAACACACAGACATTAATGTCTAAACCGCTGGCAACAAAAGTGAGTACACCCCTAAGTGAAAATGTCCAAATTGGGCCCAAAGTGTCAATATTTTGCGTGGCCACCATTATTTTCCAGCACTGCCTTAACCCTCTTGGGCATGGAGTTCACCAGAGCTTCACAGGTTGCCACTGGAGTCGTCTTCCACTCCTCCATGACGAAATCACGGAGCTGGTGGATGTTAGAGACCTTGTGCTCCTCCACCTTCCGTTTGAAGATGCCCCACAGCAAAGTGTTATTTCTTCAGTGTTGTCACATGAAAAGATATAAACAAATATTTACAAAAATGGGAGGAGTGTACTCACTTTTGTGAGATACTGTGTGTGAGTGTGTATATATATATATATATATATATATATATATATATATATATATATATATATATATATATACACACACACACACATACAATCTTTATTTAGAACATTTAATTTGTCTGGTGTTTTTGCTCTTGTTCGACTATGAAAGTTTGTAATACCGTTTTACTTTCAGGAAAACATGCGTGGACTTTTTTTTATTAAAAAGTTGAATAAACTTCTAGAATAAAATGTAGTATTAGCAATAACATGAATGTTAGCGCTAAAATGTAAGCACTATTAGCTTTGGGTTGTTTTTTTTTTTTTTTTAACAATTACTTGGTGTTCTTAAACATTGAAGGACCAAAGGTTCAACGAATGATTAAAAGTGTAAAATATTATTGTGTTTTCCATATGGTAAAATACTTGGCCTCACATTCTCAAGTCTCACTATCCTATATTTCTCCTCTCCATTTTCTCAAATTCCTCCCACAACTCTTATAAAGAAAGGTTTAATTCAACACCAAACCCTCTGCTGTAAGTTGTTACAGACTAAACCTTACTTGAGTTGTATGCTCTTGAATAGAGTATTAAACACTAAACTGTCGAGCTATTTGTAATTACTGATAGTGCAAACATAAGCACCTGCTTTGAGCATCTCCTAATCAGTTAAGAAGGACAGACAGGGGGACATACTATAAACCTGTAAACCCAGAGAAAATAACAGGCAGAGACAGGCGATTAATCAGCTACTGAGCACCGAGTCTTTGCAACCGATACCAAACAATTTCCCATGTATCACTGTTTTTTTTTTTTTGCTCTTTTCTTGCAGCTGGTTGTGACTTGGAGCTGATGGGGGACGAAAAAGACACCTGGAAGGTTAAAACACTCGATGAAATTTTACAAGAGAAAAAACGCAGACGAGAGCTTGAGGAGAAGACAGAACCTAAGCGCGTGAAAAATGTAGGCTAAGTTTTGTGCTTTAGGTATAGCCTATTTATTGGAAAATAGCTTGAAATTTACCTAAAGAGATAACTCTTTAATCTTTTTACTCATGTTTAACAACTGCCTTGCCAGTGGTTGATTGATCATTGGATCACACATGGGTCACTGCTAAGCTTAAGTAAGCTCACGTGCATTATCTCATTTATATCGAGTCATGATTCTCCCGCTATCTCCAGTCATTTGTTTCCGCTATCTCAAGGCTCAGTTATCTCATTTATTTAAAGTCTGCAATCTCAAGTCTCAGTTAATTCAAGGCGCAGGTATCTCATTTAAAGTCTGCAATCTGAAATCTCAGTTATCTCAAGGCTCAGTTATCTCCAGTCATTTCTAGTCTCCGTTATCTCATTTATTTCAAGTCTGCGATCTCAAGGCTCAGTTATTATTATAAGTCTGACTTATTTCCAAGGCTCAGCAGATGGCTCTAAAAACTTCAAACTGTTTCCTCTTTGGGCAGACGGATGATCGGGAAGCCAAACGTGACACTCCAGAGGAAGGAGAACTACGGGACCACAGGATGGAAATAACAATACGCAACTCTCCATACGTAAGGGAGGACTCCACAGAAGACAGGTGCTCCACATAGACCCCTTTACTACTATGAAATTATGCTTTATAATGTTGCGTTGCGTGTGTTTCAAATAATATATCTAAGTGTTAAGTTTCTGCATGAAGAATTATGTATAGTTATGTAATTGTAACTCATCTCATATTGGCTGAAAATACACTTTAACTGTTGTTCCCAATTTAATGTAGAGGAGAGGAAGATGAATCGCTAGCTATAAAACCTCCTCAGCAGATGTCCAGAAAAGACAAGGCGTACCACAGGAAAGAAGAGAAGCGGAAGGATAAGAGGAGACATAGGAGCCATTCTGCAGAAGGAGGTAGCCAACATTGCTATGATTGCTGCATAGTAGTTGTTCGACTGTTTCATTTTGTGAAGTAAAATGTTCTTTCCAAGCAGGAAAGCACATCCGCGTAAAGGACAAAGAGAAGGAACGAGAGAACGAAAGGCGGAAACGACCGTGGCAGGACGAAACCAAAGTTCGCAGGGACTATGATCGACAGAAGCGCCGGGATCAGGCCAGGGCCCACTCGCGCAGGGAGAGGTGATTACACACACAGACACACAAAGATTTCTCTATTTGTTTAGAATGGTGAGCAACAAGCTGGATGCATTGACCTTGAAGAAAACAACAGAGTAAAAATGTTGAAGAGAAAGAAGAAAGTGCTATTTGTCATTAATATCTTATTCAGCAGTGTTAGGGTTGCAGTTATTTTTAACAAAAAAACCCAGAACAACTGATTTAAATCAGTTACCTACACATTATTTGATATGAACAACTATCTGATGCTACGTCATTGTTTTTTGTTAAATCATTACACTTTTGGACTGCAGATAGAAACTGAGACGTTTAATTTCATTGGTCATCTCAATATGTCTGAACAAGCGCTTGAGTGAGAAATAACGACACGAATTGTTGACTCTATGCAAGATTGTTTATACAAACATTTTGAGGGTTTTGTTGTTGTTGTTTTTTTTGGGTTTTTTTTTGCTTTATGAGTAACCTGTTGTACCTCTCACCCCTGTTCATATTTTCGTGCTCACTGAATTTGCTATAATTTGAACAATCTAAAAAAAAAACAAAAAAAAAAAACATGGTGGGTACTGAAGAGTTTCTCATGATCAATGACGTGACAGTCATGTTTTTCCTTATTATACAGGAAAATTAAATTACCCAGCCATGCGATGAAGAAAAGCTTTTAAATTTAAAGTATTGCTTTGTTGGTTAGAAGATTTTTATTGTGACATTAATCCAAATTTCTTACATCAAGATAACTTCACCACAAATTCTCATTTATGTCTGCTGATGGTATATTTTAAGTAGAGTGTATTTTTATTAGTACTGTACATAAATGTCCCAAAGAAGCAGGGTCTAGCCAACAGGGAGCAACAAAATGTGACAGCCTTTTATTTGAGGTGGGGGCATCCAAAACTCCGGTCTTCCAAACTTGTGTCGGAATTAATTTCTGGTGGATGGATGCCTAGAGGAGGGCTACTACAGGCTAATAACTCTTGTCTGGTAAAAGTCCAGGTTGCTTTATATTACATTTAGGATTTCTATCAATTTTCACATCTTATAAATTAAAAGCTGATCCAAATTTTTATGGATCAGGTTACATTTACTGACTGAGACCGCTTAGCTACTGGGTTTGTGATTGATTGGCTCAAGAGCCTTAGGGAGTTTTGGTTGTTAATAACACTACACACTTGGATGTATTGGAGCTAATGAATTACAACGCACCGACCGGTTTTCCTGTTACGTCCACAGGGACCGTCTGGAGCAGCTGGAGCGGCAGCGTGAGAGGGAGAAGAAGTTGCGTGAGCAGCAACAAAAGGAGCAGAGAGAGCAGCGCGAGCAGAAAGAGAGGGAGAGGAGGGCTGAGGAGAGACGCAAGGAGCGGGAGGCACGACGAGAAGGTAGTTGTTTATAATGACCGACACAACGGTACGCACAGTTTATTTTCATTTATTTATTTTTAGAGAGCGGTTTCAACGTTATGTCAAATAATCACATTCTACTGTGCACAAAACTTGAAGTAATTCAAGCCTCATAGACTAATTGCTCAATTAATTTATAAGCACTTCCTGTTTACGCAGGTCCTCCTTCCCACCACCGGGGTGGCCCCATGGAGGATTACGGGGACAAAGCCAAGTCTAGGCACCGCAGCCGCAGCCGGAGTCCTGTTCGTTTACAGCGAGAGCAAAGACCAGAGAGTAGTGAACAGCGGCGACCAGGTCAGTTAAACCAAGCCAAACACAGTCCTATCAGTCACAATGGAATGCTGTATAACGTGAGTTACACCGTATTCTCTCAAAGGGAAGCCTGTTTATTTGGTGTTCTTTATTGGGACATTGGTTTACAATATACATCCCTTTTGCAGGCCAATCTGGTGGGTGGGGGGGGGTTGTTGGGGACACTGAAAACCAAGGTATCCTCATGAATGGTCAAGAACAGTTATGTAGTAAGAACAGTCGTTTGTTTTTTATTTTTTTTCCTAGTGGCATACATATCCTATGCTTACAGAGTTCAAAAAAAATATTTGATTAGTTGAAATAATCCTTGGACGCTGACTGTGCTATATTAGTCACATTCATTGGAAGCTGTAGTCTATTAATATAGCCTTTTAATCGCTATTAATATTATAGCTTCATCAGTCAGCTTTGGCAGCAGAGCTTTTGACAATATGTTGATCCCACACAATTCAATCGGTGATCTAAGCCATTGATTCCATTTTCCTAAACGCAGCCAGAAAATGTCAGTAAAAAACTATGTTGCATTAAGGTGCAGTATCACATTACAAATATAGAAAAGGAATAATTCTTTGACATATTCACATAAACACTCCCCACCCCCCAGGGGAAAGTTAGCTTTTTGAGCCAGTCATAGGCTTAAGAAATAATCCAGCTATGCCGTATGTGTTTTTAAAGGATTTGGACCGATTTAAGTGTTTTGTGTTCCAGTGTAGTTAGTCAAATATTTGATTAGATTATATTGTTGTATTATATTCAGTGCAATTGATCATGACTAGGAACAGTAACTGTAGTTACTTGTGTTTGCTTTATTATAAAATAAGCTTTTTACCTTCAAATAAAGCAGACTTTCTGCACCCTGCATTTTGTGGTGTTACAATTGAAATTTGTTCGAATTGAAATTGGGATTTTGCTATTTGATTTAGACACTATTTGAAAGTGCAAAAAAAATATATTTTTATCGAGACACCAAGGTTTATTATACAAGAAAAAGGTAGATATTTGTTGCTGGTGTTCACCCCTTTGGGTCAATAATTGGTAGACCCTACTTTGGCTGCAATTATAGCTGCGAGCCTTCTGGGATACGTCTCTGTTAGCTTTGCACATCTGGATCCTAATATCTTTGTCCATTCTTCTTTGCAAAATTGCTCAAGATCTGTCAGATTGGACGGAGACTGTTGGTGAGCAGCAATTTTCAAGTCTTGCCACATATTCTCAATGAGATTGAGATCTGGGTTTTGACGGGGCCCTTTGGCAGTATGTTTAGGGTTGGAAGGTGAACCTTCTCGCCAGTCTCAAGTCTCTTGCAGACTGGAACAAAGTTTCTTCTAGGATTGCCCTGTATTTGTCCTGGTTCCAGCCATCAACCATGACCACTTTTCCGAGTTCCTGCTGATGAAAAGTGCCGTGTCTGGGCTATGGTTGTCCTGTGAACAGCTTACATTATCAGAGCTGTGGATCTTTATAATGCCTTCATTGTTGCCCTTGGACTTTTCGCTGCTTCTCTGTCTAATGCTATCCTTTCTCAGTAACTTACTTTTGGTAGATGTCCTCCTGTAGTCGTGGTTGTGCAGTATACTTTCCCCTTTTAATAATTGATTTAATTGCGCTTTACGGGATGTTCAAAATTTGGGATATATACGTATACTTTTTTTTTATATCCAAACCTAAGAGTCCTTTTCCAGAACTTTTGTCTCAGACTTATTTCGATAGCGCTTTCCAAGAACAACTGGTTATACAAGAACCAATTAAGATGTATCACAGCAATGGGGGCTGAATGCTTATGCAACTGCAGTGTTTTTGTTTTTTTTTTTTTTTTTAAATTTGTAAATAGTTACACGTACTATATAGGTTTTTCCATCCTCATTTCAGTATAATAGTCTAATTTGTGTAAATTCTTTATATACTTCCTGGAACTGAAATGGAGCAGTGATAGGACATGGCAGTGGCACTCTTCCCCACCCCCTTTTTTCGCAGGTGCACACCTGTTGGATCCTGTCAGTCTTTTACATCCTAAAGTCATGATCTGATTTTTAACCATCGAGCTATCACGGACAGATAAAGTCTAAGACATGAACCACACCATATGTGGTTTTCATCAAACCTTTTTATAAATCCACCATAACCGCACTAGTCTTCTTTTTACTTCTTCTACATAATTGTATGTCTGCAGTCTCCATATGGACCTTCAACATTATATGTATTTATATTAGGCTAACATTACATCACCAAAGAGCCAACATTCAGACACTGCAGGTTCTATGGTGGGGTTTGGGAACCGTAGACCATTTTCCAGACCAGACAGATAGCGATCTGGATCTTTATGTAGCTGTTAATACTGGAATTTTCCAGAATATTATTATCATTATTATTATTATTATTATTATTATAATATTATTATATTATTATATAACATAGGTCCAGATAATCTGCACCTAAGTTTTGGTCTAGATTCAACGTATGACATCCCCAGGCTTTTTCTTTTCACTTTACCCTGTATATTTTATCATATTGACCTTATATAAAAATACATACATGATATCAGATGAATATTTTTCTGCTATTTTATTAGTCTAGTCGCTGTCTTAAATACTAGCAGTCTGCTACTTTTGCGACTGTAATGGTAGCTATTAATAAGTGCATATAAGGTTGTTTCCACACTGTAAAAAGAATTTCAGCCAGAGCTTTTCCTCAAAGTTTTAATGGACCATTCTAGCCCGCTTGTGTGGTAATAAGACACTTTTAGTGGCGTGTGCTAGCCATTAGAGTTCTCTCACTGGCGGAGTATGTTGTGCGGTCTGCTTCTCGTAGGCCATTAGATCACCCGGTTTCCTTCGCTGTTTTTGCGAGATCACTGTAAAAGTGATAAGCATCCCCAAGATTGTGCCAAGCATTATATAACAGACGTCTGACTTTTAAATATAAATTTTTTGTTTTTAATACTAGCATTGTTAGCATAAACATTTTTTTTGTTTGTTTGTTTTTTTGACGTCAGTAAAAGAAGAGAAGCAAGAGGATTTACTGGCTGATCTTCAGGATATCAGTGACAGTGAGAGAAAGACAAGTACGGCTGAGTCTTCAATTGGTAAGCATATACATGCATGCACACACAAGAAACTAAACTCTACAATCAAATATTAATCTGTTTTGGTTGGTTATCAGCGTGTTATGAACTTTTGCAATTAAAGGCTCAGCTTCTGGTTCGGAGGAGGAGGAGGACGAGGAGGATGAGGAGGAGGAGGACGAAGAGGAGTCGAGCAGCCCGAGTGAGGAAAATGAAGAGGTAGAGTCGGGATCAGACTCTGAAAGATCTGAGCAGAGCGCAGGTCAGTATCCCTCCAACCTCGGACCTGAATGCTCTCAATTACATTCTCAATTACAAACCCAACTGAAGTTCTTTGCAGGCAAACAGAGGTCAGGTCAGTTTTACGGACTTTTCCAGTAACTTCTGGCAGTAGTAAGTCACGTAACTGACTTACCCGATTGAACACAATTCAAATTATGGCGGTGAAAATGGTTAACACATAATCCATGTTGGTCCTATTTTTAGTATTAGTGACTTTTTATTAAAAATGTTCAACTTTTTCATTTGTAGAAGACGTGAGTGAAGATGAGCAATCAGAAGAGGAGGAAGACGAAAGAGAGAATGGCAACCACATACCTGCTGGTGAGGGTGGGCTTACAAACCCAGACACTATATGACTCATTTCAGTCTTTCAGTTTATTGGGCTTCCTTTTTTTTTTTGTCCTGGCTGCTGTGAAGGCCAATAGATTTGCACTGTACTCTTTTCCTGAAAAGCAGCTATTACAATGGCTTAGTGCGGCTTAAGAATAAAGAAATGGTCGTGCAAAAAATTTAAACAAAGCCAGATAGAAATAATTGCAGGATTTAAGCAAATAGAGAAAGACAGAAATATTACACTGCTATAGGGAATATGAAAATCTGTGCAAATATGTCATATGAAAAAGTAAGTACGACATGCTTCTTTTCTATTGATCTCATTTTTTTTTAAAATCTTCAGTATTAACAATATGTAGATAAGCATTATGTAATAATTAAATACAACAAAAATTTGATTTTGCAGTCATAAAAAAAAAAGATGATTTTTCTACTGAAAAAGCAAGTACGCCCTTGGCTTCAGTAACTGATATTGTCCCATTTAACAGAAGCAACTTTATGTAGGCATTACCTATAACTGCCTAAACTTTGCTCCAAATAAGGTGGTTTTAGTGTTTTTGTGTCATTAACACAAGTGTTTCTCCACAGTCCCAGAGTCACGGTTTGATCACGACTCGGAGGAGAGTGTTGAGGAGGATGAGGGTGAGGAAGTAGACGCGGCAGACGTGACCCCTCAGTCTCATTCTCAGTCAGCCACACCAGAGGAAAATTACGTCCCAGATTCTCCACCAGTCTCACCTGTAGAGCTGAAAAAAGAGCTGCCCAAATATCTGCCTGCCTTACAGGTATGCAACAGGGCTGTCACCAAGGAATGACTTAAAATGGAGGAATTTCTGAATAGCTAAATTGCAATTTTTTTTACTATTGGTTTTAGGTTTTTACATAATTACATCTTCTGCACTGTACACATCAATCAATGGGATTTAAATTATTGGCTAGAATACCTGTTGTTGTTGTTATTATTATTAGAGAAAGGATAATTAACTCTGGAATAAACAACATTGTCTGCTATTTAAATGTGTTTGCATTTAAATTGGCCTTGCTCAAGAGCCCAGTAGGGGCAGCTTGGTGGTGCTGGGATTTCAATTCCCAACCTTCCGATCAGTAGTCGAGTGCCAATACCACTGAGTTATCACTGCCATTTTGTTTGTTTCCAATGCGAAGAAGTTTATTTTGTATATATCCAATTCAATCATTATTATATGGAGTGGGAATTTTATACTTGATGCTCTCACCATAACATGCACTTGACTGCTGCATCTCTGCTTTGTTTTAAGGGCTGCCGTAGCGTGGAGGAATTCCAGTGTCTGAACCGTATAGAAGAAGGCACATATGGGGTGGTATACAGAGCCAAGGACAAGAAAACCGATGAAATCGTAGCTCTTAAACGGCTGAAGATGGAGAAGGAGAAAGAGGGATTTCCAATCACCTCCCTGCGAGAGATCAACACCATCCTGAAGGCCCAACACCCCAACATTGTCACTGTCAGGGTGAGCGATTTAGACCTCAATATTTTTCCTGACCTCTGTTGAATAATTACATAACATCATAGTTGATATAGTCATTGATTAATAAGTCGATATTTGAAAGGTTTAATATCTCATTTTGTTTGAATCCATGTTTCTGCAGGAGATAGTTGTGGGCAGTAATATGGATAAGATCTACATAGTGATGAATTATGTAGAACATGACCTAAAGAGTCTCATGGAAACCATGAAACAGCCTTTCCTACCAGGTAGAGTACAGAATTGTTTTATTTATTTATTTATTTGCCGTTTTATAAATAATATGCAAATACAGCTGTTTTTTCTCTCTCTCTCTCTCTCTCTGTAGGTGAAGTGAAGACTCTGATGATTCAACTACTAAGAGGAGTTCGCCATCTCCATGACAACTGGATCCTGCATCGTGACCTTAAGACCTCCAACCTGTTGCTGAGCCACAAGGGCATTTTAAAGGTGCGACTTGACTTGTACTTTAATATCTAATGTAATAATACTGTTTCATGTGTTCTAGGTAAACCCATCCTATTTGATATAGGATATGTATGTGTTTTGTCTGGAATGTTGTTCTTGGATTGTACATATGGTTTCTGTGTTGTGTAGATTGGAGATTTTGGACTGGCACGAGAGTATGGTTCCCCGCTGAAGCCTTACACACCGGTGGTGGTCACTCTGTGGTATCGTGGCCCAGAGCTTCTTTTGGGAGCAAAGGTAAGTAATGCATACACTTCATGAATAAGCTGTGCCTAGCCTTCGTGAGTATTTTTAAACTGTATACAAAATTGTAGTTTTTTCCAAAGAATGTGCTTATGCAACTTTTGTTAGGACGTGTATACGGATTGATATGATTTATTTCATGACAGGAATACTCCACAGCTGTGGACATGTGGTCAGTGGGCTGCATATTTGGAGAGCTGCTTACCCAGAAACCACTCTTCCCGGGCAAGTCTGAGATTGACCAGATCAACAAAGTATTTAAGGTGCACTTTTATACAGATACTTAAGTCCTCAGAAAAAAAATTGTATTTTGAGTGGGAAGCCATGGTTTTTGGAAGTTATTTAGGAATTTCGATAACACTGATCATTGCAATGATTCATGTGATCAGATCTAGTGATCTTCTGCCGCCATGGTATTTGGCAGGTTCCCCATACTCATTTAAATGCTGCTTATCTATTTGTTTTTTCAGGTGTGTGAAATCCCCCAAATCCTCTTAAAACGGTTTGTGTTATAAGTGAGACTGTGTGTGCAATTGGTTTTTCCTGTGTCGCAGGACCTCGGCTCTCCCAGTGAGAAGATTTGGCCAGGTTACAACGAGATGCCTGCGGTGAAGAAGATGACTTTTACAGAATATCCCTATAACAACCTGCGCAAGCGCTTCGGAGCTCTCCTCTCGGACCAAGGCTTCGACCTCATGAACAAGTACGTTCGGGATTTTCAGGTTGCTTTGAAAGCGATACACACACGCGCACACATACACAGCAGCTCTTTTCTCACAGGCTTACTTCAGAAGCTAGGTATTTTAATCACATAAATTTTCTCCTCTGTGATTTTATTTTTGTACAAATGTTTTATTAGAATTCGATAAAGATGAAAAATAAATTGTTATAGTACTTTATTCCACATACTAGGTTTCTATGTTGACAGCAGTGGCAGCCATAATTCAAATCGCAGTTTTATATCAGTATGCATTGAAACACGTAATCATTTCTTTCATCGTTTCTCATCATGTTGATTATTGTCCTATAACAGCACAGCCCTGAGTGTTTTAATGCATACACATGCCAAGCCAACATGGCTGACTCCCCAATATGGGTTTGTTGTTTTGTGATTCTGTAGCTGAGTGACCTAAATATTTAAGCAGGATACTTAAATTGGGCGCACACACGTGCATATGTGTGTTCGGTTTGAGCAGATGACCATGTCTTTGCATTGGTGCTTCTGTCTGGAGCAGCAGGGGATTCTGTCTGTCAGGAATATGTCTGGCATGCTAGACACAGGGCAGACAGCAACAGCAGCCAAATTACACATGCTAGTCTGCAGCCCCGATGATCTCAGGAAAAGAGCCATTTACTACTTTTCCCTCCAGCTTACTTGGACCTATGGATTGCTTTCATAAGATGTTCGGAGTGCAGCAGTATACAAATGACATCACAGATACACAAGACAGGGTTTTAAAACAGGCTGGGCTACTGTTTATTTCTACAGGGCCTATAGAAAATCATTATACCTCTTACACCCTGAAATCATAAAAAAATAGTAATAATAATAATAACATTCAAAACAACACAAGTAACGTAAAAAAGGCAACAGTTCGGAAACAGAAAAAAAGAAAGAATATCAAGAGTCGGAAAAGTGATCGGTCCAATGATTTAATACTTCGTAGAGCCACCTTTTGCTTTAATTACAGCCATCAGTCTGTTTGGATATGTCTCTATTAGCTTTGTGCACCTAGATTGGAGAATATTTGCCCATTCGTCCTTGCAGAATTGTTCGAGTTCAGTCAAATTTCGTGGGGAGAGGCGATTGACTGCTGTCTTCAAGTCCATCCGCAGATTTTCAATTTGATTTGGGTCAGGGCAGTGACTTGGCCAACCAAGGACATTCACCTTCCTATCGTTAAGCCACTGCGTAGTTTTTTTTTGGCGGTGTGTTTACGGTCGTGCTAGAAGGTGAACCACCTGTCCATCTTCAGCTGTCTAGCAGAGGGCCGCAGGTTTTCCTCAAGAATTTGTTTGTACTTTGCAGCATCCATTTACCTTTCAATCCTGACCACCAATTGCCCAGTCCCCACTGAAGAGAAACACCCCCACAACATAATGTTGCCACCACCATGCTTCACAGTAGGTATGGTTTGTGTTGGGTGGTGAGCTGTTTGGTTTTCGCAAAACGCTTGCAGTTCAGTCCAAAAAGTTCTATCTTGGTCTCATCTGTCCATAACAGCTTTTGCCACATGGCATTAGAATCTTCCAAGTGTGTTTTTGCAAAGTGCAAACGAGACACTGTGTGGCCCTGTTTCAGAAGAGGCTTCTTTCTTGCCACCCTGCCATACAGGCCAGCTTTGTGAGGTTGTTGTCACATGCACAGGCCAACCAATCTCAGCCATAAGGACTTGTAAGTCCTTCAAAGTTGCCATTGGTTTCTTGGTAGCTTCCCTGATCAGTATCCTCCTGATTCGGTCTTACAGATAGGGGGGAGGACCCGATCTAGGCAAGATGTTGGTGGTGCCATATGCTTTCCACTTCTTAATAATGCTCTGAACAGTTCTCAGTCGGTTAAAGCCTTTGAAATCTTTTGTTTCCTCCTCCTAACTTGTGCCTTTCCACAACCTTGTCCCACAGCCCTTTTGAAAGCACCTTTCCAACCACGGTGTATTGTTTGCGTTGCCATGCACTACCAGTAATGGAATCATCATGGAACAGCCGGTTTTCTTATGAAGTATTCAAAACCAACTGCTATTGGTGTCAGGTGGGGGGCAGTTAACATGGTGTGTGATCTGGGAATATTCTGTTTGTACCGGAGTAAGTTTGTAATGGTTACTCTAAGGGGCTGATCACTTATCCAAGCCAGGTATTTCGCCAATTACATTTTAATAATTGTTCAAATTTATTTATTTATTTTTTCATGTTGATGTCGAGTGTTATAATGTGTAAATACAGCTGGTAAAAGTTCGGTTAAATTTTTTATTTGAATAAAATTTACTGTCACATTACACCCTGGAAATTATTTACATTTCCATGGTGTAATGTGACATAAAGTAAGGCTTTTGATAGGGTATGATGATTTTCTATAGTCCTGCAGTCTTTAAAAAAAAAAAAAAAAAAGACTTTTTAAAAAGTCTTTTAATTTTAAAGATTTTAATCTTTTTTTTTTCCAGTACTTCCAAACTACTGTTGTAGTTTTTACAGCATTTCCTGTCGTGTAGTTGAAAACCAATACCAAGATGCAGCAAAATGTATTTATTGGGTTGAATGATCTCCCCAAATGATACCAAATGATCTCCCCAATTTGGTGACCCAATTCCCATCTACTAGACAGCTGTCCTCTACTACACAATAGCTACCAACGAGGGAGGGTGAAGGTTAACGTGTGCTTTCTCCGAGACATGTGAACCTTTGAGAAAAGCACTACCTGCCCTTTTCGTCATACATGAGCTCGCAGATTGCCGTGGTTGGCTAGTCTCACTGTGATCAACAGGAGCGAGAGTACGCAAATCCCTCCTACCCAGAAGCCAATTTTCCTCCCGTGCCCCTGAGCTAAGGATATTATCTCCTGGATTCTAATTCACAATTTGTGCAAAGATGGATCTCAAACTCATACAGGCACTGTTGGAAAGTGGTCAAATATGCAGAAGATGCTGGAAAAACAAAGAATGTGCAGGACCTGGAGGATTTTTCTGAAGAACAGTGGGCAGTTTAACTGCTCAGCAGAAACAAGGGACTCATGAACAACTATCACAAAACATAAAAACAGTCGTTGATCATCCAGGTAACGACACACAGTATTAAGAATCGAGGGTATGTAAACTTGTGGGCTGGTTCGTTTGTGTCAGTTCAGCTATTTTTGTGTCTTGTGGACTAGATGTGAAGATATGTTTATTCATATATATTAAATCATATATAGTAAAACAATGCAATTATTATGATCCCTTTTATTTTTAATATATTAACATTTTGCAAGGCCTATGTAAACTTATGACCTCAACTGTATCTAAACACCACCTCATGTTAAAGCATAGCTTTGAGTACTTTTCAAAAAGCAAACTTAAGAAAGGTCAAGATGGGTCGTCGTCCGTCTGTCCCAACCCCCGTATTTTATGTAACATTCAGATGTGGTAGACTGTTTATTGAGAGAATGATGCAAATTGAGCGAAACGGACTGAAAAACAAAAAAGTGTTTATGCAGACGCAGAAGGAAAATGCACTCATTAGTTAAACAAGCAACCTTCGCGTAAACAGTTGTGACTGGTCATACTGGATTCAGCTGCTGTATTGCAAAGAAGATGCTAGTAGATTGAAGACTGGTGTGCAGTACATTGGGCAGTACATGTAGTTGTTAAATAATCTTTTACACAGTCCACTCAATGTTGAGCCTCACCTCTTTATCATCGTTGTACTTTTACTGCACTTAACATTGCAAACATTGCCAGACCATTCTGGACTTGGATTAATCTGACTTTAGTGTAGAATTATCGTCCATAAGAAGAGTTAAGAAGCAGTAGGGAAAAGACAGCTGCAGACAAAGTAGAGTGGGCTGCCAGATTACACAAAGCTGAGTAATCCACAAAACCCAAATATTTTTGCATGGTGTTTTAAGTCAGCTGTTTTACAATGCATTTGATGGATTAGTGGCTAAAATAAAAGAGAAGCTCAAGAAAAATACGAGCTTGGGCTAGCATGCAAGCCATTTTGTCTCTCGTGTAAATCAAGCCTGCCGTCTCTTTTAGATTCCTGACCTACTGCCCCGCCAAACGGATCAGCGCTGATGAGGCATTGAAGCACGAGTATTTTCGGGAAACGCCGCTCCCCATCGAGCCCTCGATGTTCCCAACTTGGCCGGCAAAGAGCGAACAGCAGCGGGTGAAAAGAGGAACGAGCCCCCGACCCCCGGAGGGAGGCCTGGGCTACAGCCAGCTGGTACGAGACACTATAGCTTAACTGCCAGTGTTGTGCCTGGAAGCCTTACTGTACATGTGGAACTCAAGTTATCATTTATACAGTATTGTCTGACTTTGGTCTTAAGGAGTCCCTCTATGAATCTAAACTCTGTTGAAGCCAAAATAACCAAATGTAATGTTCTTAGACTAAAGAAGTGCCAAGAAGCGTTGAACTGAATGCTGTTTTAGCTAGCACAGGTTTAAATAGATGAGGATCATGTATAAGTATAGGACGAATGATTTCATACTGTAGCTGATTTCTCTTGTAAACACCTTTTCATGCTCACAGTTTTCACCCCGTTTCAATTATTTCTTAATTTTTTTTAAGGGTGATGACGATCTGAAAGACACTGGATTCCACTTGACGACGGCCAACCAAGGACTGTCCAAGTCAGGCCCAGGATTCAGTCTGAAGTTCTGAGGTAAATGGTCAGAGCTACGGGAATTGTTTGCTCTTTGTGGCACTAATGCCAGGACTCCGCTTAAAAGAGACTCCCTGAAAGCTGACCAGATTTTCCTCTGAGACTCCGTAAAGCAAACTGTTCGAAACAGTATGAAGATGGAGAAATTCAAGTCCTGTCTGTTCATCTACTCCGAGCAGTTATAGAGGCAATGAACTGCTCCTGCATTGCACATAATCCCAAATTGGGGTTCTGACTTCTGATGTGATTGAATCAATTTTTTTTTTTTTTTTTTTTTGAGGGGGGTGATTGTCCTGTTTGTGTTTGTCTAGAAGTTTTAGCTTCCACTCAATTTCTAAGTACAGATTTTGAGTTTCATGGGTTTTTTCTTTAAGCACCAGACAAAGGACTGTTCAGATTCAAGACCGCATTCCAGGCTACACATAATGGATTCATAACTGGGGTTTGCCAAAACTGTCAGTTATTGACACAGGTGATATTGGGTTATAAGAAATAAACTATTTCCAAGTCTATTTATACACTTTTACTATTTCTCAAGTGTCAGTAGTGAATCTTTTTAATTGTTTTTATTTTTTTCATTTTTTAGTTAAAGCAGCAGTTACGAAACTGACGTTTAAAACAGAAATGACAAAAAGTGGGGGAAAACAGTCAGGGCAGCCTTGAAAGCAGCTCCAGCACCAGATGTCCAAAAATGATGTCATTCTTTGCACTGCACACACGCTCGGCACAATCAAATCCACCTCCTCCATTTTACTAGCAAAGAAGCCAGAGTGACTTTCCGTTGAAGCCGATATTCTCCACTTCAGTCATGGATACTTAAAGATTCGGGAGTTTAAAAATGGGAATGAGAAATAAAGTGCTTTAATTTCCCAGGTATTATATAGCATCTTGTTTCTGAAGTAGCCCTGACTCACTGGATGATCACTGTGTGGTCTGCCGGTGTTTTCATTTCTTCAGTAGTCACAGTAGCTAATTAAATGGTTTGAAATGTCATACAGCTGGTAGACATTTGAAGTACAATTACTGGTCAATTTCTTGGCATAGTAGCTACTGGCTATAGGATATTCAGCCACCTCGGAACACGTTTTAAGACACAGCTAAAATTCATCATTGGATATATGGATTTTAAGTGTGTGGACTGGTTAAAGTATGAAAATTGTCATTGTAAAAAAAACAAAACTGTGAAGCTGAAAATCTGAGCATCTGAGTTCGTGCTGAGCATGTCACAGGCAAGTGTTTTCATCATAAAATAAACCAGTCAGTATGAAAATTAGGGTTGGTATTGTTAGTCACAGTTCATGCCCCGACTTTCATGTACCTCATAGATACTCAATTTTATCATCTAATGACACACTGATAAATACTGACTATGTAATAGATGTTCTGTGAAATGTTTTCATGCTTTTTCTTCAGTTTAAAGATACTCCATACTGATACGTTGGGGTTTTTTTTTTCCTCTTTCTCTCATTTTCACAGCTAGCCATGTACCCAAATACCATGATAGAATGAAACCATTATATTTTTAAATTATCATACCATCAAAACATAACACACAATACAAATACAATAACGAGTTCCATTTGAAGGAAGTGGGTGTGTATAGGGTTTAGGATATTTCTGAATATAGAATTTTGATCTCATGAAGAGTTTAAACATCTGGAACCTTCTTTTTTATATGTGTGTGTATATATATATATATATGTGTATGTATATATGTGTGTGTATATATATATATATATATATATATATATATATATATATATATATATATATATATAAAAGAAGTTTCCACGTGTTTAAACTCTTCATGAGATCAATATATATATACATATATACTTTTTTTTCTATTGTCTGATGACTTGTTTTATGTAGAACTTCTGCATCAAGCAATTTATTCAATATAGGAGAACTTGTTTCCAAAATGAAACACAATAATAGAGTTAATAAAGGAAAGCCACAACTGTCAAAGAATAAATTTTTATTTAGCACCTAAGGAAACAAATTTACCACAAAAAAATGACAACAGAAAAACCCTGACATCAAAATATTTTTAGCTTTATGTATGAATCTAGAGGAATATGTGCCCGAGTAATTGAGGTTCCATGGTGCTCCTAAGCCTTTGGTTGCTCATTTGCTCTTTTTCTCCTATACAGCACTTGATCACAGACTTTTTTTTTCTCGTTTGTTAAATAAAGGACAACACTGGCAGAGAGAATGGAACACTAATTTTGGACAAAACCATAAAGTGGTTTCTGTCAGTACTATTTCATGTTGTGGCTTGACCTCCTCAGAAGCGCACCCGTAGCTTCCAAGAATAGGTTGTCAAAACCTTGTTCTTCTTCCTCACGATGCAGGTGTACGTGCCCTCATTGATAGCGTTAGCCACAATACTAATGTGATCGTCCTTCAGGGTGATGTAGCCAGGGTGAGAGAACTCCAGCAGCTCGCCATCTTTATACCAGCTACAAAGATCAGAGTGGTGAAGGTTAGTGGATTATGATTGACCCTAAAATAAATGCAGTTATTTCTTGGTGGATCACTTGTTCAAACTTCCAAATTCAGATCAGTACAGTTTATGTAAGTAAATAAATAAATAAGTACAATCCAGTCATCACTGTTCAGTGTTTGGGTTACAAATTTAAAAAAAACGAAACAAAAAACACTCACTCCACTTTTCCTTGCTTTGCAGCAATTTTCTTTCCACAGCGGAAGGTAAGTTTCCTTCCCTCAGCAACCAGCTTATGTTTGGTCCGTGGTGGCTTTGGAGTCGGGGCGACGGTAGGAAAAGGGAAGGCTGTTTGGGGGGAAAAATGACCATCTCCTGTCAATACTAAGCACTGACATGCGATACTGTAATGTCTGCAACATGTGTATTTAAAACTGTTCATGGCATTCATCTTCACGTCCTGGAACCTGACCAGGTTTCTCGAGGTTTAAGCCAAACTGATCTCCAAAAAAAGAGCATCCGCAGACATGAAGTAATGTTTACCCTGAGTTTTGAAAACGAATGGTCGTGTCATCCACGTCGTTGGATACGGAGATGTCTGGAAACTTCACCGACTTCTAACTCATCGTAACCACAAATGTTTTGGTCCTGCTCCACACAATGTTGATCGTTATGCATCTGAAGCCCACAAGCTGCATGCTGGGATTTCAGTGGCTTGTAATCATGCAAAACATGCTCCCCGAAAGACCAGATTTCACCCTGACTGCAATGACAACCAGACTCGGAACTGCCTTTTCATCCAAGCAAACAAAATTTCAGCTTTTCGCACCAGTCTGGCTTGAAGAGGAGACATTTTCCCCAGTGTGTTCTAGCATACAGAGCTTTCCCAAAATGTTTGGATTCCTCAAGTTTATCTACGCTGCTGTTATTTAGCAGCCAGCACCATGACTTAATGAGAGCCTGAAAATGGGTGTATGGTGGTTCTCAAAAAATGTCTCTCTCTTCAAAACTGGCATGTTTTAGTCTGCTAAAGGGCTTGAAACAAACTTGGGGGGGTGGGGGGGTGTGACCCAGTCTTTCAGACCAGTAGGATCTGTCCATGAAAAAACCAGGGTCGCTTTTATTGTTGTCTATTCAAAAAAAAAAAAGTAGGTGCTTGGACTGAGATGATGATACAGTTTTAGCTGCAAACTCATATGAGGAAGATTATAGCAATTCCATCATCTAATTGGAAACATTAAAATTAAAGCATCGTTTGAGGTTTTGAACTTTCTGTAAAGTTCAATGAAAGCTCAACATTTGTAGAACTCTTTTTATCCCCTTATCACGCAGCCGTTAAGTTAATCCAAGTACCAAAAAACCGATTCAATATAAACAGCTCCACTACACCGACTTGAAGTAGAAAAGTTGCTCAAACCGACCAACTTGTTCAACTATTTTAATAACCTGGTAGCAGAGATAAACACTACATTGTTTCTTTTTTTTTTGTGCGTCAATCATCTCCAAACCATGTTGAATATGTTGATTACTTGGTCAATAACATAACTGCTAGTTAAAAGCTTCTTGCTTTAAAAGGAATAATCCTTCCACCTCGCTATGAGAAATGCACTTGCACTATTGGACCAACGTTTTCTGTAATGAGTATGTTTGAGAGACGCTGTCTACCAGCCAATCACAGTGGCAGTTTGCGGGTATTTTTAAAGACCAGTTTCAATGAGCAACTTTTCCTGTTTAGAAGAAGTGTAAGTGGGGCTTAAGCCTATTCTCTTTTATATATTCCTATTTTGGCTCATTTAAAAATGTCCATACTGCTTATCCTACACAGGGTCACGGGGAGCCTTGAGCCTATCCCAGGGGGCCCGGGCACAAGGCGGAGGACACCCTGGACGGGTGGCCAGCCCATGGCAGGGCACAACTGCATGTGCACAGACTACAGTCAATTTGGAAATGCCAATCAGCTTACAATGCATGGCTTTGGACTGGGGAAAGAAACCCCCGAACCCCTTGCAAAATCCGTGCATTCAGGGCAGGGGTGGAAAATGCACTGAGAAATTGTGCACTCAAAGTGCAAGTTTAAAAAAAGTTGCTATTTTAAATGTTCTAAGAATGGTAAAAGTATTTTTAAAAAATTATTGAACTGATCAACTTAAGCAATGTTTTCCTGTAAAATGTTTTTCTACATGAACTATGCCATTTTGCCCAAAAACATTCATTTCTGAACATTTACTGCTCATATTCATGATTAATACTGTGTATTATTACTGTGATAATGAGTTAATCAAAAGTAAAGTATTATGTAAATAAATTATTTATAATAATTATTTACCATTAGCTAAAATCTGACTTGCTGCCAGTTACTTTATATTAGCTACTGAAATCTGCGCTAGTCTAAATAGGCATTAGCAAAGAAAACAAAGAAAAAGTGGATGTTGATTTTGAGGATGTAGATTTTACTGTTTGCAATATGCACATTCATAATACCGTTATGATACCACAATACCATTTCTTCATGAGGGCAAATGCTTCTCTGGTTTTTTCATGTTTAATGACATTGTTGGGCTGCTGTGCATCATCTGGCACTGGAAACCTGCAGTGTGTGGGCAAGATGGATTCATTGAACTATCAGGAAATCCTAGGAATAAATGTCATGCCATCTGTGAGGAAGCTGAAGATTGGGCATCATTGGATCTTCCAACAGGACAATGATCCCTGGAAGATTCTACAGGGCCATTACTGTCACCTGACTTGAACCCCATAGAAAATCTCTGGTGGGTTTTGAAGAAGGAGGTTGCAGCACGCAAACCCAAGAATATTACTGAACTGGAGGCCACTGCTCATGATGAATGGGTTAAGATTCCTCAGGAAGCTAGTGTCTGGCTTTGCATCTCATTTGCAGCAGGTCATTACAGCAAGAGGGTGCTCTCCTAAGTATTAAAGATGCTTGCCATGAAGGGGTTGAATAATTTTCAAACAGGAGAAAATCATTATAAGTTGCATTTTCAGCTGAATTTGGGGAAACCACCAGTCGCATTCGTTTCAATTGTTTTTGTCTGATGTGTTCATTGCAAGCAGCTGAAAGTCTGTATACTTTGAAAGTAGACCTGATTTGCAATGGGGATTGAACAAATTTGATTGCAGCTGTATTCAGTGCAGTTGGATTGCTGCTGTTGGAGATTTTCTGGCATAAACGTACTAATATGTAGCAGATTATCTAAAACTTCCATTTTAAAAGTTCTAATTGGGTTTGGAAAAAAAAAAGCAAGAACAAAATTATCTAAGCTTCTAGATTTATTTTTTTTGGTGCAGTGGTCAAAGCGCAACCAACGTTAATGACGGGTGACTGGCTTATGGCAATGCCAGATTTCACAGATTATCAATGTCTGCAGAATATTTTAAGAACTTACTGTAACAGAAGTCACAGCTGTGGGGGCAGTGCTTTTGCATGAGCTTTCTTTTGCTTTCACAGAAGCCTTTCCTGGCCCAAGCGGGACAGATAAATAATCTATCCAAACATCCTGAGGGAGAGACAGAGGAATTAGGAAGGGAGAGACAGATGGGCAAGAAGAAAGTGGAGATCAAGGACATGTAAATGAAGCCTTAGAAATTCAGACGTAGATAGAAGGCTTCACGTAAACTCTTGTTGACTACCTTTGAAAGAATCTAAAGAATTTGTTTTGAGCACTTTTCTGAACATTAAAAATTCCGTGCCGAGACATTTCTTCAGAATCATTACCAAGCATTGAATCAGCATGCATTTTACAAGTCCCTGTCTTGGCTAAGCTATCTCACTGCTCCTGTATTAAATGAAACCAGCTGTTCTGTCTGCGCACCATACAGTCGCTGGAGTCCCCAGACGTCGTCCTGCGTTACGAGTTTGCGGCCAGTCAGCGTCGCGTTGAGATGCATTATGGCCGTCGGGTTCTGCGAGTGCATCAGGCCAAGTGCGTGACCAATCTCATGAGCTGCTACATGCACCAGGTCAGTGAGCCAGACCCCTGCTCAAATAACAATCACACATGCTCATATAAGGTCAAAACGATCTTCCTGCAGTGTTAGTGCTAATCAGGTCATCATTTAATTAGCCAGTAATGTGGCAGCAACAAAAAATGCATGAAATCATCCAGATCCTAGTCAGCCAAGAATCGGTACCTGAAGCTACCTTGGGCACTGGATCGAAAGTGGACAGTTGATCCTGTACCCAATGTAGCCTCGGATTCCTGTTCTTGGATGACAGGAATGGAACCCTTGTTGTGTGAGTGATGTCTTGTTTTTGCAGCCCACCTGCTTCAATGGCTGTTGTGCATTCTGAGATGCTTTTCTGCTCACCACGGATGTAAAGAGTGGTTATGTGAGTTACAGTAGCAGTCTGTCAGCTCAAGCCAATCTGGCCATTCTCCTCTGACCTCTTTCATCAACAAGGCATTTCCACCTGCTCAATTGATGTTTTTTTTGTTCGTTTTTCACACCAACCTGTGAACGATCTAGAGATGTTCCAGGTGATCAACGGTTTCTCAAATACCACCTGATACAAACAACACTGGAGATCACATTTTGGTGTTTGATGTGAAAGTTAACTGCAGCTCTTGATCTGTATCTGCATGATTTTATTCATTGTGCTGCTGCCACTTTAACGGCTGATTAGATAATTGCGTGAATGAGCCGGTATACAGCCATTCCTCTTGGCCTAAGTGACTACTGAGTGTACTGTATATACCGTATACTGTATTCCACCTTCACACTCAAGGTATATACCTAGACCTTTCAAATAACTGTAGATGTTACACTTGGCATAGATCCTTACTGCATTCTTTTAAAAATATTTCCTGAGGCTTTTCTGATTGATCATGTTGGCTTTCTAAATCTACTTGGAAGTAAACATTCTCTTCTAGGGATTGTATATTTAACCATTTTTCCTGAGAGTAAACTTAGGGTCTACCATTAACTCTTCCTTAGTTTTGTTTTCATCTGTATGATTAGACTAACTTTGACCTCTGTCATGTATTTAGATAATAACAATAGATTAATCTGGCTCTTATTTGATGTCCAAATGCCTCTGGCTCAAATGCATTATAGAATGCTTTGATGTGTTTTTGATCAAACTGCAGTGTGGTTAGTTTAGTTACCCTTGACTGTCAGTGACATTTACATCATTTACGCCTACTCCAAGGCGTCTTTCCTAAGTCCGCATGGCCAAAATGTGGAAAAACAGCAACCGTGTCTCACACTCTGTGGATTTAGGCTCATTTGGTTATCAGTGTTTAACCTTTTCCTACTGGAGGTCAATGGCTTGTGCTGTAGATATAGCATTTACAAGAAATCCTGGTAAAAATCTGGGATACATTCTGGTCAAGTTGTGATCTTGAACTCAGCAGTCTAAACAAAGGCCAGAGAATGAGAACTTTTGGGACGGTGGAGTTTTTGATCACTCGCCTTTCTTCCAGCTGAAGCGCATGTTCCCCAAAATCCAGTACTCGTCATCATCAAAGTGGATCTCTCCGGTAGGAGGGAAGAAAGCGTGTGCCAGTTCACCTGTGATGCCATCAAAACAGTGATGCAGGTAGGACTGCAGACAGTCCGTATGATTTACTGGGTAGAAGCCTGCCAAAAGAAATGTAGCGCTTGTATTCATAACTCATAACAGACGGACATAACTCGGACGGATTAATATAGTCGATTGACCTTAGTCGATTTGAACACAAGCTTCAAAGGCGGTAAGGAACGTACATCTAAGGAGTCCTCAAATTTAGGCTACGACTAACTTTCAGCCTCTCCCTGGAGTGCACGTACATGGAAGATAACTCTAATTTCTCTGGCATGCACTTTGAAAATCCTCATTTCATTTGGTCCAGAATGTCCCAAGTGTTGCCAAACATCCATTAACGTAACCATTTGGGGCACATATGTATTTGCCTGGTACAGAAGTGAGCCGAATTTACAATTCATTTCCATGTTAATTTAGGATTTACCCAATCTGAATGAATTCCACATGGGTATTAAATGATTAAAAGATGAGCTTTTTTTTCTTTCTTTCTTTTTTACAACATTCACAAACCAATGTGTGGTGACATGGGAAAGCCATTTGTGTTGTCAAATTCTGACATTTTCTACTATATATATAATCAAATCAACAAGAAGTATTTCTGTGCTTAAAAAAGTCCTCGTGTTTTAAAATCTGCTTATCCCTAACCCCACCTATCTCTACATTTATAACCTAAATTCATTACTGATTCATTGTCAGTAATGTTGACAATTTCTTTTAAGTGATGTTTTTGTGTTTAATTAGGTCATTTAAGCATTTTAATGATGTGTCAAGCACTGATGTGACAATGACGTGCATGGGCATTTTGACACCTAGTGTCTGATTAGAAATGGAATTGATTAGACTTATAGCTAATCCAAAACTTGTTCAGATCATTAGAAAAGCACACTTACATTGGCACCCTTGGTAAATGTTAGCAAAGAAGGCTGTGAAAGTGTTTTTATTGTTTAACCTTTTGATCTTTTGTTAAAAAAAAAAAAATTACAAAAATACTTTGCTCTCATGCATATTAAACAACTGCAAACAAAACACAGGTTTAGCAAAAAAAAAAAAAATCCTTGTTCAATATAGGTTTGCAACAATTATTGGCACCCTTTTTGTCAATACTTTGTGATATCTCCATTTGCCAAAGATAACAGCTCTGAGTCTTCTTCTATAATATCTGATGAGGTTGGAGAATACATGGTAAGGGATCTGAAACCATTCCTCCATACAGAATCTCTCCAGATCATTCCAATTTCGAGGTCCATGCTGGTGGATTCTCCTCTTCAGTTCACCCCACAGGTTATCTATTGGTTTCAAGTCAGGGGACTGGGATGGCCATGGCAGGATCTTGATTTTGTGGTCAGTAAACCATGTTTGTGATGATTTTGATGTATGTTTTGGATCATTGTCCTACTGGAAGATCCAACCAATTTTAAGCTTTCTGTCAGGTTTTCATTTAATATCTGTTGATATTTGATAGAGTCCATGATGCCATATATCCTTACAAAATGTCCAGGTTCTCTGGCACAAAACAGCCTCAAAACATTAAAGAGCGACCACCATATTTAACCATGGACATAAGGTAATTTTCCATATGGCTACCTCTCTGTGTGCACCAAAACCACCTCTGGTGTTTATTGCCAAAAAGCTCTATTTTGGTTTCATCTGACCGTAGAACCTGATCCCATTTGAAGTTCCAGCAGTGTCTGACAAACTGAAGATGCTTGAGTTTGTTTTTGGATGAGAATAGAGGCTCTTTTTTTTAAACCATTCTAAACAACTTGTGGTGATGTTGGTGACTTCAGATTGTAGTTTTTGAGACTTTGTGACCCCACGATGTAACTAACTTCTGCAATTCTCCAGCTGTGATCCTTGGAGATTTTTTGGCCTTTCAAATCATCCTCTTCACAGTGCGTTGAGACAATATGGACACACGTCCTCTTCCAGGTTGATTCGTAACATTTCCAGATGACTGGAACTTCTTAATTATTGCCCTGATGGTGGAAATGGGCATTTTCAATGCTTGTGCTATTTTCTAATAGTCACGTCGCATTTTGTGAAGCTCAACAACCTTTTGTCGCACATCACAGGTATATTCCTTGGTCTTACCCAGCTATATTCCTTGGCCTATGTGTTACCTCATATTTATACCCCTGTGAAACAGGAAGTCGTGGTTGAACAATTACCTAGTCACCCAGGTGTACTAAAAATTTTTTATATCAATGGGAATATACTTCAAATATATTTCTCTCATATGAATTCATAGGGGTGCCAATAATTGTTGCATATTATACTATATTTAACAAATATCTGTTTGTTTTTTTCTTTTTTTTTTTTTTTTTTTTTTTTTTAGAAACCTGTTGTGTTTGTAATTGTTTGATATCCATGAGAGCAGAGTATTTTTGGGATTTTTTTTAACAAAAGGTTAAACAATAAAGAAAAAATTTCACAGCCTTTTTTGCTCATATTTACCAAGAGTGCTAATATTAGTGGAGGGCACTCTGACTAGCACTTGGACATCTTTATGTAGACTGACTGCATTTACCAACGTGCTTTGTTTTACTGGCTCTTTACTGGCAGAAATGTTTGTTATACTGGCTCTTTACTGGCAGAAAGCCAAGGCAGAGTAACTTAACTAAAATCATTTCTGTCATTTTGGTCAAATATATTTATGCTTTCTTAACTTAGAAAAGTCAAAGTATATTATTGGCAGAAAAACTAAATTTTGGTCAAAACCTGATTTCCCCCAAAGTTTTTTTTTTTTTTTCAGACTGCCACACATATGATCGTATTTAGTTAAAGTTGTTAACAATCAACAATCTCCAAGGTCTGGTGCAAATCATTTCGAGTTCATTTGTTTAAACATAATGTATGGCCAGTATTGGCCAAGGTTCTGTGTTAGTGGCTGGAGAGTCTGAAACTGGCATCTTGTGGGTCCTTGAGCAAGGCCCTTAGCCCTCATGTAAAATTGGCATTATACGGCCTCTTCTGTCCAATCTGCATTCAGGATTTTTGTGCCTAACCACAAGTATTTTAGCTTTCTAACCAATAATACAACAGCAAAGATGTGGCACAAAATCTGGACTTGATCCTCTTTTCTGTCATTGAAGTGATTTAGAATTGTTTCAAATGAATGGAACTAATTATACCCTGTTTGGTTGTGATAGTTTCCAGACATAATATGTTAACAAATGATGTCTGCAATCAAGGCCAGGAATTTAGGTGAACATTCCCTGGGATGAATCTGGTTTACTATTCTGATGGTTTTCTACAAAATACACTGCTCTCGGAGCTATAATGGTTTGTTAGATTAGATTGAATTGTTATCTTGAATTATTCATTTTAAAAAAAATTATAAAAAATACACTTTCATTTTTAATGTGCAAAGTGGAAGGAGGGTTTGTTCCACTTTAAATGAATTTGGATTACTTCTCTATCGTATAGCGTTTAAATATTAATGGATAAACAATTCCTAAGAACAGACATTTAAAATGCTACAAAAAAAATACATAAATGATCTTTTTCACATCTGCAAATCAGCCCTATGATCAAACATTACTTTTTAATGTTCGCATATTGTACAGTTATAAATAATATTTCTATTTTTCTTACGTGTTAGTTTTTTTTTGTTTGTTTGTTTTTTTTTTTTGTTTGTTTTGTTTTTTTTTTACAATTTTTTCAATTATTTGTCAAGTTATCAAGTTATCTTGATCAAACTGGGACAAAAATGTTATGCTGGATGAATATAGTTTCATTTTGTTCCTCTTTTTTAACATCACTACTGCTATTATAGCAAATGTTTTTGTCATTTTTAATTCTCTCCTTAATTAACGTCTCTCCATTAAGTACCTTGAGTTTGTAATTGTAACTTTATATTATATATATATATATATATGTGTATATGTGTGTGTGTGTGTATATGTATGGAATTGTGAATACGAAAGTCCATGCTCGTACCGATTTTGATGTCAGCCTCCTCATCATCAGGCACCTCTCTAAAGCTGAAAGGTGACACATCGCTCCACATGCCAAAGGCCTTGGCGATGCCCCGGCGTGTGTCACTGGCATTCATCAGGTTCCTCGGGAATGACAGCAGTCTGCAGTAAGAATTGTAAACATAATACGTTTTTAAGAAATTTGGCCACATTCTGCAGAACTGATAAAGATCCTCGTAAAACCTCTTGTTAATTCAGCTTCACAACGAGACGTTCAACATGTCCTGGATGGCTGAAAAACTTCACTGAAACTTTACATAACACTACACAAAAAAAAGGACCTTATTCTACAGGATTGTGAATGACGAAATAAGTTCATAAATCATGCTTTGAGCACGTTTAAACAAACAGCATGCCTACTTGTATGTTAGCTTGAATTTGTCCCATTTCAGTTTCTCCGGTGTCAGAGTGTAACGCTTGTTCCTGGAAAGGTGAAGCACGTGGGACCGGGCGTCTTTGCGGATCCCGATGATCAAAACTCCAGACATGTGAGCTTCTTCCTTGGACAAAAAAACCTCAGATTAGCCAAATGGCAAAGCCTGTGACGCGTTCGCGCCAATGTGCGTGACTCGTCTCCTGATACAGATTTAATAGTAGCATTCCTCTAATGGCTTTAATGGCCTGTTAACTAGAAACACATCTTGAAGGAATTAGTCAAATAGATTTGAATGTGAAATGTGCAAACCGACAGATGCGTTATTTAAAAAGGTTACATAACCCTTTGTAAGTATTGTGTGACTTGTCTTTCTGCCTGAAACCTGCTTTATTTCCAGTTTTAGGTGCTAGCACGAGAATCTATGTGTACAGGGAGGGGAAAAATATAATCATTCCTTTGGGTATTCGAGCTGAGAGCTGAGATCTGAGTGTTGACTAACTGAAGTGACAGCTTTATTTTTTTAAATGAAGTATCGATGTCCATAATGATGCATTATGAAGCTTGCAGTGGCCTCATTAAAAGTACATCAGATTGTATACATAAGGTTGAAACTGTTATCCAATATCTCCACCATGTGTAGTACATAATTACACCGTTAATTACTACTCCCCTAGTTGCTAGAAAGAAAATGTCAGAAATAAAACGCAACGTGGCATGCTGTTATAGGAAAATAATCAATGACTGGGTGGTATGATGCTGCTCGACATGAAGCAGAGCTACGGCATATCATGAAGATTTTTATTCCTCTTATACCACAGCAATTTTCCAAATATTGCATCCATCCTTCCATTTTCTGTACCGCTTATCCTACAAAAGGGTCATGGGGGAACACACAGGGCCGTGGCGGGGCCAAATATTCCAATATTTTACTCATTTAAGATCACCACCATGTTTTTTTTGTTGTTGTTTTTCATGGTTTTTAACAAATGTTCTCATTCTAGACCATTCAGACTATTTCTAGACATATTTGCAAATTTTAGGCTTACAACATTGGCAGATAATTTAGCTTCTTGCTAGAATTGAACACTTAAAATAAGCAAGACTGCAAAATCTGCCTTTAGAATAAGACCATTTCAAGTTCGAAATGAGTAAAACATGATTAAACCGATTTGTAGATTATAATATAGTTGTTGAAAAGCAAACTAACAGAGAGAAATATTAGTTGAATTAGCATATATTGAAGATATTTACTGAGAAATCTTTTATCGTGCCATCATTTCCGTTATAGAAGTCGTTCACCGTGCTCATGTTCTTTTCTCTGGCTTGAAGTTAGGTCCCCTGTGAAACTTTCACTACTATTTCTTTAAATAAAAAGCAGTGTAGTGTGGAATAGCGTGGAATATTTGAGTCTGTATTTGCATCTGTTCTTTATGAACAACGCATTCATATTCCATTACAGCAACTGCATACAGCCTGAATGAATGTAGAATTTCTTAATTAACGTCTGATTAGTGTACATCTATGTGAATATGCCCTGAGAGCCTTTTTAATCAGAAAGTCAAAGGTTGACTTTCTTCAAGCTATCCAACACTAGCCCTGCTACAGTTCTGCTGTAATGAAAGACATTCATAAAAGGATATTGCTACAACTGATACATCTACTGCAGAGTTACTTCCTCTGCAGTTAGCGTGCATGTTTGTAATGGTGCTCTACACGTGGACCTTATGTAACTATCCGAGGATGACAGCTGAAAATTTGGGTGGCTGTGTCATTTCACCAGCTGGCAAGCTTAACTTTGGAACAAGCAAGGGAAATAAAAATTTTTGATCACAGTGCTCTACTGGAGTCGTCCCCACTACGGCCTCTCACAGATGCACTAGACATTCCATAAAAGCCAAATAATCATTTGGCATTAAACTTTTACTGAGAAGGTATAAAAACAAAACATTTTTTCTGATATTCTTCAGAATTTATTTATATATATATATATATATATATATATATATATATATATATATATATATATATATATATATATATATATATATATATATATATATAACGTATCAAAGAACGTGTGAAGAAAGTGAAGCAAAAATCTTCTTGATTTATTTTTGTGTAATCTTAAGATAAAGTTATACATTGAGCAAGCTTTAAATTACTGCAGGAGTCACCTAATACATTGGAACACACATCACACATTATAGCAAGCCAGAAAGTGTCTGGGTTAGAAGTTTACAGACTTGGAATGAAACATCACAACTCTTCCACATTTTCAACGTCTAGATGTCTAGAACAGTAATACCGAAACAATGTCTATATGTGTTGCAATGTGCAATGATGAACTTTCCATTATGCTAATCCCCTGGTCAATATGACCCATCTGGATTTCTTGTAGAAACTGATAACAGCAGTTTATAGAGAAAGAGAGAAGACAGACGCCTTTTTTTTTTGGGCCAGTGTGGGAGAGGAGACATTCCTGAGTGGAAACAGTCCCAAAACAGGCCATGTAGCCTGGCTTTATATCACATGCTTTTTCAGGCTTGTTGTTCTAAGCTGCACTCTTGGCAGACGTTTTCTTTTTTTTCCCTAAAGAAAGTCAATGGAAAATGACATCTGAAGTCCAAGGCAAGCGTGGCAGTGTCGGACCCTCAAACGATGGCGGGCTTTAGAGGATCAACTTGGATTGCAGCTTGATCACACAAAATGCCGTATGCTGTAGTTTTAGTTTTACTAGTAGCATTTATTCATGGACTGTACAAAGGAACAATTGGTAAAACCTTGAATGTCTCAATAATAATAAGAACAGGCGACGTTTTGTCCAGTTTCTGTGAGCCTGTGTCCAATGTTCTTAGATGATAGGAGTGGAAACCAGTGTGGTCTTCTGCTGTTGCAGACTCGAGGTTCATTGTCTTGTGCATTCTGAAATGCTTTTCCGCCCACCATGGTTGTAAAGAGTGATGATTTGAGTTACCGTGACCTTCCTGTCAGCTTGAACCAGTGTGGCCATTCTACTTTGACCACTGTCAAGTCATTTCTGCCCACAGAATTGCCGAACACTGGATGTTTTTGGGGGGTTTTTGCACCATTTTGTGTAAACTCTAACCAACCCATCTGGCCCAAAAACAGGTCAAGTTGTTGACCTGTATCTGCCTGATTTTATGCACTGTGCTGCTGCCACATGATCAGCTGATTGGATAATTGCATGAACCTACAGCTTTACAGGTGTTCCTACTAAAGTAGTCTGAGAGTGTATACATTTCAAAAAGATATTTGGCTAAATACACTAAATGACCGATTCCAGGAAAGTGATCGTATTTACATCATCCGTTAACCTTCGGGGTTGTCCTAGGAGTTACGTGATGCCAAGTTATTGTTTTGTCTAATTGTAGTAAGCCGAGCTGACTGGCCTTCTATTGTGATTTCAAACACTTTTCACCACTTATCTGAAACAGCTTCGTTAGTTCTATAGTGTGGAATTCGCCTTGACTTCCTATGAATTCATTTCAAATAACCACACTACGAAAGGCTTCAGAAGCCCATTACAGATGCAGGTTTTTCCTTCTGCAGAAAGCATGCATTAAATGAATCTAGCCAACTTTAGAAAAGGTGTTCTCAAACACCACCTGAAAAGCTTTTTTGTTTATGCAAGTCAAAACAGTCTATTAAAGCTGAGCAGACTCCGCATCCAAAGTAACAGAGTCTTGGCTTTCGCTGCTCAAACGAGGCCACGAACAGTGCGGCTACTTCACAGACCCTCCTGTCATAAAGTCTGCCAGGAACCACTAAACCTGAACCTGACATTACACTTGACTCGAGCAATGTTTACCGTCACAGTTCTCAAGCAAAATTGCTCAGCCTCAGCATCTGCAAAAGTCTTTCCATATGGACCTGACACACTTCACTTTTTCTCCCAATTTGTTGGGTTTAGGCTAGTTCATTGCAAAATCAAAAAGGTTCAGTTAACATGGTTTCTAATGGAGTCTAGCTGGACTGAAGGAAGGAAAGTTATTCTTACAGCATTTAAATGATGAGATGTAACTGAGAGTTCAAAAATATGTACCTGTAACTATAGTGAATTATTTTGCAACTGTTCGTAACACATTAGATGCAGCAGTGATACTGTAGCCCAGGGGTGTCCAATCTTATCCGGAAAGGGGCCTGATGTGGGTGCAGGTTTTCATTCCAACCAAGCTGGAGCCACAGCTGCTTCCACCTGTTTAATCAGTTGATCTTGGCTTTCAATAGACTCAGGTTTGGCTTCTGCTTGGTTGGAATGAAAACCTGAACTCACACCGGCCCTTTCCGAATAAGATTGGACACCCCTGCTGTAGTGGTTAAGGATCTGTGATCCAAATCCCAAAAACTTCACATACCACTATTGGGACCTTGATCAGAACCTGGAACTTTCGATTGTCAGCTATACCTAAGCTACGTTGGATAAAAATTTTCAGCCAAATGTGTACGGTAAATGCTCATGCTATATCATAGCCTTTCAGGTTTTCGCAATAAATTATGACAGTTGCACAATTAGATGAAGGTATACGCTTTGTTAGTACAAATTTTTCCTGCCTCATCATCTAAAAAAATTACAAGAAACACTATGTAACAGTGTCATAATGTGTATTCATGTCAGTCACATTTTCAGTTTGGTGAACTGATGCCTTTGTAACATTGACAATGTCAGTATTGTCCTTTAAAATCATTTTTTGTGTTAATCCCTTCAACTCTTAGGATCGCTTAATGGGCCAAGACCTGCATCCCATCCTTGGTTAACGACATACCTATCCTCTTAGTGAATTATATGGTTTAAGATGAATAATTGGATAATATCCTGGCCTTTTGGTTGCTTTGCTTAGTGATTATGGTTTGGAATAAAACTGCCCACCAACAACTACACATCACAGTTTTGAATGAACACAGCATTTACATGAGCCAGGCTGAATCTGAATGTCATGAGAGAATGTCTTATGTTAACCACCCTTAGCAATGGTTGACGATAATGAAAAGAATCATATGGTTCCAACTATGGAGCCTTTGGAAATGAATGAAAGATTTCTATCCTGATGGGATGGTCTCTACCAGGATGACTCCACCCCCATTAACAGGACATGAGGGCTCACTGAGTGGGTTGATGAGGATGACCGTTATGTAAATCACATGCTATGGCCTTCACACTCACCAGATTTCAACCCAATTAGACACCTATAGCAGATATTCAACTGCCGTGTTACTCTCTACCAGCATCATTAATAAACCAGTTGAGGGAATACGTTTTGAAAGAACGATGGTCAGCATTGTCTAGTACAGTTCCAGAGACTTGTACAAGCTATGCCAAGTTACACTGGTAGTATTGGTAGTAGTATTAGTAATAGTTGTGGTAGTAGTAGTGGTGGTGGTGTGGTAGTAGTAATAGTAGTAGTGGTAGTAGTATTAGTAATAGTTTTGGTGGTGGTAGTAGTGGAAGAGTAATAGTAGTGGAAATAGTAATAGTAGTAGTGGCAGTAGTATTAGTAATAGTTGTGCTGGTAGTAGTAGTAGTAGTAGTGGTAGTAGTAATAGTAGTAGTGGTAGTAGTAATAGTAGTAGTGGTAGTAGTAATAGTAGTAGTGGTAGTAGTATTAGTAATAGTTGTGCTGGTAGTAGTGGTAGTAGTAATAGTAGTAGTGGTAGTAGTATTAGTAATAGTTGTGCTGGTAGTAGTGATAGTAGTAGTGGTAGTAGTATTAGTAATAGTTGTGCTGGTAGTAGTGGTAGTAGTAATAGTAGTAGTGGTAGTAGTATTAGTAATGGTGGTGGTGGTAGTAGTGGAATAGGAATAGTGGTAGTATTAGTAATCGTTGTGCTGGTAGTGATGGTGGTAGTAGTAGTGGTAGTAGTATTAGTAATAGTTGTGCTGGTAGTAGTAGTAGTAGTAGTAGTAATAGTAGTAGTGGTAGTAGTATTAGTAATGGTGGTGGTGGTAGTAGTGGAATAGGAATAGTGGTAGTAGTATTAGTAATGGTGGTGGTGGTAGTAGTGGAATAGGAATAGTGGTAGTAGTATTAGTAATGGTGGTGGTGGTAGTAGTGGAATAGGAATAGTAGTAGTGGTAGTAGTATTAGTAATGGTGGTGGTGGTAGTAGTGGAATAGGAATAGTGGTAGTAGTATTAGTAATGGTGGTGGTGGTAGTAGTGGAATAGGAATAGTAGTAGTGGTAGTAGTATTAGTAATGGTGGTGGTGGTAGTAGTGGAATAGGAATAGTGGTAGTAGTATTAGTAATGGTGGTGGTGGTAGTAGTGGAATAGGAATAGTGGTAGTAGTATTAGTAATGGTGGTGGTGGTAGTAGTGGAATAGGAATAGTAGTAGTGGTAGTAGTATTAGTAATGGTGGTAGTAGTAGTGGTGGTGTGGTAGTAGTAATAGTAGTAGTGGTAGTAGTATTAGTAATAGTGGTGGTGGTGGTGGTAGTAGTGGAATAGGAATAGTGGTAGTAGTATTAGTAATTGTGGTAGTAATTAGTAATAGTTGTGGTGGTAGTAGTAGTATTAGTAATAGTTGTGCTGGTAGTGGTAGTAGTGGTAATAGTAATAGTAGTGGTAATAGTAATAGTAGTGGTGGTGGTAGTAATAGTGGTAGTAGTAGTAGTAGTGGTAATAGTAATAGTAGTGGTGGTGGTGGTAGTAATAGTGGTAGTAGTAGTAGTAGTGGTAATAGTAATAGTAGTGGTGGTGGTGGTAGTAATAGTGGTAGTAGTAGTAGTAGTGGTAATAGTAATAGTAGTGGTGGTGGTGGTAGTAATAGTGGTGGTAGTAGTAGTAGTAGTGGTAATAGTAATAGTAGTGGTGGTGGTAGTAATAGGACTATTCCATTCTACACAGAAATTATATATTTGTATATATAAGTTTCTCATCAAAACGTGATTTCATTTCTTATAAAAAAATTGTTTAATCAAGTTTCTAATTACTAGACTGAATTATGTAGCGTGAGCATGATCAATTCATGTGGAATGAACATAAACCAATTATATTACCACACTAATGGGAATTAGCCTTTAAAAAAAATTATAAATAAAAATAAAATAAAATAAAATAAAATAAAAAAGCGGTAAAGGGGCTGCTTGTACTACTCCAGTGACCAGGGTTCGAGGTTCAGCTCAGGTGTGAGGGGGTGTCTGATTTATTTATTTATTTATTTATTTTTCTTCAGGCTTTTGAAAATCCATTATAAAAATATGTTGGATGTACTAAAACAACTCGTGTTTGTAGTCGCTTCCTGACCCATGTAGTGTCCGGAGACTAGGACACTACCGACGACTCCCACAGAGCTTTCACCGCGACCAAGAGGTTTTTAACCTCGTGAAGTGCCGCACTGAAGCGCGAAAAAACCAAACTCACACACACACCTTACCTCAAACGTCCAGGCAGGAAAAGCTGCGGCTTGCTGCATGGTCGCGAAAAACACGCCGAGCAGCCCGAGAGCCACAGCCAGAGCCAACTCTCCCTTTCCCCGCACCATGTCTCCGTCCAGAAGTGTACCCGCAAACAGCACGTGCTCGAGTCCTCCACCATCTATTCCTCTTTAACGCCTCGGCTGTCCATCTGACCTGCGAGTTATTTGTCCGTCGACCTGCTGGAGTGCTGAAAGTGTCCAGAGCTTCTCCTCTCCTCCGGGCTGCGAACTGTCGAGCTGCACTGTCCCGTCCCCGTCCCCCCCCCCCGGACTCTTCAGCACACCTCCGCGGTCTCACATTACTCCAACTGAGAGCAGAAGTATTTGGGAAGGAAAGCAGCTGTAGACCACTATACTGTCTATAGTGTCCTGTAAGTCCAGCCAGGCAGAGATGATCAGGACTTCAGCCTGCATATAGTAGCATTATGCAAATTAACAAAGTACATTTGAATATGTAAATGTGTATAAGGATATGGGCAGTACAATAGTACGGTTGGTAAATACACTACAGTCATGTAAAAATATTTTATTATTATTATTATTATCCATCCATCTTCAACCGCTTATTTCTGCTTCAGGGTCGCGGGGAACCTGAAGTCTATCCCAGGAAGCATCGGGCACAAGGCGGGGTACACCCTGGACAGGGTGCCAGTCCACATCGCAGGGCATAATCATATACACACTCACACACCCATTCATACACTATGGACAATTTACCAAACTGCCAATCAACCTACCAGGCATGTCTTTGGACTGGGGGAGGAAACCGGAGTACCCGGAGGAAACCCCCGCAGCACGGGGAGAACATGCAAACTCCGCACACACATGGCCCAGGCGGGATTATTATTATTATTATTATTATTATTATTATTATTATTATTATTAAGTACACCCCATGGAAATTGTTGGCTGTTTTTTTCTTTTTGACATGGGATTGGCTCCAGGTTCCCCCGTGACTGAAGAAGGAGTAAGCGGTAGAAGATGGATGGATGGATGGAAACCACAAGGAAAGTTAGCTTTTTCAATCATTTATTCAACAGAAATATCAATGTGATGTGATTATTGTTGGAGGCGTTTTGCATAATTGTCCACCAGGCTTGCTGGTATGTTTAACGACTCTTCCGTGCAATATTCTTTATGTTGCAAGATGTTTGAGGGTTTTATTGTATGTGCTGCCCGTTTCAAATCCCCCCACAACATTTCAGTGGATTCAAATCTGGGCTTTGTCTAGGCTATTCCATAACCCTCCATTTCTTCTTTTTGAGACATTCCTTGATGGATTTGCAAGTGTGCTTATGATTGTTATCCACTTTCACTTCAACTTTTTGACAGATGGCCTCACATTATCTTCAAGCACTCTTTGATATGATGCAGAATTCATAGTTGAATCAATGAGTGCAAGCTGTCCAGTCCCTGAGGGAGCGAAGCAAACCCAAACCATAATATTTCCATCACTATGCTTCACAGTTGGCATGAGGTACAGTGAGGGGAAAAAAGTATTTGATCCCCTGCTGATTTTGTACGTTTGCCCACTGACAAAGAAATGATCAGTCTATAATTTTTATGGTAGATTTATTTGAACAGTGAGAGACAGAATAACAACAAAAAAATCCAGAAAAACGCATATCACAAACGCATATTCTAATCACTGGCACCCAATCCTGAACGCCTGATTCTAATTTTATGGATTTGAAGGTGTGAATGTAGGGGTGTACTTACTTTTTCAATGTGAATGATCTGTTTTGTGTTTATTTCAATTATGAAAATTACTACAAAATGTTAATTTATGTGTCATTTGATAGAGTGTATCACCTTTATTAATATTGGCATTGTTTCAAAGAGGATCAAATTTTTGTCCAAATATGTTTTTTAAAAAAATTAAAATTAAAAAGCCATCAATTTCCATGGGCTGTACTTATTTTGTTCACATGGTTGTATTTTATAATATAAAACCTCTAATAGGTATAAAGAAATATATAATATACTATTTTTTACTATAATATATAGCAAAAAAAGAAAAGTCCTCTCACATTCAACTTCTTTTATTTCCAGCAGATTTCGTAATGTGTAAATATTTGTATTAACACGAAAACAATCAATAACTGAACAACTTTCACAGACATTTGATGAACAGAAATGGAATAATGAGTCCCTGAAAAAAAAGGGGGGGTCAATATAAAAGTAACAGTCAGTACCTGGTACTACAGTACTACGGTGCATCTCATACTGATGGACTTCACCAGATTTGTCAGATCTGACTGTGAGATGTTACTCCACTCTTCACTCACCAAGGCATTTGCAAGTTCTCAATCACGTCTGTGGGACACGCGGTTACATGTAATTTTCCACTGCAAGGATGATCCTTCCTGTCTCCCTGTAGCACTGTCTTAGGCGTCTTACATTACAGACATTGCAGTTTATTGCTCTGAACACATCTGCAGTCCTCATGCCTCCCTGCAGCAGGCCGATGGCATGTTCATGCAGGTGAACAGGAACCCTAGGCATCTTTCTTCTGGTGTTTTTCAGAGTCAATAGAAAGGTCTCTTTAGTGTCCTAACTTATTGTAACTGTGCTCTTAATTGCCTACCGCCTGTAAACTGTTAGTGTCTTAAGGATTGTTTATGGTTCATTGCACAAGCATGAAAAACGTTGTTTAAACCCTTTCCAATAAAGATCTCTAAAGCTTATTTGGATTTTTACAAAATTATCTTTAAAATACAATCTGAAAAAGGGATGTTTCTTTTTTGCTGAGTATATATGCAAGTATGCTCATAAATATGTTTGAGATATGTACATTGTATATATAACAGTACCCAGATTATATATACAGATAGTATACTGATATACAGATATATATGTCATATCACCTCAAACCAGTGACTACATTTCCCATCCTGCACTGCGGCCTACAAACATGGGTGCCATGGACCACAATTCCCAGAACACTCACCTTCATTCTAATAACACACACCTGCATCCATTTCACAGCACAATCACAACCACAGTTTAAAAGTAGCTTCTATGTATTCACTCTTTGTGAAGTATGCACTTCTGTCTCTGTCGTTACCAAGCCTTGATACCGGGTTTGTTTATTCTGGTTTTGATCTTATTCTCATTTATGACCTTGTCTCTTTGCCTTGCCTAGTTTGGACTGTTGACCTGTTCGATTGGCCCTTGCCTGCCTATGTACCTTGATTTCTGCCTGATCCTTTGGAGGTATTAAACTACTTAACCTGCACTTGCTGCCGTCTCAGCCTCCAATATGTGACAATATACAATAAATCTACAATTATATAGACATAAAACAGATCATTTGTCTTGTGGTACTGTCATGGAAAGATAAGTAAAACATGATAAAAATATTAATGTTATAAAAATTAACTATTACAAATAATCTGTTTATTGCAGCACTGAAATACTTGCTAGCTATTGGCCTTGGTTAACATATTTTAGACATGAATGGGGGGAGTTGAATTTGGCTTTAAAATGTGCCCTCATCACTCACAGTTGATTGTAATACTGGCGAACATATTTGCTTATCGCACCTGAAAAATTACCGTTAGACTGTCCCTCCAGGATTTTATGATCACAGAAATTAACGCAAAATCAAGCAAACTCCGCAATATTCTGAGGAGCTTGCGATTTTTCGAAATTAACACAGATTTTCTGCAGATTTGGGCCATGACGCATCATGTGACATCATCCCAATGCAGTCAAAGCCCCCTTCGATTCATGTGTGTCGAACATGAGTACAGCTAAAAGGTCTCATTTACCCACAAACATCAATGTGAGAGACAAAACAATTTTGTGCAATTGCAGTTCCGTCAATTCGAGTAGTTTTCCACAAAAAAGGCACAAAAAACTTTGCAAGTTGCATCACAAATTACAAAAAAACAACAGCAAACATCAAACATTTTTGGCTGCAACAATCACAAAAAAAAAAGAACAAGTTTCTTCATTAGTTGTGATTGTCTGAGATGCTATAGATCTGAACATAACTGTTGGTAACTCACATTTCTTCCACCTAAGAGGTGAAAAGTCAACAGGCTCCTGTTGTCATAGTTACAAGCTAGCAACCTATTTTGTGTTCGCCTAGCACTTCTTATTTTAAATACAACTAACCTTTTCCATTTTGATTACATCAACAAGCCAAAGAAGTGCCACTTCTTCTCTTTTTTGTTTTCTGAGATACATTAATTACTTAATTTAGTTATGTAAATTGCAAATTCTATTTTTTTCACACTACAAAGGCCTGATATATTAACCCGTGACTCCCCCCCCCCTAATAGTAAATTGTGCTTTTTGCATATTGATTTTATAAATCTCTAGGCCCCCTGGTGGTTCATGAACCTTAAGTGACCTCTTACAGTTATAGCAAGACATGGCCCAGCACGTACCATAAAAAATATCTAAGGTACATAAATAGACTTTATATTGTTTTTAGAGTAGGTACACTATGCACCTTTCTTGAAATATATATATATACTAAAGGTATAAAAGTGTATGCTTAAGGAGACCATAACAGTGACGAGGAAAGTTACAGTCCAATATATTTTTTCCTTAGAGTTTAAAATGGCAGATACTGGTAACACTTAGCTTATCAGTTGTCTTGTGTAATCTTTCCAAAGTCCATTTGTTTTGAGTTCAGAAAATCCGGGAAGGGGGATTTGGCAAGAATATTATAAAACATTATATTTTTCGCTGATTTTGTGAAGAGGGGGAGGGGGGGTGACAAATGTCAGGAAGATGTAGACTACACTTACACAAAAGAGGGTAATAAACTGACCCTTTCCTTATCATGGTTGTGGTACACTCAAGTGTACACCTTTTGTATGTTTAGTATGCATCTTTTACATAAAAGCAACACAGGAGAAATAGCAAAAGGGAAAAGACATAGAGGCCATACAAAAAAGTGTCATCACTTATGTTGTTTCAGCTATAAAGAGATGTCATCTCAACAACCCAGCTTGCATTGTTGGGGAAAAACAAAAAAGTTCTCTGTCCTGAATTTTCAACTTTCCCAAGGTGTAAAATTTGACTGACTTACAAAGAACTAAGGCTGAAGACTCATTCAGTAAATGTTAAAGAAACACCTTAAAGGACCCTTACCATATGAACAATCACATGCTTTTCTTTGTTAAATAACTTCAAGGTTTTTTTTTAATTAATTTAATTATGATCAGTCTTAGATTATGGTGATTACACTTCCCTATATTACTTTAGAAACATTACCATATTAAAACAAGAGGAATTGATATAAATGATGTCTTAAAGACACTAATATCCGAGCTGCTTGTAATTAATATAATCAGACTCAAGAATTCAACAGCGTTGTTTTGTAAGTGATGTTAGTTAACTGATATTTTAACAAACATAAAACAGTAGGCTACACTGGGCTTCTGTGCATTCATGTAACCCAGTAGAAAACAAGATAGGGTGTTTTTTTGGGGGGATTAGAATTTACCACCTGTGGATACAAATGCAATTATTTGTGTCTGCTAAGTGTTTGCTTAGCAGCCATGCTTGTTTTGCGCTTTGCTATGATAGGGTTGGGTCATGTTAAGTGTGTAGACAGCACTACTGGCCATAACAGGACTACCAGATTACTGAACATTTGTGGAATATTAAATAATAAGTAAGTAAGTACTAACTAACTAAATGATTAAGTAAGTAAATATTAAGTATAAAATGAAAAATTCGTATTATTTCATGAGAAAAGCTAGGTGAGTAAGCCTTAACACTGGGGACGACTGTTCCTTCACAGTCACCAGTTCTCAATCCAGTGAAACACAAATGAGAGATTTTTGGAGTAGTGATCGACAGTGCTCTCCACCACCATCAAAACACCAACTGAGGGAATTCTGATCGCTTGTTGTGGCTCAGCATCTTACTAAAACACTTTGTTGCTTTGTCTTTAATTTGTCACCATTTATATATCGTCCATAAAGTCTGTGGTAATAACATGTCACTGGCCTTTCCTAGAGATATTACTAAAGATATTTCACTCAATCAGATATATCAGTAGGAGCAGCACAGTGGTGCAGTGGGTAGCGTTGCCACCTCACAGGCCCTTAGCTCACATTGGTGTTTGTGTGGCATTTCATATGTTCTTCCCATGTCTGGGTTGGCTTCCTCCAGGTTCTCTAAAAACAAAAATGGCAGCTGGATAGGCTGTGCTAATTTGCCCCTGTTTGTCAGTGTAGGTGGAAGTGTATGGTTCCCTGTGAGGAACTGGTGTCCCATCCAGGCTGTATTCCTGTCTTGTGCCCAGTGTTCTCCAAATCCAGAATGAAGCACTCAATGAAAATCAATGAATGCACGTATAACAATATAACCTGTGTTAATAACAGTACAATAGCCTAATATTGTGAAACACAAACATGTAGCAGAAGACATACTGTTCCTAAATATACAACAACAATATCAAGAAACTAAATTATATGTCTGAGCATGAAGTGCAGGTGATGTCAACATCACAACCATGCACAAATTTCATCTTATACTTTTCCACACATTCATAAGGGCATGAGTCATTGTTTGTACCTCATTTGGCAGACGCCCTTATCCAGACCGACTTACATTTATCTCACTTAATAGAACTAAGCAGTTGAGGGTTGAGGGTCCAGTAGTGGCAGTTTGGCAGAGTTGGGAATTGAACTCAAAATGTTTAGTGGTTAGCACTTTCGCCTCACACGTCCAGGGTCCAGGGTTCGATTGTGCAGAGTTTGCATGTTCTCCATGGTTTCCTCCGGGTACTCCGGATGGTAGGCTGATTAGTGTGTCTAAAGTGTCCGTAGTGTATGAATGGGAGTGTGTGTGTGATTGTGCCCCGCGACGGACTGGCACCCTGTCTGGGGTGTACCCCGCCTGTTCCCAATGATTCCTGGGATAGGCTCCAGGTGCTTGAAAAGGAGTAAGCGGTAGAAGATGGACGGATGGATGTTCTGTACATAAATCCAACAGCTTAACTACTGAACTTCATAACCTTCTTCTCTTCCCTCAGCACTCAGTGTCTGCGACTGTATAAAGAAACATTGGTCTGTGTGTGTGTGTGTGTGTGTGTGTGTGTGTGTGTGTGTGTGTGTGTGTGTGTGTGTGTGTGTGTATATGTATATATGTATGTATGTATATTTATATATGTATATATATATGTATATATATATATATTTATATATTATATATATTTATTTATTTAAAGTGTTAAGTTAAAATAGTGTAACTCACAACCTACCATTATGAAAGTATTTATTAGTTTATTTGACTGTTCACTTCAACTGAACAGATTTAATCTAAAGCCTCCACACTCAAACACATGTCAGCCTATAGATAATATCCGTTTAGAAAGTTCTGGAACAGAACGCTCTATGGCTCCAGTAAATAACCATTTAAATAATGAGCCTAACTGAAGATTTGGCTTTGGTTAATAAAAAATAATAAAAACCATTTGTGCCGAACGGGTCGGTCCGTGGGCTTGATTTATTCATTTATTTATTTAAGAAAAAGACCCAAGTTTGAGAACCCTGTGCGGACCTCATGAGACGTGTTTTTGTTTCCGGCCGGACCGAACACAGCGTCGTACATTAAGAGGGTTGGACGAAATGGCGTCCTTGTGCTGTGTGCTGTTAGCAGTGAGGTGTTTCGCTGAACCGCTCAGCTAAATACTATTAGAATTGGCACGTAGCCTGTGAGTGTGGCCGCAGGTTAGCGTTTGAGCTGGAGGGAATCCCAGAAGGATGTGTCGACAGTGTGTGAAATAGCGTTTTATCTTCTCAAAGCGGGACAGAGAACAGGTGAGAACTGCTAACCCGTGTCTCCTAATCCTCTATAATCTCAGCCTGGCTAGCCGTGATTAGCCCCTAGCGAGTTTAACGGATTAATAATGAGCTGTAATTGTTTAAAAAGAGGTCGTGGTGGTTAGGGTTTGGGTGAAAGTTGTATAAGGACAAATGGGGGTTTATTATCTGCTCACTTCTGCTATAGTAATTAGGTACCTTGCTAACTAATCCGCTACTTGACCTCGGCTGAACTACATGTCTGTATGTGTGATGATGATGATGATGTGCTTCATCAGTGCCCTTTGCTCAACTACCATCACCTATATTTAAAGGTCTCTCTGATGGTCATGTATGTCACGTCTTCAGTATGTTTTCTTCTATAAGTACAAAGCTGTTTTCCCGTCCTCATTCTGGTCTCTGAATACAGTCTTTTGTCCTCGTTTTCATCTCTGTGCATGTGCCAGGTACACGGAGGTAGTGATGGCAGCTGGCCAGATGAAAACCAGCGCTGAGACGTACTCGCTGTCCGGCTCCAACGGCCTGAACGGATCAAAAGCACGAGGAGTGACCCTAACAGAGCAAAACTGCAATGGCAAGAATTCCCGGCTGGCCAAGATGGCCTCGAACGTGCAGGAGAAGTGCGCGGCGTACGTACTGGCCCTGCGGCCGTGGAGCTTCAGCGCCTCTCTGACGCCTGTGGCTTTAGGAAGCGCACTGGCCTACAAACTGGAGGGCTCTGTGGACCTTGTCATACTGCTGGTGTGTGCCGTGGCCGTTCTGGTGGTGCACGGCGCTGGGAATCTCGTGAACACTTACTACGATTTCTCCAAGGGAATCGATCACAAGAAGAGCGATGACCGGACTCTGGTGGATCGGATCCTGGAACCGCAGGACGTGGTGATGTTCGGCGCCGTGCTTTACTCGGTGGGATGTCTCTGCGCCACGTTGTTGTATTTCCTCTCGACGCTTCGGCTCGAGCATCTGGCGCTCATCTATTTCGGAGGGCTGTCGAGCTCCTTTTTGTACACTGGAGGTAAACGTGGCTCAAAAGTGCACTGGATTTTCGAGAAGTCGTATCTTTTGGTCGTTCCAAAGATTTGGTCGTTCAGCAGTATTCCTATACCAGGCCCTGTAGGATTTTGCGATCGCAGAATTTGACGCGAAATCAAGGGAACTCCGAAATATTCGGCGGAGCTTGCGTTTTTTTGTTTTTGTTTTTTTGGAAATCACTAGATTTGGGCCAAGACGTACGCGTCATGTGAACTCATCACAACGCGCGTTCAGTCAAAGCCCTATTCGATTCACGTGCGTCGTACATGTGTACAGCTAAAATGTCTCACTTACCAACAAACATCACCGCTAAAGACCGTGTAAAACATTTTGTGCAATTGCAATTTCGCCAATTCATGTACCGTAATTCTCGGACTATTGAGCGCACCTGAATATTAGCCGCACCCGCTAATTTTAAAAAGAAAACATATTTTGTACATATACAGGCCGCACTTGTCTATAAGCCGCAGGTGTCCACGTTGTAACTGTCACGATTCGTGACGTAAACGAAGCAGGACGGATGCAAGTGAAGTTAGGACGAGAGCTTTTATTGAAACAGAGGAGAGCAGACTCGAGAGAAACAAGAACCATGACCAACTTAATGAACTAAGCTAACTAAACCAACTAACCTAAACATTAACTATGACACGAAACAAAAACTCTATATCTATACTCTATAAACCACTTCTACATCTATATTCTAAACTAAGTCTATACAACTCTAAGCTATACTATCCGCTATTAGGCTATAAGCTATGCTACAAGCTACTAGGCTACAGGCTAAGCTATAAGCTATGCTATAAGCTAACTAGCCTTGACATGAACTCAGACATGGCTTGGAAACATGAACAAGAACTAAGACACATGGCATGAACAAAGACTCTAACTATATTCACTATCTAATTCTAACTCTATATCTAATTACCCGCGTTGTGTGTAACCACTGTGAGCATTACCAAAACACACGACAAGAAGGGGCGGAGCCACGACGTCAACCAATCTGCAATTCTTCGTGTGTTTTCTCTGATGAGGGGGTGTGCATGACGCGCAAAAACGACTGATCTGAAGAATGTAGTGTGAGCGCGTTAGATTTCATTCGAACAGTTTCATTGGTCCACTGTGACCTGTTGGGTCATTTCATTGGTCCGATGTGACGAGGCTAAATGTTTTGGCATGAAACTCGTTAGCCCGTTAAAAATCCATAAATTAGCCGCGTCAAAGTCTGTGAAAAAAGTAGCGGCTTGTAGTCCGGAATTTACGGTAGTTTTCCCGGGAAAAATGCATCAAATTTAGAAAGAAGCCGCAGCAAAGTTGAGCATTTTTACCCGCTACAATCCCTCAAAAAGCCTGTGTGCTTGGTCAATTAATTCAAACCACTCATTGCTCCTACTGCAAGCTGAGACCGTAGAGTTGTTGCACTGTTCTATAGCTAATCTACTTTAATATGTTGTGTGTAATTCAATTTAAATCTAAGCTAAAATACTGTTGTGAAAATTTCTTGTATTTAGGTGTAGATTAGATTTTTTTTTAACGACACGTAAATCAGCAAAATAAACGAACATGAGCGAGCCAGTTTACCAAAGCCCACCTGACTCCCGAGTCTTTCACCCAGCTCAGCTTCTGCTGATGAATTGTAATATGAACTCGGAGCTCTGAAACGCTGCGGTTCTTCCACATCAATATTTTTTTCCTCCACAGTCGTCTTCACGGTCACATCAGCAGCGACTGTGCCTGCTAACTCTGAGAGGTGGAGAAGGAAGAAAACATGTATTAGAATTATACAGCTCTGATATTCTGGGTGAAAAAATCACTTTCATAGATCAGGGATTCAGGAACTCCTCGCAGCTAGAGACACCTCCATCCATCCATCTATCTTCTACCGCTTACTCCTTTTTTCATTTAAGTGTAAAATAGATAAGACAATCAGAAATAATACAAGCTACCTGAAATGAATAGCCTTGACCTAAAATGTGCACATTACTATTCCATATGCATGCTACAGGTTGTTTTATCTGAATTTACACAAACAAACCAGTTCAGAAGTTTTACGTACGATCGAGTCTTAATACCGTGTCTCGTTACCTGGATGATCAACGACGTTGATGTTTGTATGTTTTGTGATCGTTGTTCACGAGTCCCTTGTTTGTCCTGAGCAGTTAAACTGCCCTCTGTTCTTTAGAAAAATCCTCCAGGTCCTGCACATTCTCTGCTTTTCCAGCATCTTCTGGATATTTGACCCCGTTTCCACCAGCGCCTGTATGAATTTCAGCGCCATCTTTTCACACTGAGAGACACAACTATTACAAAAGGTGCAAACATTCACTGACGCTCAAGAAGGCAACACGATACATTAAGAGCTGGGGGGGGTAAACTTTTGAACAGTCGATCATCCAGGTATCACCACACAGTATTAAGAATCAAGCGTATGTAAACTTCTGAACAGGTTCATTTGTGTAAATTCAGTTATTATTGTGTCGTGTGAGTTGATGTAAACATGTGTTATGTGAAATAGTTTATTCAGGGCAGTACTAATTTAAATTTATTATTTTTTTTCCATGATCCCTCTTATTTTTTAAAAATAAACGTGTTCCTGCATCATAGAGAGGACGACGTTTCAAGTGCACATCTGTTGCCTTTTATGTTCATCCCGACTTGCTAGACTTTTGTATATTTATATCAACAATGAATTGTCATGTTCTGGACATCTGTGCTGTTGTGCAGGAATCGGTCTGAAGTACGTGGCACTGGGGGACGTGGTGATCCTGATCACGTTCGGCCCGCTGGCTGTGTTGTTCGCACATGCAGTGCAGGTGGGTCACCTGTCTGTGCTGCCGCTGGTGTACGCCGTGCCGCTGGCCTTGCACGCCGAGGCCATTCTTCACAGCAACAACACCCGCGACATGCAGTCGGATCGCAGCGTCGGCATCGTCACCCTCGCCATCCTGGCCGGCCCGACGCTCTCTTACATCCTCTACAACGTGCTGCTATTCGCTCCCTACGCGGTGTTCTGTGTCCTGGCCACGCGCTACACCATCAGCATGGCGCTGCCGCTGCTCACACTACCCATGGCCTTCCCGCTGGAGCGCCAGTTCCGCAGTCAGCACTACACCAAGATCCCACAGAAAACAGCCAAGCTCAACCTGCTCGTGGGACTCTTCTACGTCTTCGGGATCATTCTCTCACCGGCGGGGAGCCTGCCTCTGTTATAAAAGAGCGCGCCCTTTCTTATTTTCTCATTTTAACGCTGCAAGAAAAATTGACTTCATACCTTGTCACCGTTTCTTTTTCATTTTTGGACATTTTTTTTCAGAGTACTGGACTTTGTACCTTGCGTATAAGATTATTTTTTATTATTTATAGCAATTTTTTTTTCATCAGTGGAAGTCTTCAGGATCACTTTACACCACCTGGGAGAAAAGTGAAAAGAAATCCATTGTGGGGTTTTTTTTTTCTTTCCTGTATTTTGGTGTACAAATTGTAATTGCACCAATTTTTTTTTTCTTCTTCTATAGTTTAGTTATTCCTCATTTTAATTTGCTGATTAATTTATGCTTCAGGGCTAATAAACGCTTTGCAGAGGTAAGGACGCTAGCTGGAAAAAATCAGTATTCTGTGAAACAGCGTGTGAGTACAGTGTTTCGACACAGTCGCAGAGCTTTGTTAAATTTTAGTTACACACCTGGAGAAACAGTTTATTTCAAGGAGTTTGCGGAGTTTTTGTGATATTTCTAAATTGACAGTCGTCTAAATCCACTCGGTTACACACCGTGTAGGAATAAACAGGGCCAGGTCGTATTGTGCGTTTTAACGCGTCTGGACATTGACTGGCTTGTCATGTTAAAGGCAGTCTGAAACCAAACTGAAGCCTGCTGTCTTTCAAGAAGGGAGAATAAAAATGTGATTTCTGTACGTCTCGTATAAATAACTGTCTTTGATAAAGATTTGAACAGCATCGGGTCTTTAATAAAATAAAATAAACGATACGTTACAGTAAGTGACTCGACTATATTTTTTCCACATTAAACAGATCAGAGACGTGTCGAAAACAATATTGGTTAAGAGAATGCAAGCTCTGTAATATGCGGAGGAGCTTGCGATTTTTTCAAAATTACCGCAGATTTGGGCCAAGACGTCATGACATCATCACGACGTACATTGAGCCAAAGGCCTCTTCGTTTCACGTTCACAGGTCTCGTTTACCAACTTCTTGGTGCACTTTGAAAGACTGTGCAAAAAATTTTGTGCAATTTTTTTTGGGGGGAGGAAAAAAAAAGCCACAGCACAATCACACACACACACACACACACAAAAATCAATCCTATATTACTTGAAAGATGAGAATTTTCTCAAAGTTAATAGTCATGAAATGTTTAGGTAGTGTTCATAGATACTGAATCACAAAAACGTTAAAAGAAGAATGTCATGCCTTCTGTTCCAGCTGTATGAACAAATTACCACCACACTGAATCAGGTAGCATGATTGATGCTGCTTTCATGACTAAATGGGAACTGGGAAGTTGTGGATTTCCCAGTAGGAAAGATCAGTTTGAACGGCTCTCCGAATCGTAATTCCTACTCGGAAAGTCAGAGGATTTTCCAGAGCGCCGATAGCATGGTTTAAGTTTTTGCTTCAAGTCACTAAATGCTAGATTATACTTTGATAATTGAAACATTTAATCAATAAATTAAATAAACTCATTACTTAAATGTAAATTAAAAAGTAAATTTTAAGCGCTAATTAACCAACTCTTTCATTCCAGTCTTTGTAGACAGCCAACGGTGAGTATTCATTTTATTTCTGACTTCAGACAGCAGAGTTCACATGAAAGCTCCAACGCTGGAAATAAGAGATTCCACTTAAGAAGGTTTCCTCTTAACAAATGGCTTAACTGTTATTCAGGATTATTGTGGGACCGAGTGCAACGGCATCATCAATGGTCGTATGAAAAATGCGCAAAATGATATGGAGTGAAGCTGAGGCTGATTCTTTCAAGCCCAGACTGTAGGTTCCTGCGGCTTAGCAGTGACAGTCCTGTGAGGTGAGTACACAGATCTAAAACACGTCATCACCAGGTGAAGGTTTAAATATGGTCATGAGGTGGGTTATTTACTCAATCGTCCTTTTATTCACCCCAAAGAAATGTCCTTTATAGACTAATGTAGACTAAGCACACATTGTTTATTCAAGGATAAACTACATAAAAGTACAGACATCAGATTTGTAAGTTTTAGGGTTTGTTTTCTTAAGTCCCTGTGAAGTAGCATTGTTTGACGTAATTTCTACTGAAACAGGAAGGCAGGGCAGGTCATATCGAGTGGCTCCTCCCCTTTTGTCATTATAGTGTACTCGGATAGAATTTTTTGTTAAATGAAAGTTTCAGTTTTATTCAGACACATGGCTTTAGAGCTACGAATGATGATACTTTGTGCCATGTTGTTCTGTGGTGAGAGAATTTCCCTTCTCTGTTAGAGAACAAGCTATGAGATCCAGTAATCAGACAATGGTTTACTTGATATTCGAAAAACCGTCGTCTTCTCATTTTTGTCTTCTAGTGGAAGATGCACAATTGTGGACTATTTCAAAGCCTTTAGGAAAAATCTGATTCCCCCACAATAGTATCAAGTCTGTCAAGTTGATCATGATGATCATGTTCCAGTCCAGACTCAAAAACCTTCTCAGTTCAACTAATATAAAAAGGCATAATGTTGATTTTACTTACACCATACAGGAAGTTTACATCCGCTCATCATGAATATGAATGTCATGGCAATATTGGGGTTTCAGTCATTTCTTTGAATTGTTCTTTTTCTGGGGCAGAATGATTGTACATACATCTTTAATAAAATTAAAAAATTAAAAAAGAATTTGACGTTTTTAATTCATCTGGGGTTTTCTGTAATCAACACAGGACCAAAATTATACATACAGGGTCAAAAATATACATGCAAATACTTCCAAATATACATACAAATAGTTCCAAAATGTCCATTAATATGCCAAGACCAAGACCTCTTAATTTCCTGTTAGTGATCATGATTGACTACAGCTGTCAGTTTCTCCGTGCCAACATAAAGAGGGTTTTATTTGACAGCACTCATTGGATTGACCAACACAGTACTTTGGGAAAGTCCTTGGACCACAGTGCATATCTGAAAAAGAGGATGGTGGATTTACACAAGTCAGGAATGTCTCTTGGAGCCATTTCTAAACAATTGCAGATTCCAAGATCATCAGTTCAAACAATTGTACGTGAGTACAAGTTATTGGGAAGTGTAGCCACTTTAACGAGGTCTGGATGAAGAGCCAAGCTGTCACCCTCAGCTGAGAGGAAATTGGTTCGGATGGACAGGAAAAACCCAGGAACCACCAAGGCACAGGCCTGCCAAGAACTGGAAGCTCAGTGTCACTGTGGAAAGCTGCTGGAACATCAGTGTCACTGCCTACAGTCAAATGAGTTTTACATCGCCATCAACTTGAAAGGCTGTCATCCAAGAAAGAAGCCCCCGCTTGAAAATCGACACCTTCAAGCCTGTGTAAATTTTGCGGCTGACCATTTGAACTAAGAAAAAGCCTTCTGGAGGAAAGTTTTATGGTCAGATGAGACAGAGATTTAGTTCTTGGGCCACATTGTCCAGAGGTATGTTTGTAGGAGTAAAGAACACTGTATTAACTGTTAAGCATGTTAGTGGTGGCATTATGCTCTGGGGCTGTTTTGCTGCCGGTGGAACTGGTGCACTGCACGAAATATATGGAATAATGAAGAAGGAGGACTACCTTAGAATTATTTAGCATAATCTCAAACCATCAGCCAGACGGTTGAAACTTGGACGCAATTGGGTGTTCCAGCAGGACAATGACCCCAAACACACATCAGAGTTGGTTGTGGAATGGATAACGCAGGCTAACATTAAGCTTTTGGAATGGTCTTCCCAAAGTCCTGATCTCAACCCTATCGAAAATGTATGGACTGTGCTTAAAAGTTGAGTCAGGGCCAGGAAACCAACAAATGTCATTGAACTTGACCAATTCTGCCAAGAAGAGTGGTCAAATATCCAACCAGAATTCTGCCAGAAGCTGACATTCAAATAAACTACGACTAAGGGACATTCAAATAAATATTAGGTGTGCTGTATGTATGTTTTTGGCGTTGTGTTCGCTACAGAAATAAATAATACCCCCAATTAATTAAAACTTGCGAACCAAATTCTTGTTTTTGTTTTTTATTAAAGATGTATGGCGTACAATCATTCTGCCCCAGTGAAAGAACGGTTCAAAGAAATTATTGTAAGCCTGATATTGCCATGACATTCATATTCATGATGAGTGTGTGTAAACTTCCGACCGCAACTGTATACACTGGGAAGGCTTTGTCTCTGGTGAGCTTCCTCCAGGGATGCTATAATTTTAAGAACTGTTTTACAGGCTTCAGCCTTTACCCTTTAGGCTACAGAGATCAACAAGTCTAGGTCTAGGGGGAGGTTTGGGGGGTGGGTCTGATCCAGCACCAAAGGACATCAAAACAGGATGTATTCACATACTACTAAGTTGTAATAGTGAAAATAGTTTACATTGCTCAGTCTATCTAAAAGAAAATATCAATAAATTTGACCACTCCTAAAACGTAGGTTAGATGCAGGAAATACTATGCAATGGAGATTCCGTAAATGTTTGAAAGAGACGTTTGCTTGAAGAAAAAAATTTAGAAATAATCTAAATATAATTGTATCTTAAGCATAAATTTCCCACACAATTCAACAAAACGAAATGTTTATGGTGAAATGATTAAGACGAAGTGTACCAATTGTCTTGAGGTCACTTTTTTTGATTCTTGAGTGTGAATGACGCAAGCTGATAAAATGCTGTTAATTACAATAGCACACGACTCTGAATTCGAACAAATAATTTCCAACAACAGAAAAGCAAATTAGACCATATACATTACTCATATCGTGTATTTTATCTGGTGCCTATACTCGCACGTGGAAGTTACATCCATTAATATAGTAACAGTGTTATCTTTGCGCAAGCGTTCTCTCATGCAAGGGCGGACTTTATCATTAGGCAAAGGTCGGCAAATGCCTTGGGCCCCCGAGCTAACAATTGCCCCAAAGCGCTGCATAAACTTATAGTTAAGAAAGTTTTTCTAGAAATCCATATGCTCAAAAGCCATCAGAATGCTTACTACATGAATGGCGTGTTGTGGGCCGGGTGCGGTGGTCTGCTCTTGGCCAGAAAGTCCAGAGCCACTCTTTGGTCCCAGTCCACCCTTGATTATTGCTATTAATGCTAAATAACATGCTGAAAATTTAAATATTGATGTTAAAATGCTGAAACGATGGCCCCATTCCTATATTTTGCCTACAGCCCCCAAATAATTAAATCCACCCCAGCACTCATGATCATCCATTCAGCGATGAAATGGTTAGGAATCACTTCAGTATATTGTTGACATACTGAGATGGTGTAATACAAAATCTGTGGATTTTAAAACACATTATTTTTGTTCTTTTCAAAATTTTTCAATACTAATACCATAGTGAGAGAGCTATTATGTACAGGGCACTCCATTGCATATTGCTGATGCCAGTGTGTACATCCTGCTGCCCTACCTCTGGTTGGAGTTCTCATCAATGGAGGCTACATTCTGCTACAGAGGACGACCCCAAGTGGTGCAGCCTGGAGATTGCTGAGGATGGTGCGTTTGAAGTACCATGGAAATGGTTTTGGATCTCAATTTCTCATGGACATTTTTGCTGTGGTACTGGAACTACAGTATGGCTGCTGCTATGGCATTAGGACTGCAATTACCACATACAATTTTGCACTCAAGTCTCCTTCAATGAACAGTGGATTAGTTCAACAAAACACACTTCATATAAAGACCATAATGAACTTCCCTTTACTTTCACACTATCCGTTGTTACTAATCTGGTTCCTCTCGAGGTTTCTTCCTCATATCATCTTTTTTTCCTTGCCACCATCGCCACCGGCTTGCTCATTAAGAATAAATTCACACTCTTAAAATCTGTATCCTGTGTTTATATGTTTCTGTAAAGCTGCTTTGAGACAATGTCCATTGGTACTGTAAAAGCGCTATACAAATAAAATTGAATTGAATTGTATGGTGTAATAGAGGGCACAGTGGCTTAGTGGTTAGCACGTTTGCCTCACACCTTCAGGGTCAGGGGTTTGAGTGTGTGTGGAGTTTGCATGTTCTCCCCGTGCTGCGGAGGTTTCCTCCGGGTACTCCGCTTTCCTCCCCCAGTCCAAAGACGTGCATGGTAGGCTGATTGGCGTGTCTGAAGTGTCCGTAGTGTATGAATGGGTGTGTGAGTGTGTATGTGATTGTGCCCTGCGATGGACTGGCACCCTGTCCAGGGTATACCCCGCCTTGTGCCCGATGCTTCCTGGGATAGGCTCCAGGGTCCCCGTGACCCTGAAAAGGAGTAAGCGGTAGAAGATGGATGGACAGATGGATGTATGGTGTAATATTTTTTTGTTTGTTTGTTTGAAAGTCATGTATAATTCGCACACTGGCTATAAGCAGTAAAGATCTTACTATTTTAGCAAGACCAAAATGGTGATGTGATGCAGGGAGATATTGACTGTTTTCTAATCACAGCATACTGAATGTTTGATTCCTCTTCTACCACAGTCATTTACAACAATTGCATTTTTATTTATTAATGAATGCACACGTCAACCTGTGCTGTGACGTTTTAAACAGAGGGAGGCGCTGTTTCCTAGACACGAACACAACGTCTTCGTTGTGAAACCTGCAAAACTGAAGATTCATTTTCACGAGAAATGAATTTATTCATTAAAACGCAGGAGTGTCAAAAGGCAGAAATAAGTTTCTGTGGATGATGATCAAATGTGCTGAATGAAATCAGTGTGCAGTTACACAGATAAGTGCAATGCGCTTGTGCCTTTTGGGTGGATGTCAGACAGTAACAGAAGCAATGATAGCACAGATGTGTCCTTTCATCATTAAGGACTCGACCTACTGTCAAGCCCTATAAATAATGTTGCCACCAAATGACTTTAGAGCAGGTCTACTGAAAATATCACCAACTCTTCCTTCCTGTATCTCCTCCTGCTGTCATCCTCCAGTACTTCACTGATATCCCTAAGTGTAGCTAGCTAAGCTTTCAAACAGAAACAGGAAAATGCATGATCCGAATTGATTACTCCTGAAAGCTAAATAAAATATGATAAAACAAACTAGGGACTGGACTGAAGGCTGATATGCAGCGAGTAGCATTGCCGCCTCACAGCTCCAGGGTCCTCGGTTCAATCCTGAGCTCAGGTCAGGTTAGCATCTGTATGAAGTTTCTTTATATGTTCTCTCTGTGTCTGTGTGGGTTCCCTCCGGGTTCTCTGGTTTCCTCCAATTGTCCAAAAACATGCAGATAGATGGACTGGCTATGATCAAGTGCCCCTAAGTGTGAATGTGTGTGTATGGTGCTCTGCGATGGAATGGCATCCAGTCTGGGGTGAAATCTCCTGCCCATTGTTCCTGGGATAGCTCCGGGTCCATCGTGACCTTGACCAGTGGTTACTAGAGATGAATGATTTATTGAGACTTTCTTTTGCTCTCACAGTAAGTTGTCAGGGTTGGTGCCATATCATACATGATATCTACACTGCTTGTCAGCAGCTCAGAGTGGCATGTTATTCATTAGGCACCAGTCCAATCACCCCATATGTGCTTGTTGAACATCCCATTTTAGATTTAGTACCTCTTTGCTGTTATAATAACCTCCACTCTTCTGGGAAGGCTTTCCACTAGATTTTGGAGAGTGGCTGTGCAGATTTGCCCACAAGGGTATTAACTGATATAGGACAAGGAGACCTGGCACATAGTCAGCATTCCAGTTCACAGCTTCATGGACCTCGCTTTGTGCACAGGGGCGTCATCATGTTAGAACATCTTTGCTGAAAAAAAAAAAAAAATATTCATAGAATTTGTAATGGTTTTATGGTTGTAATGGGAACTTGATTTGTTTTTCATAGAAACTGTAACGCTCCCTCTGGGTCTCTACTGGTAATTTGTTGCCTTCTATTGGTGGCGTGTTATGTCTAGTGGATACCATTAAGGACTGGTAATGATAATGGTTTTAATGGTTAATAGCTGATGGTTTGTAATGGTATTTCTAGTGGAAACCATTAGAATTTCTGTGATGGTTTCTATTGTTGTTGTTTTTTTCTGCAGGGATGTTTGGGTCCCTAAGTTCCAGTTAAGGGAGATCTTAATGCTACAGCATACAAAGACGTCATTGACAATAGGGCTGCAGCAACTAATCAATAAAATCGATAATAATCATTGATAATTAATAACTAATAACTCATAATAAATAATTAACAACTCTGACTAAAATATTCATTTTGATCAAATATGTTGTTTGATGCTATGTTTAGAAACAAAAGTTATTGTGTTTTTTTTGAGAGCAGGTTTATTATTATTTTTTACATTTTATTTTAACATAGTGATTTAACTTCTGCTTTAAAGCTTGTGGACAATCAGTTTTTATTTATTAATTTTTTCAAAATGTTAATAATTTAAATATATATATATATATATATATATATATATATATATATATATATATATATATATATATATATATATATATATATATTTTAAAATCCTTGGCACAGTGTATAGTATAGCCCATGTGTATACATTTCATACCTTTTTCACAGCCTTCAATTTGCACAATGTGTGAAGGACAACATCGGGCAGAATGTGAAATGTTTTTTTCGGATTTTTTATTTATTTTTTTTACAGAAAATAAAAACTGGCCTTTTAATCCAAACCAATCGATTAATCGAAGAAATAATCGACAGATTAATCGATGATCAAAATAATCGTTAGTTTCAGCCCTACTTGACAATTGTTTGCTTTCAACTTCCATAAACCTTGGGCTATATAGTGTATAGTTGATGTTAATATCTGTATATGATGTATGGTATTCATTTTAGCATCCTTTAAGTATTTGTTTTAGTCAGCTCTGTTATTCACGGTCAACTTTACACAGAGTAAACCTTTGGGACAAAAATGTCCACTTGATAGCACATGGTACTAATACAATCAAGAAACCAGTCCTTATATAAATAATCAGTTATCCCTTACCCTGTGATTACATGTTATGACATCACAAGTATGTTTTTAGCATCAAATGTGTTTAGCATCCAAGATGTAAGAACAAATCCCATTATTTCCTCTCACCTACAAAGCACTGAAAAATAAAAAAAATAAAAATGTCCCAACATAAACAAGAATCACAAGATCGTAACGAGATTTAAACCAACCCCGAACCCCCTTATGTACTCTGGAGGAACACATTAAAACCCTCAGCCGCTTGTCTACGTGTTCCGTGAACTGCAGAGAGCGCACGCGCGCCACGTCCGGGCACCTTCACGTGCTGCCATGGCAACAGTGCTTTTCACGCTCTCGGAGTATTATTTCTAAATCAATCAATCAGTACTTATTTCCAAGCTCAACACGCACCGTAACACCTCCATAACGCGTCTAACAGAAAACGACAACATCGTCATTTTTCTTGCAGCGTGAGGTGAAAGATCAAAGAAAAAGAAAATTGCCGAGCATTGATTACAAAACGGAACGCGAAGCATCCCGCGCATGCGCACTAACTCCAACATTACCGAGCGGATGACGTCCAGCTGTCAGCCGAAAAGAGCGCACACTCGATATTCCCCCATTACCGTGGAGCTACAGCTGGTCCTGTCATTATATCAACACGAGCCCCAGCGAAACCTTTTGTGTTTGAAACGTTTTTTTTTTTTGCTATTACCCTGGGTATACACTGCGTCTGGGGCAAAAACGAGACAATAAAAAAAAAAAAAAAAGAAGAAGTGAGGGACGACGTGCGGCGCGTGGGAGTGTCAATCCGAAGCCCCGTTAGCATAGCACGCCTCCTGTGTTTTGACTTCCGTCTCTACGGCTCCGCTAGACACGGGCAGAGATGTCGACTTTTTGACGCTGTCGTCTCCGGTATGGAGTTGAAAGAAAGCCGATAAAAGGAGGCAGGTGAGGTTTAGGAAGCGCGCACGGAAGATATCTGGGGACGCGGGGGACGCCGAGGCTGGCTGCGGGATAAGAGCTGTCTGTAGTGGGGGACACTCCGGACTGGTCCGTTATGGTCGCGTCGATCTCAAGCTTGGCCTTTAAACACGTTCACTAGCCGGGGAAGGTGAAGTTTCCGCGGCGCTATTAATGCTGTCGACAGGTAAGCGTACAGGATGTTCCATTTATTTGACAAATTCATACATAGTGGGCGATGGCTTGATGATTTTTTTTTTTTGGGGGGGGGGGCGGTCTTTTATTTATTTATTTATTTATTTATCAATCATTAAACCTTCTGCTCAGTGCATTGTCAATAAACCGTATGGAATTCAATGCAGCAATCTCAGCACTCCATTGTTCCTTAGTAACAGGTACATCAACATCTGGGATGTTACTTGTGGGGGGGTGAATACTAAAAATACTTTCACGGCTTTTTTTTTCATCTTCTTCTGGATAACAACAACAACAAAATACGTGTGTGGAATGCTGTGAATGTAGATAGCTGGGTATTTCATGTTGGCACGGCGTTGAATGAGCAGAACAATTTGGTGTAAATGGTATTCGTGTTATTGTATTGTTATTGATCGCGAACCAATCTAGGGAATATTCCTCTTCTGCACACCTTTAAACCAGTACTCATTACTACACACACACACACACACACACACACACAGTCAGGGGTTGGAAAGGATGCATGCAGGAGATACAGTCTGTGCATGACATCTCAGTGCCTCTTCTGTCAACCTCAAAAGTGCAGAATTAAAAAAAACAAAAACAAAAAACAAAACAAGCTTTGTATATGCACATGATTGTGATCCTTTATGCTCTTAAAGCTTTTGAGGAACCGTGACCCAGAATGCCTTTGGGTTTCAAGAGACCGTCCCTGAACGGTGTCTGCGCTCATATTTGAGGTTTTTGTTTGCATCGACTGTGCCCGTGTCTCTCTGTAACACTGACATGGGCGTCAGGTCGCCATCGCCAGCTGTCACTTACAGTTTAAGGCCTTCTAGGTTCTATGACTGGATCAACTCTTCAGCACCTGACCACGAAAGCGGTATCAGATCTGCAGGCCCTGGGGTTGCTCAAGATCTACAAAAATCATCTAACCGCCCTGTTTTATGCTGAGAAGATTTACAGGAATGTAATGTATGTATGTATGTATGTGTGTGTGTGTGTGTGTGTGTGTGTGTGAAAGCTGGTTTTGAACTTTGCCAAATGAAAAATGAAAAAAAAAAATAGTTTGCATTCTTGTACTGCATTTTAATCATAGGCGACATTTCATTGTTGAACAATTCAACTTGGCTTGATCATGCAACTGGTAAACAACTTAAGTAAGCGTTGATAAAGGTGTTGCATACCTGCGTATTCATGAATGTTAGTCATGACTAGTCACCGGGTTTCTTCCATGTACTGGGGGGTTTCCTCCCCCAGTCCAAAGACATGTGTTTTAGGCTGATTAGCATTTCCAAATTGCCCATAGTGTGTGAATGGGTATGTGTGTGTGTGTGTGTGTGTATGTGATTGTGCCCTGCAATGGGTTGGCACCCCGTCCAGGGTGTCTCCCGCCTTGTGCCCCGAGTTCCCTGAGATAGGCTTCAGGCTCCACCGTGACCCTGTGTAGGATAAGCGTTACAGAAAATAGATGGAAGAATGACCTCTTGCTTTATTTTTTTTATTCATTCATTTCATTAAATGTTGTAGAACATCAGCAATACAAGTTACCTCCTCTTCTCAAAGCAGCTATAAACAGTTGTTCCCTCACCAGCCTCTCTTTTATTCTCTCTTTTGAAGCGTATTATCAAGAACCTGAAAAGTCCTCTGTTCTGAAGACTTTCCCGTGGTGGAAAATGTAACTAGCGTTTAAAGCTCTGCCACTGGAGACTCCTTCCGTACATGTTAATAAAAGTCACCTTCTAGAAAGCGCCACCATGTCAACGATTATACACTCGTCTTTGTTAAATAACTTAAAAAAAGATTATGTGGATCGTCTACCATACAAGTCCTTCTTAATGAGCTGTTATTATAGAAATGATTATGTATTAGAAGACTGTTCATTGAATTACAGCTAACAGAGCTGCTCCTAGAAATCTATTAATCAGCAACTTCTGACCAATCAGATTAGAGGATTCAACAATAACGGTATAAAGAGGTATAATAACATGGAATAGAAAGTTATGGGGTCAGTGGGTACTGCTTATGCTCTTGTTTTAGAAACTCAATAAAGCACTGTGATGTGAGGTGATTTAATTTGTCATATATGTTGTAATCACTCATTTATTATTATTATTATTAATAATAATAATAATTTAAAGCATATTTTAATTTCCTAACTGTACCCAGTGCACATTCATTGTTTCCTCCCAGGCCAATCCCCAAAATAAATACACTTGTACTGCTTAGGCTAAGCCTTCTTAATTAACAAACAAAAATGTATTTATATGCATCTCCCTGTCCTGGTCGGATGAACGTTCAGTTTTCCACACTGCTTGTTTTGATTCGGCCTTTACAGGGAAAGTTTCTTTTCTCCTAGCAGATATTTTATCGACAGCTGCCATAACCGAATATTACAAGACGCAATTTGACATCGAAACCTCATTGACCTCACCTTCAAATTGTTCCATAACCTCAGTTGGGTTTTCGTTGCTGCTCTGTGCAGCTCATTGCTTAGACACATTCGAACCCTTTAAGCAGCAGCGACACCAAACAGCGTCAGCCACGTTGGACGTTAAACAACCGATTTACTAAAGGGTTATGTCAGAAAGAGATGTGGTGGTGGTGTTTTTCATTGTTTACAGCAGAATCATCTAAAAAACCCAACATCTAGGCCATTTTTTGTGAGGAACTGCCAGCAAGCAGTTCCTGACCGCATAGCTGATTTTATTCCGCACTCCTGTACTCGCTAAACCTGAAATGGTGGATTGTTTTTCTTGGCTGTCAGTTGCGAATGAGTAAATCCTTTATTGTCTTTTTTTTTTTTTTTTTTTTCCCTTATTTTTTAAAATTGGTAAATCGTGAGCAGGGAAAAATCAATATCGCCGAAGCCTAGAATCCATATTTCCAAAAGCCTATGGACCTAGCATTTTTATAACAGTGTATATACCCCCCCACACACACACTCACTCTTACACTCACCCACCTCTCTTTCAGCTGTGAGCTGTGTGCGTTTAGGATCTTTAGACATGAGATACGGATCTTGACGGCAGATCCTTTTTCATAAAAAAACCCCCCAAAAAAAACAAAACCCTGAGCTTTAAGGCCATTTCTCGCTTTTATTATTCTCTGTGAGTCATTTGAGAACACATCCCAACCCCCCAGTCTCCTTAATATGACAGATGTTCTAAGCTCATACAAACACATGCACGTACACGCACGTAAGCACATACATACACAATACATACAGTACATGCATGCATACATTGACCAACTTGCAACTGGGGGTATGTGTGCGACACCTGGGGTGTGCGACGACTGGGGTTTGCCAGTGCTAGAAATAGCAACGTGTGCAACAGAGCAGTGGGCGCTGGAGACGTCATCCGAAAGCTCTGCATTCGTTTTCCCCGTGCCCTCCTGCCTAATCCCTGCTGATAAGGCACACAAAGGACTCCATGCCGACCGGGTCCTCCAGCAGCACACACCGGCTCCTGTAACTTTTCTCACACTCGAAGAGAGGGAAATGTACTCAGAAAGGCCTTGGTGAGTAAGTGCCACTGATTTATTAAAACTGCTGATCTTCTTGTGTGTCATCACTAGCCTAGGCTGTGATAGTTAGCTCTATAGATAGCGTGTTGTACTGTTGTACACCAGATTTCAAGTGAGTTTGTAAGTCACTTGGAAGAAGTGCACCAGTGTGTGATTTTGTACCAGGCAGTCACTGTCTACCTCGGCAAGCTGCCACCATACCATAAGACAATTCTGCATAATGTTAACTTTCTGTAGTTTGTCCTTTTTAAAAACAAGTTTGAATGTAAAACAGACCCAAGAGCAATGGTAATGTATTCATTTTGCACCCAAAACGTGTGTGTGTGTGTGTGTGTGTGTGTGTGTGTGTGTGTGTGTGTGTGGGTGGGTGTGTTTTTCTATGAAGTTTCCAGAACAGGCTCATGATTACGTTGTCGTCATTATCAGTGGTACTTCAGTGGATCTCGTTTGCAGTACGATGAGGAGATAAGTCCTCATTATCCGTACAGAGGAGAGCTTGTCTTAATCAGACCAATGGGAAAATGCGGACTTTAAGCAAACTCGGACCCGTTCTAATCATTGTGACATTTTAAATAGTGAAATGCTTAAATGGAACGTACACACTGACCCCAGGGTTTTTTTGTTTTTGTTTTTTTTTTGTTTTTTTAAAAAAGGATCTTTGTAGCAATGTGAAAAACCAAGAAATTGGCTAAAACTGTGTGTGTGTGTGTGTGTGTGTGTGTGTATAAGCTAGTTAGACGTAGGGCTGGGTGATGTATCAATATAATATGATGATTACGCTGAATACACCTTTCTGAGATATCATTGGTATGGTGATGCATTTTTTTCATTTTTAATAACTGCGAATGAAATGGCACTGAAAGGATGCCGTTGATTTGGCGTAATCGTTTTAATAATCAATCTGCTTTGCCTTTGTAGGCATTAAACAACTCAGTTTGTTTATTTTAATCCTGTTTTGGAGACATTTTGTTAGCTACACACAGTGTATCATAGAAATGTCCTTAAGTTTCGTGATATGATATTGTTGTCGTATCATGATATGATATTGTTGTCATATCGCCCAGCCCTAATTAGACGTATTTTTCTGTCCGTTTCACGGAAACGTTTTGTTGAATCTAGTTGTAGCAGCGTGTGAGTGAGTTCCATCACAACAGGGTTCATCAAGGTCAGTAACGCCTTTCCTAAGACGATTCAATTACAAATGATGAAAAATGATCGATTATCGACCTGATGACCTTCTCCCAGTGCACGTTTTCCTTTCTCATTCAGTATGTTTACGTGGACAACGATAATCCAATATTAACCTGATTAAGATGATACTCTGATTACAAACTACCATGTAAACAGTGATTATTGATGACCTTAATCCGATTAAGGTCATACTCGAATTAAACACAAATAGAATTAAGACGTGTGGAGTATTCCTGTTTTAGTCGCATTATCGACGTGTATTACAGACATGTACACCCCTGAATCACACTATTAACGTCGTGTGAGAGCTTTCACCGCATTCTGCGACAGGACACGATCACACACGGCAGCGCTCAACCGTTTTACGGTAAACAAGAGAGTATGGCTGCATCCGAAACCGCGTACTTACCTACTATACGTGTATTTCGGCTACTTCAGACGCAGCCCACGGCTTCAAGCAGACGTCTATTTGCACGTACAGCATGACAAATAATTAACCGCACTTAAAGCGTTCGTGAATTTAAAAAGGAAAAACCCCCGGAACTGTATACGGTACCATAACGAAGACAAACTGTATGTTGATGCGTGAAATTCTGGAGGGAACGTCAGACGGCGTGAAGCGGTGACATAATGATGTGTGCTGTTATTCGATCTATGTTCTATAACATGTAAAATGGGAACATGACAGGAGTATTCTAAAAGCGACTCATGTAAACACCTTAATCACAATATTGTCTTATTCAGAATAAGGTCAATAATTAGATTACTGCTGTCCATGTAAACCTAGTCACTGTCATAACTACTCACCTATTTCCCATTAGTCTCAGTGTAGTTACTGAATGATATGTTTTATGATGGTAGTGGTATAAGTTGTGCTCCATCATATTTTTAGAGCTATGTATGTTTAGGTTTTACCATCTCAATTTGTTTTCGTGTCTGCTTTACTATTTATAGTTCTGTAAACTAGTCAAGAAAAGCTTTAAAGCAGTTTTTTTTTTTGTTTGTTTTCTCTGAAACTGTCAACCTCAAACTCCCTAAACTGTCTAACCGTAACCTCTGAAATAATCCCACTGTAGTATTTTAGGGACAATCAGCTGACTTGGTTTTTTTTCCACTCAGCTTTGACTCTTGGTAACAGTTTATGTAAAGAATATAAAGCAAGCACAATCAGCCATGGTCGAGGTTCCAAAACCATATATATTTAAGTTTTCTTATTTTAATTGGTTGTGAAATCTAGCATAGCAGAACCCACATGGACCAGAACAGGTGTCTATTGTCGCCGGTTTTAATTGCTAGCATACCAGCTGTAGCGATGGGTATCACCCCGTAAACTGTAATGAATTGTCCAACATAAAAGTCGATTATGTGGAAGTGGAAAGAATGCAGTTATTTGTTGTGGAAGATATGATTTAAAATAGAATGTGAGTCGTATTGAAGACACTCGTAGCCGGAGGTAAAGTTACAAAACGGTCTGGGAATTCTTCAGCTGTTTCAGGAAATGGGTCATTTCTCCATTGGCTGGGTGAGGAATTCACCTTCAGTGTGCAAACAAGTCATGTTTCATTCTGGTCTTCCCCACAGTAAGTGTCTGAAAGAAGAGCAGAAGTGTTTATATAGAAGGAAAACCTGTGGATTTAACTTATGGGAAGGTGTGGCAAAAGCAAGAATTGGGGGGGGGGGAGCAAGCAAAACCTGTTGTCATCATAAGCCACTTAAAGTCTAGTTTTGTTAGCAGTGAGCCAGTACTTATGCTAAAAAATGCACTTTATTATTATTATTATTATTATTATTATTATTATTATTATTATTATTATTATTATTATTCAGTGAGCCAGACTTTTAGCCTGACACTATAGTACAAGCATTACGTTTACTCACCGCTAACTAGTCCAAGTAAAAATTCTCATTTTCTCCTAACTGACAGTCAACTTTTTCAGTCCAGTGCACTTGTCACTGTAATCCTGGTAGAAACACATGGGCCAGAGAGCATACGCCTGATCCTGAAGCTTGTGGCCAGAAAAGTGTACATATCAGATATGGATTTTGGATAACTAGGGCTACAAAAAAAAAAAAATTTTTTTCCATAATCGATTAATCTGTCGAGTTATTTTTCCAATGAATCAGTTAATCTGCGCTTTTCAAACTTTTAAGAGGAGCATTTCAAACTTTACAAAGCGGAGCTTGTGTAGCACGACAGCATCGTTTGAAATGCTCTCCTGCCTTGACTTGGAGGACTTGGAAGTCACCCAGTTTCTTTCCTCTGTCACTCGATGATTTCGCCTCCGTCTGATGGTGACCGAGGTCATGTTGGGCGTAAAAGGTAACGCTGACGTATGACGCTGTAAAATGAAGAAATTCATATGTAGTTGATTCTGGGTATTCCGCTAAAGCTAGCGGCGTCACGTTACGCCCGTTTGATGTCATGTGCCATCGGCAACTGGCTTATGCTTCCGGTTAGTAAAAAACCTTTAGTGTTCCATTCGAGACGATACTACCTTTCTAAAACCCATACACTAGGCGTTGGAGTACACAGTGTAAGTGCATAGTGAATAGTGTCAATTGGGACACAACTTTGGTCTGTACTCTGTGCCGGGAGCGTTTTCACAACAAAAGTAACGCGCTGAGTAAATGTTCCCCGTGCCGCACACAGACCGACTAATCGATAATGAGCTTCGTTAACAAAGATCTTCATAATCGATTATTATCGATTAGTTGTTGCAGCTCTAGATATAACCGTGAACGCACTCTTTTAGACAGCTCTAAATCAAAGCGCCTCATTAAATGTTTAATTTGTGATTGTTTTTATTCTTATGCTACGTTAAAATATGCTGTCTAGTTAGACTTCTCAACAGTTTGCCCCTTTGGACCGATTAACTAATGATTGTTTTCAGTAGGTTTCACAGAAGTGATTAACTTGATACAGATTTGCCGGCTAATCTGACAATCCCATCTGAATAATATTGATTGTTGGTGTCTGATGCTGGTATGTAATCTAATTATCTTGTATACAGTATCTGATGCCCTGTTCGATGTTTCTAAGCACGCTGTCTTGGGGTAGCTTAACGTCAGCGTGTGAATGTCTGAACGTTCGTCCTGTTTTTGGTCCAGAAGAGCACAGTGTCGGTCTCTGAACAGACAGCAAAGTTCACCCAAACCCCCCCAAAAGCAAACAACTACGGAGGAACGGAACAGGCCGAGCGATTTCACGAGCCAGACACCACATGGAAAGCAACGCAGAGAAGAGCAAAGATAAATTTCTCACTGAAAATTAAAGCACAGAAGATTCTCAGACTTGAGGTTCATGTGGTGTAAGTTATTTTCTTTCTTGTTCGAGTAGTAGCTTATTGATTGTATGGGGACAGTAGCAACAAAATGTTATTATTATTATTATTATTATTATTATTATTATTATTATTGTTAAGAACAGTTAGGTGGCTGTTTAATTTGTTTTAGTTGTTCATTCCACGAGTACAATTTATTTCCGTTCTGGTCTTAGCCTACGTTTGTTGAAATCATGCCGGTCGTGATAAAAGCGTGTCATTTTACTCAGAAGTTATGTAATGTCGCTCGATTTTTCTCTCGCATGTTTGTTTAAATAGTCTCAAAAAAAAGAAGAAAAAAAGATGTACGCTGCTTCAGTGTCAGTGAGAGGAAACGGAAAACGATCTCCCTTTGGAGTTTTTGACGGTTCAGGAGAGTAGATGTAATGCTCTCGGTCCGTTGTTAATCCTGGACGATTATCGATTTCTCTCTGTAAACTGCAGGTCATCGTATGTGTCTAACAAAAAGCCTGTAATAAAATCCAGTTCCTGCATTTTCACTCTCGTAGTCTGAGGAACCGAGAACTAACATGGAGCTGGATTTCGTTCAACTTTCCCTGCAATTTGGGAAGATACTTAGACTCGAAGCATCATTGCACTTCTGTGGATCTGGCTTGAAATACTTTTTCGCCTCAATACGCCAAGGTTGATAAATCAGCCGGTTATTTAAAAGGTGTCTTCCTTGGTGGTGATTGATCCATGAGGTAGACTTGTAGGGTTTACTTTCCAAAAAAAAAACAACCCCAAAACCTCAGCTTGTTACGGGTATTATCTTTTTTTCTTCTTTTTTTTAAAAAACCGATTGTATATTCATGTCGCGTGGTGGTGGTATTTATTTATTTATTTGTTTAGTTATTTATTTAATTTCCTGTCTTGTAAACAGTTTAATAATGGTAATACTCTCTAACTTCCCACATTGACTCCAACACTTACCTCTTAAGTACACCACTTTGGTACTTTAGTTAATAGGTCACACAATGATTCAAAAGGTTCCAGGTTCCCCCCCACCTAGCTGTAATCCCCACTCCAGCTTTTGTTACTGTTCTCTTTAAAACTGTCCGAAACGCAGGAACTTGTCTGAATGCTGTTTACACGGGGCCAGACTACACTGAGCCAAAGGAAGTAGAAGTTCCTGTTCTAGCCTTTTCCACTTTGCTGGGTCACACGCAGATTTGTCAGATGGTATATTTAATGATTTTACATTTTTGCCTGTGTTTTTTCTTTGTTTTGAGGAAAAAAAAAATCAGAGCCCTAAATACAAATCTCATTAATACAAATATCAGAAATACAGAACGTAAATCCCAGGGAGATACTTTCAGCATGGTCAGACAAATAAAGTTTGAATTTTCTACTCAAATAGCTAGTGTTCTTCAGTGATGCTGAACACTCGATGCTTAGTGTATGCCCTGCGTAACTGTTTGGGTAATGTTTTATCTAGTTAGGCTATGGCAATATTAGCTTGCTGGTAAAGGTTAGTAATAGGAGCTTCACTATTTCAGTATAACATAAAAAGTTTAGATGCACTTATAAATTATGGTTTATATCTACCGTTTAGATTAATTTAAGTTTAGCGAGTTCAAAACAACGAATAAAAAAACTCTCAAGATCTTTCAATTATGATGTCTGAACGTGTCTCAAAGTATTGACAAAAGGGGTGCCAATAATTGTTGCACACCTATATTTAACGCTTATTTATTTATTAATTTAATTTTTAAAAATAATTTATTTATACATATATATAACCTGTATTTTGTTGGCAATTGTTTGATTTCCATGAGAGCAGATTATTTTTGTGATTTAAAAAAAATTAAAGGACCTCCAGGACCTTAATGTGCTTCTTCTTGAGACACTCCTTTGTTGCCTTGGCCGTGTGTTTTGGGTCATTGTCATGCTGGAATACCCATCCACGACCCATTTTCAATGTCCTGGCTGAGGGAAGGAGGTTCTCACCCAAGATTTGACGGTACATGGCCCCGTCCATCGTCCCTTTGATGCGGTGAAGTTGTCCTGTCCCCTTAGCAGAAAAACACCCCCAAAGCGTAATGTTTCCACCTCCATGTTTGATGGTGGGGATGGTGTTCTTGGGGTAATAGGCAGCATTCCTCCTCCTCCAAACACGGCGAGTTGAGTTGATACCAAAGAGCTCCATTTTGGTCTCATCTGACCACAACACTTTCACCCAGTTGTCCTCTGGTGGTCATTAAATGAAAAGTAATTACTAAGTCATTACCAAGTAATGACTTAGTAATTACCAAGAGTGGTCAAATACTTATTTCCCTCATTAAAATACAAATCAATTTATAACATTTTTGACATGTGTTTTTCTGGATTTTTTGTTGTTATTCTGTCTCTCACTGTTCAAATAAATCTACCATTAAAATTATAGACGGATCATTTCTTTATCAGTGGGCAAACGTACAAAATCAGCAGGGGATCAAATACTTTTTTCCCTCACTGTAAATATATATATATGTGTGTGTGTGTGTGTGTATATGTATACTATACTTATTTTTAGGATTTAGGATCATATCATTATACACCATATTAGGTATGTCATATGTCAGTCATTACGTCCAGGCTTAGAATTTTTTTATTGTGAGGTAGAGGATGTAGCAGCCTGACATTAGATGGTTAGATATAAAAGGCAGGGTATAAAATAAGCAAACAATAAAAAAAAAACAACAACAAACAAACAGCAAAAGCAACCAGGCATTTTTTTCATCGCTAAACAAAACCAGCTAGGTTGCTTCCATCAGTCAGTTCGTCCAGGATTTTGCGATTGTGAAATTTTGCGAAAGCTGTCTGTGTGCTGTGTTGAACAGCAGCTCTGCAAAGACAGACTACTAATAAGCAGAGCTCACATAGCTGGTTAACGCTAACTTACAAAACAAGGTCTCATTAAATATGTGAAGTGTTGGTTTTCATAAAGTTAATTAAAAGACGCAAAGTTTAAAGATAAACAACGTTTCAAGGCACAACGATAAACAACGTTTCAAGGCAAATACATCACACTCTGCCTCAGACCCCCCCCCTCCTTCTTGGTAACCTTGGTAAAGGTGGATTGTGATTTTCTGTACTTTATTGTTACTAAAGTGCAAAACAAATCGCAGATTCATTGACTATGCTACACAGACTGCTCTTTGAGACCCTTATAAACATGTATTTTGTTGTAAAGGAATTTATCTTTAACAGGTAACTCCGTCAGATTTTCAGAACACGGTTGAACACTGCTTAAATATATACTCCTGTTTTCAAGGCAGCAGCCTCTAAGGCTTCTCTACATTCCTGTAAAAGCATTTGACTCCCTCTTTTGAGCGTGCATCTGTAAGCAGGTTCCTGTTTAAAGCATGGCAGGAGGTGCTGTTTGGATGACCTCCTCAGCATACCCACAGTGGCACTCTCCTCCATCTGTTTCGCCTATCTGAGTGGTTTTTCCCTCCAGTGTGAACAAGCGTGAGTAAACTGGCATCAATGAGTGCTAACAGGTGGCATGGCTGAAGAATGCAGCATGGGGGCACAGGGATCACAGGCACCTATGTTAGTATGTTACTGTACTGGAATGGGAGGGGCTACAATAAGGTCAGTTTGCATAGCAGCATTATTAGGCATTCTTTTAGTTGTTACACTCCCTATTTCATTCTGTGCTATATGGTTGTATAACCCTTAGTGGAAGATTAAAGAATCTATGTATAATGTCTGTCTATGTAATGTAAATATAGTGTGTATAGTAGTATTTTTTTAAAATGGCATTTTGTCATAGACTTTAATAATTTTTTCACTATTTACTTGTCTCTTTATAGAATCATTCAAAGAGTTAAGGGCGCACGGTGGCTTAGTGGTTAGCACGTTCGCTTCACACCTCCAGGGTCCGGCGTTCGATTCCCGCTGGGGCCGTGTGTGCGGAGTTTGCATGTTCTCCCCGTGCTGCGGGGGTTTTCTCCGGGTACTCCGGTTTCCTCCAAAGACATGCATGGTAGGCTGATTGTGTTTAAATTGTCTGTAGTGTTTGAATGGGTGTGGTGTGTGAATGGGTGTGTGTGAATGGGTGTGTGTGAATGTGCCCTGCGATGGACTGGCACCCTGTCCAGGGTGTACCCCGCCTTGTGCCTGATGCTCCCTGGGATAGGCTCCAGGTTCCCCGCGACCCTGAGAAGGAGTAAGCGGTAGAAGATGGATGAATGGATAAAAGAGTTACATTTATTTCTGCATACACTCACTGAGTAGTTCATTAGGAGCTCTATACTGGGTAGGGCCTCCCTTTGCTCTCAAAACAGCCTCAATTCTTAATGGCATGGGTTGCATGAGATTTTGGAAATAGTCCTTTGAGATTCTGGTCCATGTTGACATGACTGCATCACGCACTTCCTGCAGATTTTTCTGGTGCACTTTCATAGTGCGAATCTCTCGTTCTACCACACTGGATTCGGATCCGGTGAATGGGAAGGCCACTGAAGAACTCTGAACTCATTGTTGTGTCAATGAAAAACAGTTTGAGACGACTTTTGCTTTGTGACATGCTGCGTCATCATGCTGGGAGTTAGCCATTAGAAGATGGATAAATTCTGGCCATGAAAGGATGCACATGGTCTGCAACAATTCTCAGATAGTCTGTAGCATTCAAGCGATGATTGATTAACTAATGGGCCCAGAATGTGAAAATAAAACACTCCCCACACCATTAAACCACCTCCACCAGCCTGGACTGTTGATGCAAGGCAAGTTGCGCCCATGGATTCTTCAAGATTCATCAGAGACCATGTTTTTCCAGTCTTCAAATGACCAGTTTTGGTGCGCCTGTGCCCACTGCGGCCTCAGCGTTCTGTTTTTGGCTGACAGAAGTGGAACCTGACCTGGTCTCCGGCTGTTGTAGCCCATCTGCCTCAAGGTTTGATGTGTTGTGCATTCTGAGTTGCATTCACAGTTGTATGAGTGGTTATGAGTCACTGTAGCCTTTTTGTCAGCTTGAACCAGTCTGGCCAATCTGTTGATCTCTCTCCTCAACAAGTTTTATTCATCATTCTTGCTTGACACCTTATGACCAAGGCTTGCTCCAGTAGTATATATATATATAGGTTTAAGTTTCACAATTCTGTTGTACGTTTGTAGTTCATAATACTATAAGAGTAAGTTATAAGTGGATTGCATGTGCATTTTTTTTTTGGACAACATTTGTTTGACAGTCATTGTGCATCATAAAATTATGTGCTTGGACAGCCACACTTGAGAGTAGACAATGTTAAGCTAAATGTTAAGGTCTGATTTACAGTGGGAAAGTAGGAACACAGGAATGTCTGTGAAAGAGCACAGACACAGGTTTGATCTCACAAAGAATATTGCTCTTTCAGGATCGCAGATCCCTAGCCAAGGCATCGCAGATCTCTAACTCGCAGCCAGAATAATTGTTGTCTAGTCAGAATATGAACTTTGGCTGCACAAATATAGCTACGTTTTTAAAGTTTTTACCTTAAAAGGATGAAACAAAATCGAAAAATAATCGGTTTGGCTTGTGCAAGTATGCAAATTATAGAAAATGATGAGTTGGGAAAGATGAACAATTTGGCACTTTTTGATAGCACACTCCATAAATACACTTTATTTATTTATTTATTTTTTTGGAATCCCCCCCCCGACCCCCAACATTTCATGTGAAATTGCTGATTGCCAGGTCTAAATTAAGAATTACAGTGTTGTGTTATGCCAGTGCTGTATTGTGTTGTAACCTATTAGTCTTTAAAAAGCATTGAAACACTTTTCTGTGCTATGTACCTGCAAGCCAACTTGGTAAGTATGCAGTTGTTGGAAGTACCGTGACCATGTGGGCCTTCATTGTTTGGAGTGCTGAAGTAAAGCCATCGGCATTCTGGCTCACTGCCAACCTAAATATAGCACCGCTTACCAGTTTTGAATTATTACCACTTAACTTGGCTACTAATTCATTTGAGATGTTTGAAGTTTTGGCAGGGGAGAAAGTGCTCGATTATTGGCATATTTCATATCTGAAGTTGTAAATACCTTTTTTTTTTTTTTTTTTTTAAACTCCTACAATCAGTAACATCCACAGCCTGATGAGAATATGATAGTCTTACGTTAATGAAGCAGAAGTAATAAATAACTTATGTGCCAGTGATGTTAGCGGTACAGTATGACTCTGGAGGCAACATCTGTTGCTAATTCTCACAGACAAGCCAGCCGCTCGGGCTCCCTTGGCCTTGGAGTGTATTTTTTTTTCAGATCAGTGTGCCATTCTCTTCCTTCCATTCGCACATACCTGTAGCTGGTCATCTCGTACATTTCAGCTATTCTAGGAATGCGAATGTAATCCGACTTCTGGCTATGATGAACAGCATGAAACCGTTGTATCCTATTTTGTGCTAGATTGAGTTCTAAGTTTAGAACCGCTACTATAGGACGGAATCCACGACGGCTGCTCCAGCTCCGAGACTCGGTATCAGCACCACTGTGAGCGGTTTTACATTCTGCGGCCTAAATGTTCAGGATATAAATAACGATAACATTCATATATAATCATAATATTCATGATAAATAGTGCACAACACTTATAATACTTTTTACATAATGGAACTTATGTCTTATGTCTTAACTTAACTGTCAGGAAGCTGGGGTCAGAGCTCAGGGTCAGCCATGATGCAGCGCTCCAGGAGCAGAAAGGGTTAAGCAGTGGCAGCTTGGCAGTGCTGGAACACCCGACCTTCCGATCAGTAACCCAGAGCCTTAACCGCCAAGCCACCACTGCCCCCTAAGTCCCATAGGTTTCTGTTTCCAATGAATTTAAACATCCAACATGATAAAAATGCAAATAATTGAAAATGAATGAAGATTGTGTATAGTGTTTATACATATATGTATAACGAGACAAAAACTGTGTATTAGAATGTAACAACATAAAAAAAAAAAAATGTCTAGCTGTTACTGGCATGACTCACAGTGTGGCTTGTGTGAAGCACGAGGCTTTTCTTGTTCTCTCAGAGTCACGCAGCTCCGTGTACTGCCTGAATCCAGTGTTCTCCACTACTGAACATGAACTTCCCAATCACCACTGTGATCTCTTCAGCCAGGACTGAATGAACGAGGGAAGGCTGCCTACACATAGCAGAGAGCTTGCTGTGTGTATGTGTGTGCGTGCACATGCACCATATTAGCCATATGTGTACAGTAATTATGCCAGTGTGTTGCTCAACATGGGAGCTAGTGCTTTAGTAAAGTAGTATACTATTGTATTGTCTCATGATAATAGTGCGTAGGTTTTTGTTTTTATTTGTTCTGTTGTTTTTTTTTAATCCCGGTAGCCTCTACTGATTCAAGATTAAAAGGGAGCTGCTTTTTTTTTAGAGGAGGGTTTGTACTTTTATTATGCTATCTGGCGAAAGTATCTGCATATGTATTGAATTGAGAGCCTTGTATCGAAAGAAACAGTACAACATATTGTATCATCACAGCCCTAACGCTGTAATTTATTTGATGCTAATTTGGATTTAGTTTTAGCCACAGACTGAATAAAACTAGCTAATGCTGGTGTATTTTGCAAACATTTAGACTTCGCTTGTTGCATTGCTAATGTTACTTGCGAGTTATTAATGCTGATATTTGGAGCTTGTTCATGTTCACCAATGCAGTAAAGTTTCAGAATCAAATTCACCGAACTTGCCAAATAGTAGTACTATTAGGTCCACACAACGTGGTTCGCCCATAAGTTTCCACTCTAAGCAGCACATCCGACCACTAACGATTCCCACTGAGCAGCTAAAAACATCCACCTTTGGGCAGCGCCTGCATATGATCATTGGGTCCTCATGACCGTGTTGCAAGGAAACAAGTAATTAAGTTGATTTAGAACCCTTTGTTTTGACCTCACAGTTCTACTCAACTCCTTATGGTGATTTTCAACCAGTTCTTGACTGGTTCTTAATATTCCCTCCCTTTTCATATGCTAAACTATTCAGATATAGTTCAAGCATGCAACCACAGGACTGGTTCACATCACTGGACTTGTGCAATGCTGATTTTCCTGCTTCCATCACCTGAGAACACATGCTTCGAAGGTATGCATTCCAAAGCTGAAATCTTTGGTCTCTCTAGCAATGCGTATTTTTGCAGAGCGCCCATTCTGTCCATTTTTTTTTTTGTGTGTGTGTGTTCCCCAAACCAAGGAGCAGGCCTTTTGGGAACTCAGTACAGCACACCGTCTTACAGTGAACTCTAACAGTGAAGCAGGCCACACGATTCATCGGCGTGAGGCTAGATTTACTCTTTATTTATGCCAACCCGGCAGCCCAATTTGTGGCAAATGACGCTTACCAATATGCTATGTGTGCTACCAGCTTCTGTTGAGGATGCTAGGATTGATGATGGCAGTCACAAGAGTAATTCCCCTAAGAATGCTGAAGCTACAGGCATGTCAGACACACCACAAATGGACATGTACTGGTCTTAGTGAGAGGGATCCATGTGGAGATGCAAAAGTCTTTTCTAATGAAAAGGTCTTCCATTACAGGATGGCAAGCAGAATGATGCCACCCCATTGGGCACTACCCAAAATGCTAACTTTTTTCAGCAACTGCCAGACAAGTTTCTATGTGAAAGGTGTATTTGGCCGCCATATTAGTAAACCTCAGCACTATGAATGGCATCTCTTTGTGGTCTCATAAACCTTTTACAGCGTTTTTGAAAGGACATGTGTTTCCGCATGTGTTTTATATATATATATATAGTATCTCACAAAAGTAAGTACACCCCTCACATTTTTGTAAATATTTGATTATATCTTTTCATGTGACAACACTGAAGAAATGACACTTTGCTACAATGTAAAGTAGTGAGTGTACAGCTTGTGTAACAGTGTCAATTTGCTGTCCCCTCAAAATAACTCAACACACAGACATTAATGTCTAAACCGCTGACAACAAAAGTGAGTACACCCCTAAGTGAAAATGTCCAAATTGGGCCCAAAGTGTCAATATTTTGTGTGGCCACCATTATTTTTCAGCACTGCCTTAACCCTCTTGGGCATGGAGTTCACCAGAGCTTCACAGGTTGCCACTGGAGTCCTCTTCCACTCCTCCATGACAACATCACGGAGCTGGTGGATGTTAGAGACCTTGTGCTCCTCCACCTTCCGTTTGAGGATGCCCCACAGATGCTCAATAGTGTTTAGGTCTGGGGACATGCTTGGCCAGTCCATCAACTTCACCCTCAGCTTCTTTAGCAAGGCCGTGGTCATCTTGGAGGTGTGATTAGGGTCATTATCATGCTGGAACACTACCCTGTGGCCCAGTCTCCGAAGGCATTCTGAATTACATGTTGGCATTCATGGTTCCCTCAATGAACTGTAACTCTCCAGTGCCGGCAGCACTCATGCAGCCCCAGACCATGACACTCCCACCACCATGCTTGACTGTAGGCAAGACACACTTGTCTTTGTACTCCTCACCTGGTTGCAGCCAAACACGCTTGACACTATCTGAACCAAATAAGTTTATCTTGGTCTCATCAGACAAGAGGACATGGTTCCAGTAATCCATGTCCTTAGTCTGCTTGTCTTCAGCAAACTGTTTGCAGACTTTCTTGTGCATCATCTTTAGAAGAGGCTTCCTTCTGGGACCACAACCATGCAGACCAATCTGATGCAGTGTGTGGCGTATGGTCTGAGCACTGACAGGCTGACCCCCCACCCCTTCAACCTCTGCAGCAATGCTGGCAGCACTCATACGTCTATTTCCCAAAGACAACCTCTGGATATGACGCTGAACACGTGCACTCAACTTCCTTGGTCGACCATGGCGAGGCCATTTCTTCAGTGTTGTCACATGAAAAGATATAATCAAATATTTACAAAAATGTGAGGGGCATACTCACTTTTGTGAGATACTGTGTGTGTGTATATATATATATATATATATATATATATATATATATATATATATATATACACCCATCTGTATATATCTTAGTTTTGAAGCTGTGATCTAAGAAACACCAATATCTCTGCCGTCGCAGAGGCAAAGTTCCTGGAACTTCTTATAAGAAATCACTCCATGTAATACGTCTCTCAACGTTGACTCTCTTCCATAGAGACAGCAATACACAATGACTTCATAAAAATTCAAAATTCTTGAATATTTCCTACCAGTCAGTGGTAAGGCTGCACCGGTCTTTCGCTCTGCACAAAGGGAAAACCGCCTGCGTGTTAACACGGACTTTGGTGTGAAATTTTTCCACGGGCGTCCTGAAAAGACTCGCGCAGCCCAGCCAGGAGATGCCAAATTGTTGTGGAAATTAGACAACACTCACAGACTCATCCTCTGAAGGTGAAAAGGTTTATTGCAGAAGGATGGTTAATACAGGATAGAATAAAGCAGGATATAATAATGAGAGCACTCTAAAGCGCTTGTGCTAAACCACTACTATATATATATTAAACGCAGAGCGTGACACACTTCTGTGTACCAATAAGAAGCGGTTTGAGGCAGTTCTAACAGGCTTTGTTTTGGGGTCCTAGAAGATGTTCAGACGAACCTTGCACAGAAGAACTTGTTTGTGTACTGATCTCCGTGACAAGACATGGCCTTCTTAGGTGTTATCCTCCGATGAACATGGACAGAAACAAGTAAAAATGAATAATTTCCCTCACACTTACAAGCCTATTTAACCTTTAAAATAACCTTGACACATAAATCATATTTAACTGAAATTAAATGCTCCATCACGCAACAACCTCCCCATTTTCACACCATTTTTTCCGTGTGCGTGTAATTTTGTGTGTTCGTCTCTCATATTTCTTTATAGATCTAAACAAAACCTGCTGCATGATCATGGGCAGACCTTTGCAAAGTTTGGTTTTCACACTCTTCTGACATGTAAAAGGGAATTTCCAAAGTTTGCATATGTAAACGAAATTGCATTCGTAATGTAAAATGAATGTCATCTGCAAATAACTTCATCTACAGTACACCCGAGCACATCTTTTGAGGTAAGCAAAAATAGTGCGCCTTTTTATTTGCCTGTTTGTCTTAAAGCTAAGTATAATATAAGATTAGCTAATATATAAATATTATATAAATATAAGATTTTGAAAGTCTGCTGGAAAAATGCTCTTTCAAGCTACTTGTGGAAGAACATTTTGTAACGTCATGGTGTGGTGTCATTCTCTGCCACAGATTAATCTCACGGCCGCAGGTGCACACATTCAGGGCTGTGTCCCAAACCGTGTAATGTAACTGCTATTGAGTATGCCTAAATAGTAATAACGCCTATGGTGTACTGACACGATTTTTGGTTTGGTTTGGGATGTGGCCCAAGTATTCACAACTCTGAGGACATAATAAATCCTATATTACATTTCTTCCGTATTTCAGAATCATTATGGGATTAAAACAAATACATAAAAAGTGGGACAATCGCAGTTCTCGGGTGAAGGATCGAAACCTCTCAGTTGTAATCTCACAGCACAACGTTGTGTAGGTTTGCATCTATTTGCCTTGACCATCAGTGAGGCCAGTAGATGCTTAGTCACTGCTGATCTGTGTATTTTTACTACCCAGTCTGTGTTCTCAGTATATTTTATTATCTAATCTGTGTATTTTGTTCTCCACCCTGGCGAACATGTTCGGCGTAAGCCTGATAGCGTTAACATGCTAGCCAAAACACAGAGCAATCAATATGTAAGACACCAAGGCCGAGCAGACACCTGATATAACAGAGTTGAAATACAGGAATAGAGAGAAACGTACAAAACCCACCTGTTCGTGAATAGAAACTAGTTAATGATACATATGAGGATAAGTAAATGTGAAGAATGTGTATCATTCACTAGCTTCCTACCAAGCTTCTTACCTCACTCCACTCTAAGATCCCTCTTAAATCATTTCTCCTTTTGCACAGACATGCGCCAGGTTTCGGTTCGACTTCTCTGAGATTCTTTTTGAGATCTGATCCCACCCATAGCAATCTGGAACAGTTAGCATAGACAAAAACCCTCCTTCAAATATCGTTTCCGTTTTTTTACCTTACACGAGATGTTACTTACGGGGTTATCCTTTGTAAATTACACAAAACACGCCCACCGATTGCACATGCAAATTAGTGCTCGTTATTTGGTATCTTAATAAACCAGGGTTTAAATGATCTAACTTAATAATCGATGCGCTAGATGACCGAGCCAGCATCTTTTATATTTTGCTGTGTGTGTGTCCATGTTAATAAGAGGCATTGTCCAATAACATTGGAAGTGTATGGCAGAAGAGAGAACAATGGTCCGGATACACACTTCTTTGACCCTGCAGCTTTGCTGAATCACTCCGTTTGCTTGGCACAGAACTTGCCTGTGAAAGCCATCTCCAAAAGTCACAGCGCATGACAAGAAGAACTCTGCGCTAGTCCTGCAGCTCAGAGTATTGGAAGGGCAACCTCAAGAGTGGAACAAGCTCAATTTTAAGATCCATTTTGAGTGGTTTGGCTGAAATATTGGCTTTAAGAATTCGAACCCTTGCCTTGCTTTCTTGTCTGGTCCTATTCCTACTTCCAGGATTTGGAACAATGGTGTCGAAAGACACTGCAGGATTTATTTATTTATTTGTATCTTCCACAGATGGGCGCATTTAATTTCTCTGCCAAGTTATGCAGCAAGATTATTAGCTATTTGAAAGAGTTGCAAAATCATATGACTGTTATTACTGAAATGACCTGCAGTTACTCAAAATCACAGTAGGTTAAAGACTGATATTGATGCATCTCGTGTGTCCTCTGTATCACAATCAGTCAGTTCTAGATTTAAATTGCAGTACTAATAATTTTAAGATGTTCTGATGTTTCAGAAATCTTTTGCTGTTGTCAAATGCATTTAATAAACACAGGGGCAATATTTTTGTATTTCATGTCAAATTCTGCAACATTACTATTAGAACTGGATGATATGACAAAATGAAATTGATACCCCATAATACGCTCAAGACAGTGTATCATTGGTACTTTAATAAGATTGCTATTAAAGTGCTGAAAGTACTGTCATCAGCAACTCCGAGTCAATTGCAGCGGTACTGTTTCAGCCCTCTAAACCATTGACAAATGGTCACCACAACCTTCCACATGGGACATGCTTGCCTCTCACAAATCTTATTCACGTAGAGCCATGCTCTCAGACCCCTGGTAGGCTTCAAAGTGTCTCTCCTGTACCCTGTCGGGAGGCCAGTGGCATCAGGATACTGTCGTATTTGGAAGGCTGACCCCATGTGCCCCTACCAAGACGCATGAGGGACCAGTATCTCTTTGGAAAGAGTTAATCAGGGTGGCACAGAATTGCACAGAATCTCTTTCAAGATTGACTTCACTGAGAGCAACTCACCGATGCAGGGCACTACAGTGTCGTCTGTGGGTCTGGCCATGCTGATTGAGTCACCAACTGAGAGCCATGACCTAGCAGTCCAGGAAACACTTCTGAATGCAAGTACACAGGCCAACTCATCGACTGGACCTGGTCTATATCCTGATCCCCTAGATCCTGACTTCTAATCTATTTTGCTAAACAATAGTAAGTGCACCACAACACAATGGATGGTATCTCTCTGGGGTTTCACAGGCTTATTACGGTCATTCTAAAAGCGTCAAGATGACTCCATTCACCATAGTCATCTAGGAGCTCTGCATGGTAGCAATAAGACACTGTGGTAACCTTGTAGTTAAATCAAGGATTTCTGCTTATGGCCATATCAATGATCTATGTGACCCAGCAGTCTTCAGTGAGTATGAGTCTGCTGAGAATTCCTTGCTGTGCCAGTAAGCACCCTGTAGTAATATTTAGACCAGATGGAAGCCATCCGATACTCCGACCAACTGTTCATCTGCCACAGAGGAAAGGCACTGGGGGCGGGGGGCTTCCTTGTCTTGGCAGAAGCTAGACCACTAGGTGGTGGAGGTCATTACCTTAGCCTATAGATGGTCTGGAGTCCCAGCCTTTACTGTGACACGTCACTTTATGAGGAGTATCTCTTCCTCATTGGCCTTTTTTTTTTTAACGGTACTCTGTTTTAGGATGTCCGTGCTGCTGCTACCAGGGTATTACTTTCTGCAGATTCTTCAATGTTGACTATGCCCCTGTCAGTGAGCGTGTGGTAGTAATCTCTGAACACCCTCTTTCCTTTTTGTCCTAAAGTGGGTTTTGTTCCTTTTGATGTTGGCGTATGTGTTTCTTACCACCTCAATTGGTTACAAGGGGTGAAGTAGAATGCTAGTCGCATAATGTAACTGGTTCTGTGAATCATGGATAACGACAAGGGTTTCCTGTAATTCAGAACCAGTGCTGTCTCAGCAAGAAAGTTCCAGGGAAACAAGGTTGTTTGATGACGGTATTTATTGTCAATTGTTGTTTATTACAACATGACTCAGCATGCTTGTGTTTGCGCATTAGACGGCGTGCAGGTGTTTCTCACTGCCCTTAATGGTTATCAATGGATAATAGTATGACCGTTACATACATAACTAGCTTTTCCACCCCAACTAGCAGTTTTAGCATTTTTAAAGTAACTGGGAGAAAAAAAACTAAATAGTTCTGTGTGACTACTGTTTTTTCTGCCACTGACGGCAAACTGCAAAACAAAGCATGTAGGGAGTTTCTGGAACAGAGGTCCTTATTTTCTTGGAGGTAAGAATATCAGCTTCCCATTATGTTTTCTGGAACTATTTTGTGAATTCAGACAGTTACTTGCTTTCTGGAATTCACTTGTTTTGATGAACGAAAATGCATCTGAAGTCTGATTTATGGGAGACCGAAGATTAACCTTCATGTCGCACAAAAATGGAACTAGCAATGCTATTTGAAAGGAGCATTGCATTCCTGTAAGGCAGTGGGGATAAAGGTTACGGATGGATAGATGGATGGCTTCTGCAGTGCTGTAAATTATCGTGCTGTAAAAGACTCCCAGAGTCATCACTAGCAAGCCGTTTCTTAAGAAAACAACATGCAGGCCTTGTATGAATGATTGGCTTTGCTTCCCTGCAAAATTTGATATCAATTACATTTGAACTGTAATTTTATTTGACTGGTTATCCTACTTCTTGTGAAAAGAGGACCTAAGCAATTATTTAAGGTTTTTTTCAGGGCAACAGAGCTCTTTATTTGCATGAAAGGGGTTTTACACCCAGGCTGAATCGTTCACATTTGATATGAATGTAAAAAAACGCTTCCTGAGGTTATAGGTTATTAATTCAGGAAAACGAGACTTTGACGTAATTCTGTATGCTTCCATGGAGAGTGCTGCCAGACCTGTTTGCCCTTGCTGGGATAATGTCTCTTTTTAATGCTTTTCATCATTTTGGAATTGCCTTCCAATTAGTCCCAAAGGTGTTCGATGGGGTTGAGGCCAGGTCTCGGTCTCTGTGCAAGCCGCTTGAGTTCTTCCACTCCAGTTTTGGCAAACCGTGTGTTCGTGGACCTTGTTTTGTGCGCAGGGGCATTGTCATGGTTGCAATCAAAATGATTAAGATTATTCAACCCCCATTGCAAATCACGTGTATTGTCAAAATGTACAGACTTCCAGCTGTTTACAATGAACAAAAGCACTTGAAATAGTTCAAGACAAGTGCATCAAGTGATTCTCCCAGATTCAACTGAAAATACAAGTTGTAATGACTTCTACTGTCTCAATATTATTCAACCCCCTGAATAGAATCCCTCACAACAGTACAACTATGCAAAACAGGTGTTGTCTCAAGCACACCTGATGCATCTAATCAAGGACTTCATTACTTGCACCAGAAATGATATCTATTTTCAAACAAGCCACATTTAAATGAAGTATAACTTCATGCACTGCACTAGCATAGTTCAGCAATACAACTGGACAGATTCCTCCAGTTACAAAACGAGCCCTGTGTCTCAAATTGCATACTTAATGTAGTATTCTAGACCATGACGTAGTACTACTCTAACACTAAACAATATTAAACACCTCTGATGTTAACCTTCAACTAATGGTCTGTTTTGCGTACCAGTTTTCTGGATCTTCTACATCAGTGAATACTTTTTAATGTAGGGTTTGACAGACAGCTGAGTGGCAGAACTTTCTAAGAGAACCAGAGCTTGTCTGTGTGTTTGGTGGAGCACATTGCTGTGAATGAAACCCCCAAACATTTTGCAATCTGACCTAGAAAACTGACGCACAGGGATTATTTATTTATTTATTTTTTGGTTCTGATAGTGAATTTCGCATTTAATCCTCTAGCTCCAAGGTATTTTCCCCATGAGCCCCACTTCCCATTTTTTTGGAGAACTGGCAAACCACTTTCATCCTGACACCATGAATGGTTTCTGACCATCATATAACTGCGGTTACAGCATCTGCACTTTGGAAAGGCAGATAAATAATGTTATGGAAATATACATTTATGTAACTAAACATAAAGTAGAACAGAATTATTCATCAGTGGTGAGATATGAAAGTGCCATGTTTGACTATTTTTGGCTGAAATATTTTGGTGGCATCCTTAATGAATATAGTTAACTGATCGATATACTTATTTAATGATAGTCATCAACACGTTGATGGATTTTGTTTCACGTTCGCAATGAACAAAGAAAAAAATCTCCATTTACCATGACAGATAGGCAGAGTGCCATAACAGGGCATATTTCAAGCGGAGAGCTCCAAACACCTGCGCCACTGTTAATCATTACCGATTCATATGTCGATTGGTTTATCTAAAAAGATGACAGAATTTTTCCATTCTTCTGTTGAAATGTGTGAAGGTTAGCCGGTCTGGAAGGTTATAAAATGATGTTTTTTGGGGTATTTTTACATCACCGCTGCCCCACAGTATGATTACCTCTGCTCGAGACGTAAATAAGATGCGCAGGTGAGTGTGTCAACAATGCCGCTCACACAAAGTATGCCTTTGCTTCGCGTTGGGCTATATCACACCACTCCAGCGCGGATTATTTTCCTTCAACAACATATGCCCATCGTGTTTTATTCCTTATGCATTGTTCAAAGCTTTATGCAACAACCGAAAGAGATGTGCCCGTTCAAACACACCTCCTAACTTTCTGTAAAGCTAGGTCAAGACGTGCAAATTCCCACTTCCCACTAGACCTGGTAAACCAGTGCAAGGAATATTTCTTTGGGTTTGTATCATGGTAGTCCCTCAGTTCTAATTTCGGAATAAAAACATCTAGAGCGGTCAAAGCACTGCGACTCGTTTGAGGTCGTTTCCCTAAAGATTGTTTGTAGAGACTGATGCACTGCACTGGTTACGTTTAAACACAAGCAACTCCCTGTGAAACGTTCGTTTTTAGTGGGAAGACGTCTGATTTATGGTCAGATGGGTGGTCTTTGTATACGTATACATCGTGTAGCACGCTACCAGTGAAACCATGGCAACCAGCGTGCTACTAAAGATAGGAACACCCACTAGTGAACAGGTGGAAAACCTGAGCCAGTATAAAGGCAAGAACGTGCTATGATGGAGACATTCTTCAGATAAACAGTGTATGAATAATGACTGATTAATAAGATATAATAAAATAAAAGGGTAAATACATATATTTAGATCACTGGATGAATTGAACTAGTTTTAGTTTAGTTGTTTGTCATGAACATAATTACAAGCACATCTCAAGCTACCACTGCCCTCCTCTATCGTAGTAAATACATACACTGCCCTCCTCTATCTCAGTCAGTGTAGTATTTTAAATAAGTTAGGCGCTCTCATAAAGGAACTTCCAGACATTCTTATAAAACCATAAATTGCACATCTAGAAAAAGGCGTGTGATCAGGACGTTCGAGATTCTCAAACCAGTCTGTGTGTGTGTTCTTCCCCCACTAATTTGATTTTAATTACCTGCTTCAGGTATGATTAGGGCTGTCACAATAACTACTTTTTGTTGTGTGATATATCGTCCCAAAATTAACCGCCACCAATGATGTTATTGTCATTTTTAAGACCCTTTTATTATGCCACTGATTATATAATGATAATATAATAATATAATAATGCAAGTACACTCTTTCGAAGACCAGAGAATGTTTAATCCTTAAGAATATTTAGACATTGGAGTCGGGATGTAAAAAAAAAAAAAAAATCCTAAGTAAATAAATAATAAATGCAAGGTAATACAAAAGTACAAGGTAACAAGAACAAAGTAACATGTTTGTTTAACAAAGTCAGTTTAGACTTTTAAAGTGGCCCGCACACATGCCTCAACAGGCCATATCTGCTGCCAGATCTATTTTTAATTGTTAGGCAGATTCCGAGAAAGGAACACCAACGTGTTTACTCGTCTGGGGCTTAAGGCAGGATCTTTCTGGGGTAACAATGTTACAAAGTTACCAGCTGTGCTAAACATTCTTTGTTGCACAAATGCACCTGTATTTTTGTGCTAACTTGGCTATTAGAGGAAATCTTCTATGGTTGTCACACTACCACATCAAGGGATCAGATGATGCATCAAGTTCTTCTTTCTGGAGGAACTTGGTCAGCTCTGCATCAGCCTGCACTCGTTTTGTTACCGATGCCAGAACCTGGAGACTTGTAAGTTGAGTTCTTCTGTTTTGGAGAAAGTCGCACAGCCTCCTCTTCTTGATTGCTGGAGGTTCAGATCCAGATCCTTCATTTCGTCCTGCAGCTTTAACGCAGCTCTCACTCCTTTTATCTTCTTCCTCGTTCATGTCTAGTAGTTCTTGCAAGAGCTTTTCTTTCACATCATGCAAGACCTTCACATCCTCCATGGTACCACGATGCCTTGGATCGAGGATGGTGGCCTTTGTCAGAAGGTTTTGGATTTCAGATGGGATGTATTTCTCTGTCGATACCAAAACAAGATTCCTACAAAGTCCCATGGCAAGCGCTGTGCGATCCTTGTCACTGTCCAGTCCATGGGAAACCGCCAAATGGAGGTTGTGGCCAAAGCAATCGAGCCATGGCCAGCCAGGATTGCGTATTGCAGCCATAATGTCCATTAAAGCAGACCAAAGGGCTTCAGCAAGTATATGAGCAGTATGGTTCTGTATTTATGTTTGTATCTGGTCTCTAAACACTTTGACTGCAGAGTCCAATCAGCAGTAATGTAGTGTATGGTCACGCTCATGTATGTGGTCATATTTGAGCTTGACCACATATCATCATAATGGCAGAGTAAAAGCAGATGTCTTTAACTCCTTCGGAATGTCGTCTTTTACTTTGTTGGACAAGGACTTAATGGCAGTTTGGGAGATGTACGTTTCCTTTGGCAATTCGTCAAAAGTTTGCAGCATATTTTTAAATGCTGTTGTTTCGACCGTGTTTAATGGCTGCATCTCTTTTGGCTATATATAGTGAGTTGCGCATTCTTTGATCGTGCTGTCACGTTTATATTTGCACTGCTGGGAAAAGGTATCTGTGACGGATAACTGTCTGGAAGACGCCTCTCCACCTCAAGCTGTTGTTGTTCCCAGGTTGAAAAACTGGTTGAGACGGTTGATTTAGGTGAGATTTTAGGTTAGTTATGCCACTGTTTTAAACTAAGTCAACATACCGGCTCGTTCACGTTAATTGGCTCTCCTCTGTCATTCGGCTTAAAGCCAAAATGTTCCCACACTGGAGCAGAATATTGCAGCTTTGAAACCGAGTCCATTGGGACTTATTCTTCGTAACTGGGTGTAGTTGTCACGAAACACTATATAATGCAGTGGGTTCACACCTTCTCTGCAGCGCGATCGGCGAAAATTTTGGTGACGTTCATTTTTATGTCAAAATTTAATATCACGATTATTTTCAATTATAAAGTCGATCAATCGCATTATAATTGTGTCACCAAAAATGATCGAGCTCACGTCCATCTATCGTGCGATAAGACTATATATTGATTATCGCGACAGGCCTGGGTGTGACTTGAGAACAGCGGTAGCGTCCAAAATCACCTACCACTCTACTACACAGTAGGCGAAAAGCAATACGCCAGAGGGGTCGTACTGTATGTCTGAATTCCCCGTAGGTGAGCGATACCCGATATCCGATATTTTTCAGTGTGTAACCAATGGACAATACAGGAGTCAAAAATTCCCGTAATGCAACGGGACTGGCACGGACGAGCTCAGAAAAACAAATGGCGGAATGCAGCGCATCAGTGCTTTCTAATTATTAAACCTTGCGTAAACAGGACTTGTTTAACAATACCCAAATAAATTGTTAACGGCCAAGCTAATGGCAACAATTTTACCTCCGCCACATTAAACTACCAATTCAGTTAACTTTCCTGATGTGCATTTTGCTGTTAGTGCAGTTGCTTTAATCTGGTGCTCCCTTTTAAAACGATTGTTTATGATGACGTTGAAGGTCACACGTCAATGCTAACATGGTAGACGTAGTATGTCCGGGATTGTATTCATACTACACACACATACTGATTAGTACGTCCTGTTTCAACGGCCGTGCAGGAGGCGCTGCATTCGAATCCAGTGTCTACTGTCACAGTACACGATATAGGACGCAGCCAGTATCTCTGACTGACCCACTCCCAGATGTTAAAAAAGCGAGAAGCATGCTGTCACAGATAATGACAGCAATGCATAAGCTTAAGGTGATGCTGCTTATGATAAATGTCTGACTGATTGACGGTGCGGAAATGCAGAACAGTTGCTTTGCTTTATCCCCTCTACGTCCCAGTGCAGCCGGTCACCTCTATATTATATATTCCCGCTTCCTACCGCCTTCCATTGCAGCATGTCTGCTTCACCTTCCTCTGCAACTTGTCCCCGCCACATGTTTACTACTCCCGTTTCCTTCCACCTCCCACAGCAGCATGTCTCCTCTACCTTCTTCTGTAGCCTGTCGCCTCCACCTCATACTGTGCCCACTCTCCTCCACCTCCCACACCGGCATGTCTCCTCTACCTTCCTCTGTAGCCTGTCCCCCCCACCTCATACTGTGCCCACTCTCCTCCACCTCCCACACCGGCATGTCTCCTCTACCTTCCTCTGTAGCCTGTCCCCCCCACCTCATACTGTGCCCACTCTCCTCCACCTCCCACACCGGCATGTCTCCTCTACCTTCCTCTGTAGCCTGTTCCCCCCACCTCATACTGTGCCCACTCTCCTCCACCTCCCACACCGGCATGTCTCCTCTACCTTCCTCTGTAGCCTGTTCCCCCCCCACCTCATACTGTGCCCACTCTCCTCCACCACCCACACCGGCATGTCTCCTCTACCTTCCTCTGAAGCCTGTCCCCCCCCACCTCATACTGTGCCCACTCTCCTCCACCTCCCACACCGGCATGTCTCCTCTACCTTCCTCTGAAGCCTGTCCCCCCCCACCTCATACTGTGCCCACTCTCCTCCACCACCCACACCGGCATGTCTCCTCTACCTTCCTCTGAAGCCTGTCCCCCCCCACCTCATACTGTGCCCACTCTCCTCCACCTCCCACCCGGGCATGTCTCCTCTACCTTCCTCTGTAGCCTGTTCCCCCCCACCTCATACTGTGCCCACTCTCCTCCACCACCCACACCGGCATGTCTCCTCTACCTTCCTCTGAAGCCTGTCCCCCTCCACCTCATACTGTGCCCTCTCTCCTCCACCTCCCACACCGGCATGTCTCCTCTACCTTCCTCTGAAGCCTGTCCCCCCCCACCTCATACTGTGCCCACTCTCCTCCATGTCCCATTATGGTATGTCTCCTCCACCTTTTACTACTACCACTTCCTTCCACCTTCCACTGCAGTCTGTCTCCTCCACCTTTTTCTACAGCCTGTCCCCTCCAACTCATACTACACCCACATCCCTCCACTTTCCAGTGCAGTCTGTCTCCTCCACTTTCTGTTATATCTATATACCCCCCCCCACACACACACACGCACTCAGGAAAATATCCATATGTATCCTCAAAGCCATTTATTAGCACCCCTAATGTGACTACACCATTTTTTTTTTTTCAAATAGAATATTTATGATCAGTGCTTTAGTAATGTGATTTCTTTTAGTAACAATACATCCATGCAACCCTAATATCAGTCACTGTTATTTGATTACACCTAATGTGTCAGTCAGTTTCGCAGTTGAGTGACAGTGCAGACGACTGCAGCGATCACAAAAATAGACCAACATGCCGACACTGAATGCAGCAGAAATCACTTACTGACATAAAGGGGGACCCGCGTTACAAAAATAACCATTTTTGGTTTTCTCTCATTTTAGCTAGCTGGTTTGGGAGATTATTTTAAAAGTTATTTTTAAAACTGTATATGTGTTTCTGGGAGAACCGGAGTGAGTCAGAATGTTCAGTTGTTTACAGTCTAGGCCATAGGCTTCATGACAAATTTGCTGGTGGACTAGGAGCTTACTAGGTCATGCAGTCTGACCACAAGAACTGATTTACATCCCCAAGGGGAATTCTGTCCTGTGTACAACAGTTTGTTTATTGAGGTAGAAGAAAAAAACAGACAGGGCTGATTTCATCACAAGGTCAACTTGCCCTCTTTATACAATACACAGACGCATGTCTGCTTCACTATGCCAGAGGTTCTGTTGGTCTGGATTCATATCACATAATGTTCTCTTGCATTCTGAATTTGTTGCAATTAAAAAAAAACCCTGATTTTGTGCAATATTTGCACTGCGTATGTGAGGGGGGGAAATGCCTTCATTGTTGTACTGTACAGATCAGTCAAGTCTTGGAGATAGCGTTCTTTGTGTATAAGCATTTGTTGCTAAATGTAAATGTGCACTTATATAGCGCTTTTATCCAAAGCGCTTTACACTGTGTCTCATTCACCCGTTCACACACACACCAATGGTAGCAGAGCTGCCATGCAAGGTGCTAGCTTGCTATCAGGAGCAACTTGGGGTTTAGTGTCTTGCCCAAGGACACTTCGGCATGTGGAGTCACCCGGGCCGGGAATCGAACCGCCAACCCTACGATTGGTGGACAACCCGCTCTACCACCTGCTAACCTCAGCCTGAAGCCGCTTTGCTAATTCAACAGCTTAGATTCACAGTTGTTCCAAATCAGTCTTCTAACAGTCACGTTTCTTGCTTTCTTTCCTCAGTCACCCCTGACCTGTCTCCGGAGAGCCCCTTACTCGGCACCCTCCCGCTGCCACCAGCTCGCTCGCGTACCAGCGGCCCCACCACCCATCCCCCTGCCGAGCCGCCTGCGCGACCCCACCGGAAGCGCAGCGGCGAGGCCGGAAGTGGCAGTGCTAGCCCCCCTGTCCGCGGTGCCATGGAGGTGGGTATGCGTGTGGTGCGTGGTGTTGACTGGAAGTGGAGCAATCAGGACGATGGCGAGGGCCATGTGGGCACAGTGGTGGAAGTGGGGCGCCAGGGCAGTACCAGCACACCTGACAAGACCGTAGTGGTGCAGTGGGACAGTGGCACTCGCACCAACTACCGCACCGGCTACCAGGGTGCCTATGACCTGCTGCTTTATGACAACGCACAGATCGGTGAGTATCCATGATTACAACTGCTAGAATCGTATCTTGGACAGCCAGGAACATTACATCAACATCACATAACTACTAGTTACAGGTACTGTCGGTACTTTCAACTTGCTGAGTAATTCATACCAGTTCCGGAATAGTATGCATTAACATGAGCAACTGAATAATAAGCGAGAAGTTTAAAATGTAAATTTAGGCTAAGGCGTTTTTTTTTTTTTATGCTTGTTCATTTTATGTGTGTTGAATTTTAGGATCGTGGGTCGTAGTCAGAATTGGTGATTTAAGTCAGCAACTTAAGATGGAAAAAAAAATTAATATGTATACAAAAATACAATTTCATGTATTTTCTGAGCAGCTTATTCATAATAATAAACCCTGTGTGTGCGATTCATACCTCTAAATTGGCTAGACTTTCTCAGATGAGGCCTCAGCACAGGAGTTTTTTGTTGCATCAAGATCACTCTCTTTACCAAAAAAAAAAAAAAAAAAAAGCTTTAAGAGATTTCAGAAATTGCGCACAGCTCAATATGATTATATCCAAATGAGACAAGGATAAGAATACAAAAATTCACTTGGGCCATATGCCCAAACTGTATCATATGTGGTTGCCCAAACTGTTGCGAGCACAATTGTGTAAGATGTCTTTGTATGCTGTAGAATTAAGATTTGCCTTCACTGGAACCAAGAGGCCCAAACCCTGTTCCAGCATGAGGGCGCACCTGTGTATAAAACGAGGTCCATGGTTGGAGTGGACGAACATCCCTGAACTTAACTCCAGTGAACACCTTTGGGATGACATCAGTAGATATTCGTGCCTGACCTCACTAATTGTTCTTTTTCTGAATGGGCAAATTCCCAGAGCCACATTCCAAAATCATCAACTTGTGGACTGCGCTTAAAAAAAAAAAAAAAAAAAGATCGATAGTCAAATATAGTCCTAGTTATGACGGTTGCTTTAAATTGCCATCTCCGTTCAGCAGCCTGGTCCTTAGCATTAAGATCTGCAGTAAACATGCATGCTTGTGGATATTGTTTTGTGTATTAATTCCTACAAATTCAAACGTCATACATGCCGTAAACGAAGGTTCGCGGTGGAATTTGATTGCAGTGTTCTGCTCGCATCATCCAAAACATGATACGAAATGTTGCTACAAATGGTCCGACAATGGTGCTGGACGTTGTGAAAGAAATCCGCTCTGAAGGTCAAGGTTGCAGGCACCTGAGTGGTGCAGCAAAGAAGTGTATGCCCCTGTCTTCAGGAACATGCCAGTTTGAATCCGAACGATGCCACAGCCATCAGTGGCGTTTGACCCAGCCGTCCAGTTTTAATCTGGCTAACCGATTTAAACTTGACTTTGAATGTATATTGTTTAAGATCTTTAAGATCAGGATACAGTCCAGATTGAAGACCTCTGAAATGGCCAGGTGTAAGCAGCGCTTTAGACAGCCAAAACATCAGCATCATTCCATCCGACCTTGTTGTCCTATCTCCTTATATTAGTGGTGTATATGAATATGTAGAATTCTCTCACTCCCTCCAGTGGTGCAGGTCTATATAAAGAGATGTACACAAGCAGCACATGCGGTTTCCTCTAGCTGCAAAGTCGCTGTCTATCTGCCTGTCTCTCTCTCTCTCTCTCTCTCTCATAGACACATACACACACATTCTTTCATCAGTTTAGCCACACACAGATGCCCTGGCTGTATTTATAGCCAAGTACATGCTCATTGCTAAGCTAAGATGCCTCTTTCCCGCACCATTAAAAGCAGCATTTTTCTGCCTTGAATGATTCTGAGAAATGGAGCGGAAGAGCATGTGAAATAAAGTGATAGAGAGAAGAGAGAGAGAGAGAGTGAGTAAGAAGCATTGTACATGGAAAAGGGCACCAGTGCTGTGTGCTCATTATCTACTGCCTTAAACCGAATGCAGAACTCTGCGAGCTCAGTTTTCAATTATGCCATCTCATGGGCATTTCTTCTTACAGAGTGTCAATTAATCGACCAATTGATTCGTTCGTCGTTATTAAGAGCACGTCTGGTCATGGGTGCAAGGCAGGAATAAACCCTGGATGGGATGCCAGTCCATTGGAGGGCATTACTTTAATAAAAATAATAATTGAATCATCGCTGGGTGGGTTTTGTAGGAAAAATCTTTGCCCCCTGGGAGTCCTAATAATTCTAGGTACTAATAAAGAACCTGCACCTATTTGTGGATGATCAAAATGAATCAGGCTCAACTCTTAAGTCTTAACTGGTTTTCCTAGTGAAACAACTGACATGATACGTGAGAAACTACCTGAAAACTTTGTCGGTCCAACTTCCTCTAAATCTAGCGCCGAATAGTCTGGCTTTACATTGAAACCTTCACACGGTGCAGTAGAATTCAGCAGGAGCTGTTTGATTCATTACTGTTGCTTTTCTGGTTAATTCAGTAGCTTCAGATACAGAATCGAGCAGTTAATCAAATTGGAGCACTTATGCTTTTAGCGGAAATCTAGTGTTTGAGTATTCTGAATTTTATTTTCGTTTGGCACTTAAGCTGTTGCCAGAAAATTCGGTCAAAATCCTGCGTAATTGTAATTATGATCTCTGTTCACCGTAAATAAAACTGGAATCCGCTTTAGATGCAGTGAATACGAAGCTTAAATCAGCACTTTCTTCAGGAAACGTGCAACTGAAATCTTGCTGAAGATTTGTCCCGATCATGCTCCAATGATTCAAATGAGTTAAGTCATAACTCCTCAGTTGCCCGGATGCACGATTGTTCTAATTCCTAGCGCATGTCGTCGTCTGCCTCCTCCTGCAGGTGTCCGCCACTCGAACATCATTTGCGACAGCTGTAAGAAGCATGGCATCATGGGAATGCGTTGGAAATGCAAGGCGTGCTTCGACTATGACCTGTGCACACACTGCTACATGAACAACAAGCACGACCTCTCGCACGCTTTCGAGCGCTACGAGACCGCGCACTCGCAGCCGTGAGTATACCAAGCCTCGTCTTCTCGCATCTCATTTCATCACCTCTCACTAACAATGGCTAAGCTTCATGCTATTCCTGCCAGCTCTTTCTGAATGTGACATTGTTCTTTCTCTCCCAGCATAGCCGCTGTTACATAACGCATGAATTTCACTCGCGGCACAAGTCGAAATTATGCGAAAGTATGAAAGTATGACTCGCAGAGTATTTGGTGCCCCACATATTTTATGATCGTGTATTTGCATGAGAGCTATTACAGCTTTGCTGAGATTACTTTGCTTATGATAAGCAAATATGCCAAAAAGTCATGAAGCATTTTCTACCCCTTTTTGTGCGCCAGACACATCCTGTCCTAGAGGATGATGACTTGTGCTGTTTGCACAATCAGAAAATTATATATATTTGTTGTTGTTGTTTGAATTACTGATGACCATGTGCTCTTGTAAAACACATCTGGGTATAAACTAATCATTTTACAACCACTTTTACAATGTCTGGTTTTCCTGTCTGGTTTAACCAGTGAATAAGAGTACGTTTACACGATGTACTGAAAGCAGAGTTTTTTCCTTCGCGTTTTTGAAAAGTTTCGCGTACAGACGACAACGTTGTTCACACGGATCCGCGAAAACGACAAAAAACCGCTGTATTATGCATGCCAGGCCAGTAGTTGGCGATGTCACTTTTGTAAAGAAACACTACGTGCCTGCGCACATAAACATTCATGTCAACATGTCCACCATATTGATCTGGGCAAGACTGCTCTATCAATATTTAGAAGCTGTTTTTATATATATATATATATATATATATATATATATATATATATATATATAATAATAATTCTGGATAAGCACAGTAAAGTTTACATTTCTCAAATGATTTCAATGGTTTCTGATCTAAAGTTCTGTCTCCAGTTACTTAGAATCTCGTTAGACTTGGAAAATTCTTCATTGTCATATTGTCTCAAATTGTCAAAACTCGCGCTTCTCAAGCATAGATTTGGCTTATTTTTCTTAGTTAATAAATGCTGAGATGTAACTAATGTAATATAATTGAATGTACATGAAATGTGCATGAGGTTTGTTTTTTTTGTTTTTTTTGTCATTGTGGAAAGGGATTTTTTTTTGTCTTGAACCCCATCTTTTAGCATTTATTGTGCTCCAGGTCAGAATTGTGTTAACAAGGCTTGTTCATTTTTAAATACAAAAATAGTGCATCTTTAAGTACTAATAATTGACCATCATTGTATCAAAATAGAACAAAATCTGCAAATACAAACCAAATAGTGAGACACTGGCAGTCAGTCTGCTTTCTATATTTTATTAGCAATAAAAGGATACAGATATACTCCAAAAAAGACCATTACAAAGATAATTATAAGGTTTTGAATATCCTTCGTCGGTGTGGGAGGGTGTATGTACGCTGGCTCCGCTGGTTGTAGTATGCGTAGTCTACACTTTGCTGGAGATGCGTCACTGACTCAAAATCTGAGCGCACGGTAGTTTAAATGTCCCGGTGAAATACTCGACGCGAGTATAGCATGACACGTACGTGAGCAAACGTTTCCAAATTTATTTTTTTAGTTACACGGAGACAATAACCGCATCGTTTTCAAACGTTTGTGTTTTCATGCCCCAAAACGACGCTGTCGTGTAAACGAACAGCCAAACCGCATAAAAAGTTTTCCGTTTTTAGTTGAAAACATTTTCGTGTAAACGGCCCCCAAGTGTGAGGAAAATTGCTTGTTTTAGCAACACAAGCGACAAACCCTCTCCGTAAACACCAGCAAGCTCTTGCTTTCTTTTCCGGATGAATTAAAAACAGTCTTATGATTGGTCTGAGGAATCATTCGAACTGTTTTTTTTTTTGGATTTGTTGCTCTGCCCCATCATAGCTCATTTACATAAGTTGAGGAAATCTCAACTCGCACGTCACATGTTAAGGTGTCACTTGTCACGCTGTCACTTTTCGGCTTGTTGCTGGAATCGTGGCTCCATATCATATGGCACCTACATCGAAAATGAATGTGGACGTACCTTTAGGCACCCTCTTTATAAAAATAATACAAAATTTGTCTTTGATGCATTATTGAGTCAGTAAAAAACCCCACCACATTTCAGACATTAAAAAAAAATGTAATAAAGGAAAATGTGTGCATGTCAGTAATGGAAGTAACAGACCACTTTTCAACATAATGATGATGTCTGTCAGGTTCTGCCTGGAAAACCTGCAAGTGTGAAGAGTCTTCAGAAGAACTGCGGCAGGTTCTCCAGGATGCTTAGAACCGCTTACAGCCATATTCCATAAAAAACTGCACAAAGAGACTAGTGACTATTGTTTCCTTGTTAAGTCATCTGATAACTGAGACTAGTCAGTACATTTACATGGACAACAATAATCCAACATTAACCCGATGAAGACAATACTCTGTTTAAAAAACTACCACATAAATGGCAATTTTTAATTACCGTAATCCGATTAAGGTCATACTCGAAGTGAACACAAATGGAATTAAGACGTGTGGAGTATTCCTGTTTTAGTCGCATTATCGACGTGTATTACAGACATGTACACACCTGAATCACACTATTAACGTCGTGTGAGAGTTTTCACCGCTTTCTGCGACAGGACACGATCACACACGGCAGCGCTCAAACGTTTTATGGCAAACGAGCACACGGCATCCCACGTACTTACCCGCTATAGGCCTATAGTAGATGAAAGACATGTATCTCAGCCACTATAGAGACGGTAAGTACACGGTTTGAGACGCAGCCCACGGCTTCAAGCAGTCGTCTATTTGCACGTACAGCATGACAAATAATTAACCGCACTTGAAGCGTTCGTAGAAATTTTAAATAAAAACACCCAAAACTGTATACGGTGCCATAACGAAGACGAACTGTATGTTGATACGTGAAATTCTAGAGGGACGTCGGACGGCGTGGCGTGGTGACGTAATGATGTGTGCTGTTAATCTAACTATGTTCTAGAACATGTAAAAAAGGGTACAGGAGTATTCTAAAAGCGACTCATGTAAACACCTTAATCACAATATTGTTTTATTCAGAATAAGGTCAATAATTAGATTACCGCTGTCCATGTAAACGTCGTCAGTGCTGCGTTTTTACAAAGCAAAAGGTTGTCAAGCCAAATATTTATTTTATTACAAATATTTATTTTATTACTTTTTTTTTTTTTTGCCCGTTTTTAGTTAGTTTGATTTTTTTATGTCAAAATATTTCAACCGCTTACTTTTAAAGGCGTCTTTGCTTCACAGCAGCTGTACTGTATATTAATAATGTACTCTCTTTATAACTCGCTGGGTTTTTTCACCGTACTATTGACTCGGATGACAAATGTTGTCGATTTGGAGCTCACCCACTGAAAGCGGTCTATTTTTAGCATCATTGAATTCAAATTATTATTTTTTTTAATCTCTGTGGCAGCATGAACTTAATCTTAGTCACTTCCTCTCTCTCCTCTCTGTTTTTTCTTTTCCTGTCAAGCATTAGCACGCGTCTGTTGTGAACTTGCACTTTCTTTTTTTTTTTTTTTTTTTTTTGCGTGCCTACCACAGAGCACTCTCTGTTTTGTAAACAAGATCACTGAACACCAAGTCCATTACTGAGGCGACGCTGAGGTTAAGCCTCATCGTATTTGTCCGCTAGTAGCATGCGGTGTTGTGGTGAACAGCCTCCGCGTTCCTCCACCACTGATACGAGTCTGGTACCTTAAACAGGCCGCTTCTTCCTCTGCTTTACCAAGCTCGCTGGCCAACTCTACAGGAGATCCATATTTGGCTGTTATGATCTGACAAGATTAACTTGCAGTCCTTCCAGCAGACAGTGCTTCTGCAGCTCTATCTCGGTCTCTGCCTTTTATTGTGCCGTTTTTTATTTTTTATTTCTTTATTCAGTGCTGGAGTGTACTCAAGTATTTCTTCCTCGCCTTATTTATTTATTTAGTGTTTAAAAATAAATTCCAGGATTAGTGTGAGAAATTATGAGTGGTTCTTTATAGTGGTAGACTGGACATGTAGTGAAGAACAACTCGCATTCGGGTATCTAGAACAGACCGGTTTAAATAGAACCGTAACGGCTACCACAGTGGAGGTGTGAAGAGCATGTAAGCTCTGTAGCGTGTTGCGTAAAAGCCAGAATTATGACTCGTTTGCTTTGTAATTCGGTATCTCCTTCTCTCAAGGTGGCGTTTCTTAATCACATGCCCCGCACATGTTGTATCTTTACATAACACCGCTCAAATCCGATCGGACTCGAGTTGTTGACACAAACAGTTTAATAATAAACAGATATAATGTGCAACCTGTTGTTGTTTTAGTAAATCAAAATGGTAATCGTTAGCAAATTGCTGCGGTGTAAGTGGGACGGAACATTACGGGACGTGCAGTTATTGGACAATAGTGTAACTTTGGTAAGGTAACAATAATTCAGCTTCGTGTTGGGCTACATCAGCCTGTCGTTGATTGAAAAAAGCATGAAAAACACATGGAGAAAAACGTGAGTGAAACATGTTTTAATAGGCAGAGGTGGGAAGTACTTTTTTTTAAGATTAGTAAGATTTTAAGGTGTTTGTACTTTAGTAGTAATTGTAAAATTCTATTATATTAATATAGTACAATCTCACGCTATTATATGCACACGAGGAAAAACCCAAACACGTTCCAGTCCCCTCAAAAACGATTGGAACTGCAATTCAATTTTTTTTTTTTGCTGTAGACTGAAGAAATTTGAGTTTGAGAGTTTAGGATTTCAGATTTTATTTTCTGGTATTTATATGTAGATGTGTTAAATGGCATAGAACGTAGTACATTTTGTGTCAGCCCACACTTTTTTTTTGGGAAAAAAAAAAAATAGGGGGGGGGGGGGGGGGGGGGTTTTTTTTTTGTGGGTGGGGGGCCTGTTAGACTGATCATTTAAACAATAAATAGCTCTGAACATCTACTCTTGGTTTTAGACTGCATTTGTTGTTAAAAAAAAAAAAAAGCCAACATGTAGATCAGAGAGCTGTCTATGGGAGCAAAGCAAGCCATTTTGAAGCCGAGAAAAGAGGAAAAATAAATCGGAGGCATTGCACATAATCAGTACAGCGATTTGAAATGTCCTGAGAAATGAGAGAGACCACTGGTGTACTGAGCAACAGACACTGAATGGGTCGGCCAAGGAAAACAACAGCTGAAGACCGAAACAGAATTGATGCAGTTATCGCTAGCAAGGCATATGCAAACAAATATTAAGTGTTGCTTAATTTAATTTACTTCAAGATTGTTCCTACACGTTTTCTCACATAATATTTGGGTGGTCTGATACAAAAGGTTCTAGATGTAAATACCAGGAAATAAAAGCTGGTATCATAAAACGTCTTTGGTGTGTTGCACAAACAAATGAATTGGCCTTGCTGCTCCAATACTTTTGGAGGGGACCGTATTTCATGTTATGTTTTACATTTGCGCATTTCATAAAATATCAAAAATCAAAAAAATCCCAAAGATGAAAATTCTATTTTTATTTGGCCTAGCTATCAATTCTGTATATATTTTTCAACTTATTTATCTGTGTTTAAATCATTGAAGCAGATTTGTTCCATTTTATATGGATACTGAAATGATCCTTTGTGCAGAGACTTCCTTTGAATCTCACTTGCTCCATATATTTAAATTCATTACAAACGAACTGAAAACTTCACGAGAGATTTATGCAGATGTGTTTCCAGTTATTATTAAGACTTTTACATAGTACACACAGATGTGTGTAAATATAATTTGTCTTGTATTTTCTCTCTACTAATATACGAAGATCTTTTGATGTTGCACAGATTCCACAGAAGTGTGTAGGGTCAGAGGAGTTTTAATTTGCATCGTTGTAAAACCTGGATTTCCATTAGGATAAAATCGGAACTGCCACGTCAACGTGTTGATGTTACTCAGAAGAAGTGTCTGATGAATCGGAGACCTTGAAAGCACCGTCTTCACATAAGAACCACTCCGATTAGGAAATGAATAGTAAAGAAGAAAAGCTGCCTTGCTCTGGTTGTTTAATTCTTTATTCAGCGAAGCAGCGACTGACCTGAGGGGCATCATCTACTAAGAGTTGAAGGACGCTTTAAACGCTTGACTATAGAATTCACTGTGAGGGAGGAAAAATCACAAGAAATCGTCTTTCTTACTTTCATACACATGCAGCTGGCATAGAAAATGCAATCAATTAAGCTTTTTTTTTTTTTTTTTTTTTCCTCCTTTTTTTTCTTTCTTAGATTGTTTTGATATTGTTATGGAACATTTTGTGGCCATTGGGAAAGGCAGTGATCCGGGAACGTTAACCGTACAGCATAGACAGTGCAGATATCCGATCAGCCAATCATGAGGCAGCAGTCCAGTGCCTACAATTGTGCACACACAAGCCAAGAGCTTCAGTTAATGTTCACAGCAGACAGTAGAATAGTGATAAAATGTTCTCTCTGTGACTTTTAACCGTGGCATGGGAGTTGGTGCCAGATGGTCTTGTTTGAGTATTTCAGAAACTGCTGATCTCCTGGGATTTTCACACACAGCAGTCTCTAGAGTTTACACAGAATGGTGTGGGGGAAACAAAAAAAACTCAAATGAGCAGCAGATCAGAAGGTGATGAGATGTCCGGGGAGAATGGCCAGAATGGTTCAAGCTGGCAGGAGGGTTATGGTAACTCAAGTAATGATAATGATAGTGAGTCTTTATCACATATACAAATTATTTTCTTCACATACCCCAGCATGTCAGGAAGCTGGGGTCAGAGTGCAGGGTAGAACATGCTACATGATACTGGGGTCCGAGTGCATGATACAGTACCCCTGGAGCAGAGAGGGTTAAGGGCCTTGCTCAAGGGCCCAACAGTGACAGCCTGGCAGTAACCCGTCTTTACAGTTGTGGTGAGCTGAAAAGCATCTCCAAACACGCCGACCCTTGAGGTGAACGGGCTTCAACAGCAGAACACCACATCAGGTTCCACTCTTGTCAGGCAAAAACAGAAATTTGACGCCATAGTGTGCACTGGCTTACCGGAACAGGACAGTGTGTTGTTGTTTTTTTAATGCTGCAATATCTGTTAAAAAGTTAGAGGATTTTGCTGTTTTCTTTCAACGTCACCTGGTGCGCTCTTCATCTATGCACTGTTTGGTTGGTATACCACCATAACCTAACCGCTGTCCTAAATTGTTCACCAATGTTCTCATGGATTCCAAAAAATCGGTCAGGCGCCAATCTTATCACACTGCTTTTGGAACGTGGATTAGAGGGATCGAGGACTTGCACTGTTTATGTGTATTTAGCATATTTGATAAAATGAGAAATGAACGGGGATCATTTGTGAGAAGAGGACCGAATATACCGTTAGCCTGTTGTATCTGATTAGCTCTGCGCTTTCTTGAGGGAATAAACAGGCGGTGAATAGTATTAAAGAGTTCCATCTTCACCTGAAATTGAATCTTCGGGGATAACGTAATTATCTCGCTACTAGCGGAGGCACAACAGAAAGCTCTGGGTTTCCCAGGGAACTTCAGGTTCATGTGATGTGTGATGTTTTTTTTTTTTATGGGTATAGGTTTCATTGTTTGTTTGTTTGTTTGTTTGTTTGTTTGTTTGTTTGTTTCTCTCCACTGATTCATCAGATTAGTGTCTTCATTTGGCCTGAAAAGCAAGCTGAAGCATGGACCATGTCTGTGTTGGGAAAATATGACTGTTGTATGTACGATAATGTTTTTCACTTTACATGAGGACATCTGTCCTCTGAGGTGAGTGTGTGTGTGTGTGTGTGTGTGTGTGTTGGGCTTAAGAGCGTATGGCCTCCCATATGTTCACCAAGAGAAGGAAACAAAACAGCCCTCACAGCTTGTTAATCGGCTCATACTTGACGCTTGGTTAGTTCGTTTCTGTCATGCCTGCTAGCTGCTAATCCTTATCCTGAGATAAACAGGCGTTTATTCTATTTCCGCTGACGTTGGACATCTCCTGGTGGCGTTAGCAGTTATAGTAAGGCTTTCCGGTAGCCCTGTGTTAAGCTGGTATGTTAGTGACTGAGCATATAGTACGTGTATTGACATTGCAGTCAGGTGACCATCCTCACATGACCATCATACTCTCTGAGCATGTTCTCATATTTAGCTGATGAGAAGCAAAGCAGAGCAGAGGTGGGCAATATGGCGAAAATATCATAGGATGATTGTAGAATTTTCACCTTCGCAACGCGTGTCAGGAACCTGCGAAAAAATCTAGGGATTCTGTGGAAAAAAAAAGAAAAGAAAAGTGAAGCATTTGGTACAAGTTGTGTTTTTAAAATCAAATACTTGTTAATGTGAGTCAATCCGCATTATAAAAGTCAATATCTCAGGAACATGTGTTGTGTATTGTGTAACATATCACATTGTAAATATCTGTATCCTCTTGGGTCCATCTCAATAAGCTCCCCAGCTCACTAGGTTATGAATCGTGTACATCATGTATATCGGCGAAATGATTAATTACATACTCATGTTGTAAAACGTCACCACCGGCATTCATCAACAACAGGCAGGAACGATGTCTTTCTGACATCACCATGGGAGAGTCTTCAGGGCAGAGGACTTTGCGCTTTCTGCACTCTCATTAATGTCACAAGCTGCAATTTTATTTATTTATTTATTTTGTTTGATTTCAAGAGTTGAGGGGGGAAAAAAGTGAGGTTGGTGAGGGAACGACTGTTTATAGCCGCGATAACAGCATACTAATCTGTCTCGGGGACGTTCGGGGGTAACTATAAACAGTTACAAAGCACGATATTATTATCGTTATCATTAATATATTTTTAAATTGTGATGATTGGCAAATTGCTGCGGAAGTGGAATCAAATAATTCAGGGTGTTAACGGTATTTATCTGCTTTGTCTCGGGCCGTGCTGTTATGCTGTGTTTCTGCTCAGTTTTATTTGGAAACAAGAAAAAAGACAAATTTGAGAAAGATACAGCATGTGAACGAAGGAATGGTTGTGAAGATGAAGCAGCGAGTATTGTCTGTTCTGCGAAGAGAACTGGAGGTACGGTGCAAACCATGTAACTCGTTTGTTTTTTTTTGTTTTTTTTAGGTAGGATATGCCATTTATTCATTTATTCATTTATTCATTTAGCAGACGCTTTTATCCAAAGCGACTTACAAATGAGGAAATACAAGCAAAGCGATATATCATGCAGAGAACAATACAAGTAGTGCTGCCGTACAAGATTTATAATCGAGTTCTAGAGGAGCAAATTGTGCAGAGTAGAGGTGTAAGAGCCAGAGTAAGTTGGCATTTATTTATTTATTACAGGGGTTAGTTTAGTGCTCATGGAAGAGGTGGGTCTTTAGCTGGTTTTCTAAAAAAAAAATTTTTTGAATAGTTACATTCTGTGGTCCGGATTGAGGTTGGAAGTTCATTCCACCACTGAGGAACAGTTAATATGAAGGTTCTGGAAAGGGACCTCGAGTCACGCTGAGTAGGCACTGCTAAGTGTCGGTCGTCGATTGATCGCAGATTGCGTGAGGGAACGCCAGCCTCGAGAAGAGTGTTGAGGTAGGAAGGTGCTGTTCCAGACAAGCTCTTGATTGTGAGCATCAAATTGAATTTGAAACGGGCGGCTACAGGAAGCCAGTGGAGGGAGATAAAGAGGGGTGTGACCTGGGTCCTTTTGGGCTGGGTGAAGACGAGGCATGTTGCTGCATACTGAATCATCTGAAGGGGTTTGATGGAGCTGGCTGGGAGGCCCGAGAGTAGTGCGTTGCAATAGTCCAGTTTTGATATGACAAGAGCCTGGGCTAGTAGCTGTGTATCCTGTGTGTGGTGAGATAGGGTCTGATTCTCTTGATGTATTATTGCGCAATATCAAATTTCGCAACACAAATAAATCGATGATAAACTGGATTCAAGGATCTGCTGCGCATGATGGCAGATGAATTTGATTCCCTCTGGGACTCTTATTTGCTGTTTCTCTGCACTTGTTGTAGAGGAGCTCATGATACAAGATTACTCGCTAAGTAGATTTATCATGCTTAAAAATATCGGAGCATCTACAACCGAGAAAATCGGGTGTAGGCAGTCCTCCCAAAATGAGTCCCTGAGAGGGACATCGGGGCTGAAATCGTATAGTGGGCCTTCGAATGAATATTTCCAAGTAGAACCCTTTTAGAAATGTAGAACGATTAACTTTCCAAAGAAGGTTATGTATTGTGACAGACATATTAATGAACACACTAGGCGGACTTGTCAAGGCTTATTAAATCGTGCCCACTAATATGTTGTTGTGCTCTCGTGTTTCCTGGAGATTAGTTTCAACTCTTGATCTTGTTCCCATATGCAAACACACACACACATACACAGTGTCTGGGAGATTACAACTGACCCCTGCCTTCTTACGTGCACCATAGCTTAGTTAAACTGGAGATTTGCGGTTATTTTGTCCTAAGCCTTCAAGGCTGAGACGTCTCCTTTTCTCTCCTTCACTGACCATTCAGACCAATTTTGAAAAAGCAGAAACAGGGGCACACTGGGCCGAGACCGAGAACTTCTCATCCCAAAAAGCGAGAAAGCACTGGACACGTTACAGCTAATTTGCATCGTTTGGTGGATATGTCAGAATTCAAATGTTGGACACACTGTAACTGATGAGACTTCATGCAGAGCCTGTGGAGGAACTATGGGAATAGGCAGTTCCTTTGCGCCAAGATCAGACCACATCTTTAAAATAAGGTACGTACTAGCATAGGGAACGTGTTAAAAGGTTTCGCAATAGTCTGGAAGAGCTGGCTAACAAGTCTGCAATCGTTTGTTGACACAATGCAGCCGCTGTGTCATTCTGTATAGTGAATTTCTATTTGCTCCTTTTTTTGCGGCACGTGTTTTACATCGAGGGTAGTACACTGTTCAGGATCTGTCTAATGTGTCCTGATTTTGGAACAGAACTCGAATAACACAGATGTACATACACAGAGACATATGAGAAGCACAAGGCTTGTATTTATCTCAGCTAAGCACGTTAGCTATATCCATTTGGCACGAGTTGATCTGAGGCAATAGGTCTTTTTCAGATCTCTTTTTTTGTTTTTTGTTTTTTTGTTAAGGCTTCCATCACCTTTCTTTTATTGTTCTGTGTTTATTTGTCTTCTTTCAATCATGGCTGCTTAGTTTCTTAATCTGTTTAATTTCAAGTACATTTGCTTATTTTGACGTATATACTTCTGAAAAGTGACATTTCTACCAGTCGAGGTTTGACTATTCTTCCACATTGTGTGATAGTAAGGATATTCCATATCAAATCAAACGCTAGGGAGAATAAAAAATGTCATTGCATTGTAGTTTTATGATTTTTTTTTTTCCCCGTTAAAGCTTGTTTAATTTTACCCCCATAATTACAATCATCATCGTCCTGAGTTGGTTCATTATTTTGTAGGACATTTATAGTATCTTATAATGTCGACGTTCAAATTATTTTTAAATGACTGCTTGCTTTTTTGGAAAGGTTACGTGCCATCATATTGTGTTGGCTTATTTTTTTGGTCTGTGTTCTTTCAGATTTTGAATTCACACAGCAGTGCCGTCATGTCTAGATTAGTTATAGCATTTGTACTTTTGACCACTTGTTAAAGCAATGTGGGCGGCACCTGAAAACGATATTTTTCTGCGTTTTCAGCTAGAAGCTGTCAAACCAAACATGATTTGAAATTCACCAAAGGGGGAAAAGACACTAGAGGGTCCCCCACCTCCCCATTTTTTTTCTTTTCACATTTTTGCCCCCGTTTTATTAATTTCCCAATTCCCACTCACTACCCGACTCTCCTTGTGACATGACCGCTTCCAACCAGGGAGGCTGGGAATTAGCGCATACTTCCTCTGAGACCTTTGAAGTCAGCCAACTGCAGCTTGTCGTGTGGGCTAAAAGAAAACCGAAGTGCAAATATTTTGCATGGCTATGTTGATATACTGGAGATGTTTAGTGTGTTTAGGATGGGATCTACTGTATATGTATTGAGCTTTGTTCCTTTATAGCCAGGCAAGATGACGTGTTTGTTTTCCTTTCATGTCGGACCAGGGTGTTTGTACTGTACGCTTTTAGGATATAACCAATATATGCTAGGGTTTTTGTGCCTGCTAGGATTGAAAATTTTCCCCATTTTTATCCCAAATTTGGTCACCTGCCAATTCCCACTCACCACCTAGTTTTCCCCTGTCATACATCAACTAACAAATTAACATCAAGGCTAACACATGCTTTTTTTATCCAAAAAACCCCCCCCCCAAGATTGTATGAATAGTGTCATTGTATAATTTAATATAATTTTTTTTTTTTTCCTGATTCAGAGTGAGCTTGGCACCAAGGCAAAACCTGTCACGGATAATCCTCAAAGGAATCTTCCAGGGCGTAAAAGTCGTCCGTGGACCCGACTGGGATTGGGGCAACCAAGACGGTAAGTAAAGGCATGCATTTAGTAACATTTTTAAATCCGTTTAAATCCTTTGGTTGTAAATTTCAATAATTTATAGCATTCCCTCATTAGGAAATTCTAAGCCAAGCTCAAAGTTTGAGCATAGTTTCTCGCGGTTGGTTCAGTCGTCCCACTTAGCCTTTGAAGTGACTGCCTTTGAGCTTATGCTCAACAGACGTCTTCCAAAAAAAGGCACGTTCTCGTGTTGGTAGATATCTGGCTGTTTACCTCAAACAAGTGTTTGCCTTCAGTGCCACAGCAAAGGCTAAACGTCTAAATTTAGCCCTCAGTAAACCACGCTGGAACGCAGGTTATGAGTAATTGCTGTTGTATCGCCACTTGACATTACTGTCTTAAATGGGAAACGGCTCAGACACGGCTCGCTGCTTACTGTTCGTGTGAGGAAAGAATAGTCTGCGTTTTATTTCCAGATATTACTCCATGCTGTACCTTAAGTGCTGGGTGGTAGGATTTTCATTTCTCCTCTTCTAGCCAAGACTTCAGCCTTGCCGAGTGATGACTTGTCAACTCATGAACTGGAACTCTCAATAATTTGATCCTTTGCCCCTTGTTTTCCTTTTTACTGCATAATGTCTTTGATGCTAAATGAGTCAAAATGCCCATGCTGTGCTTGTAAAATATCTTCTTGTGGGTTCAATGGTGATAATTGCTCTACCCCACAGGGTGCGGAGAAAAAAAAAAAAAAAAATAGAACAACTTGCCATTTTTCCCCCTGCACTTTCTTTTCTTTTCAATGCCTTATGCTCTTTGACTCTTTCTTTCCAAATTCTGATGCTAAGTAAGTCTTGTAGATATTTCTTTGTATTATTCTTCAAAATTGAAAATATTCTGTGTGTTTGTTAGTGGGTGTTAGTTTGTGTGTGTGCTCGTACATATCGTCGTTACTATTGGTAGTAATGGTGTTTGGATAGTGTTCGATTTAGTGAGTAATAAGACGAGTGTAATTTGCATTAGAGCTGCAACGAACAATCATTTTTTTGTTAATCGACGAATCTTCGATTATTTCTTCGAGTTGGACCAAAAAGCCAATTTTTATTTTCTGTCATCTTTTTTCGGAAAAACTTTTCACATTCTGCCCGATGTTGTCCTTCAAACATTGTGCAGGTTGAAGGCTATGAAAAAGATATGAAATCTATCTACGTGGGCTATTGCTATACATTGTGCAAAGATGATTATTATTATTATAATTTTTTTTTTTTAATTATTAACATATTTTGAAAACAAGCTTTAAAGCAGAAGTTAAATGACTGTATTTAAAATACAAAAAAAAGTGCTACCTGGTACGAGGTTGAATGTTCTGCAGTAACACACACATTCACTCATCTGAACCAAGTAATGTTACTTTATTCTGTAAATGAATGACACTTCTTACATTTATATACAATTACATGTTATAACCCCATTACAGTTACTGCTCTCACAAAAAAACAATCACTTTGGTTTCTAAATATAGCTAAATATAACATCGAACAACATATTTGATCAAAATGAATATTTTAGTCAGTTATTGCGCTTCCTTTCTTTTGCGCGCTGTTTGATTGGCGCGTGGACTCGCGCTCCTTCAGTGAAGTTTAACGGAGACTCGCCCGCTCTCTGGACGAGTCTTAATGAGTGAATTTATAACGTTTACAGATGAGGATATAAAGGGAAAAATGTCGTTTCTGCACTGAAGAAAACACGTCTGGAACACATTAAACAACTCGACAAGCCACGTTAATACACTTACGAGTTGGTTTGAAGCGCTTAATATAGAACATTCTCATGTTTTGGACGACCTGGATCATGCACTTTTCCCACAGCAGCAGCTCGCTCTGTGACCTCCGCTGTGTTTTATTTGTCGAAATGCGTTTTTTCACCGTTGTGAAGTGACGCCACTGACGGGGGGATAATCCACAGTGACGTCACAGACCCGACTACTACATAATGACATTCATTGTCGATTATTTAAAATGAATTTAAATTCAATTTTCATTTTATTGATTAGTTGCTGCAGCCCTAATTTGCATAGTACGTTTGGACTCCGTTTTAGCTCATATCCCTACATTTCTAATGATCCATGAGTAGATTCCCCCACATGTGACACTGTGCTGAAACCACCGCGCTCTTGTGCGTCTGCCTGTGTGATGTTGCTTTCTCAAACAGGAGGAGAGGGGAAGATCGGGAAGGTGGTTGATATCCGAGGTTGGGACCAAGAGTCAGGCCGCAGCGTGGCCAGCGTCACCTGGTCCAACGGCACCACCAACGTCTACAGGATGGGTCACAAAGGCAAGGTGGACCTCAAATATGTCTCAGATGGCCAAGGAGGTTACTACTACAAGGAGCACCTGCCCAAACTAGGTGTGAATTGGGGGGTTGTCTTCTTTCCCATGTTTGATCTATAAATAGTTATATAGTTATATAATGTATTTTTTATGAATGTCTCGAAAATACCTGTGTTCAATTTAACTATTTACGCTTAATTTATTTAGTTTGTTGATGCACGGCTCATTTGCTCCTTTAAACTGGTGCCAGGTAACACGAATAGAAGCACACATCAGAAAACTAACCTTGTGTTCACACCAGTAAGTGACACGTGAACGTATTTATTTGCTGTGTAAGTGGATGACATGCAGTATATCAGGAGGCTAAAAAAAACCTAAAATGGTAGCTGATTAATGCTTGGTCAGCTTATCCTTCAAACCGTGGTTGTGTTTCCTTTACAGAGCAGCACATCAAATTAACCAAAATATATTTTTCTAATTAATTCAACAACTCAAAATACTGAATTTAAACCGTGGCGTAGATTCATGATCTTGTGACTTCATTCAATTGTGTGCACAAAACTGGCAGAGTGTGATATCAAATGCAGTTAAAAAAATGAAAAATAAAACACGTGTTCGATCAAGTGCTGTTATTTAAACTGCCAAATAATGAAGGTGGAAGCCACATTTTTAAACAAACTTCGTGGTGATTGATGTGAAAATTACAGCTAGGACTATTCATGCAGTAATATAATGGAAATACACTGGACTCCTATTCATTGTCTGTTTCAATGCTTGCCATCTTCTCTTTCACATATCATCATATATCAGTAGTCTGGTTTTTCTTAAAGGCAAGTGCAGTGGTCTAGACGCTATTAAAAAAACTCATCTCAGACACCTCTCCTCAAGAAAATTCAGGCAACCCCCGGAGGCAGGTGATTTTAATAAACTGAACAGGGAGCCAGAAAATTCCAACTGTGGAAAATGTGGAACCTGTCTCTAAATGTGCATAACATTCCCTGTAAAATATGAACGTAACTTCTGGATGTAAGTCGCTGATGATTAATATAGCTCTAAAGTAACATATCCAACATATTATATGACACGTCCAAAATACAGGCTGAAATATTGAGCTGACATTCAGTAAATCTTTTGCTTTGCTCTTTTTTTTTTTTTTTTTTACTTCTCCGTATTACATCTGATGAACACACGTGCTGCTGACAGGAGGAATATTTAATTACAGTGGAAAATAATACTTGATTGCACCGTACTGTATTAAATGCACTATTTCCCCCTCTGTTAGCGGTTAACCAAATACCTTAAAAGTTCCTTAATTGTACAGACAGCCGATTATAAAAACAGGCACAAGGCACATCTCTAGTATTATGCAAGTCATCTAAGCGAGTGACTTAGATAGTACAGGGTGTCCCAAATGTCTCCATACACAGGGGACTATGTTTGCCAGCACCACATCGGTCATGCCTTCGTCAGTGGATGTTTGTGGACGTCCACTTCTCAGTCGGTCTGCAACACTTCCAGTCCTTTTTAAATTTGTTAATAAGTTTGGCAGCAGTGTCGTGTGTGTGTGTGTGTGTGTGTGTGTGTGTGTGTGTGTGTGTGTGATGTGCTCACCATGTTTTCTGTTAAAGTTCATCGCGAACTTGTGACAGTTTCCCAATCCAGCCATGACAATGATTTCAACACGTTCTTCACACTTTGTCAAAGGCATTCTTAAAGGCTATCTGAAGAAAAAAAAATTATAATAACAAACTTGGAAGACATTTTGCTAAAAAAGTGTTAATTTCCGATACGTATGGAGACTTTTGAGACACCCTGTAGTTTAGGCACTGGCCTTCAGCATGAACTGTACGATTTCCTCCATGTGTGTGTTTAGGTGAACATGCAGAGCTGCAGAGGCAGGAGAGCGCTGATGGCCACACGTTCCAGCAGGGGGATAAGGTAAAATGCCTGTTGGACGTGGACATCCTCAGGCAGATGCAGGAGGGGCATGGAGGCTGGAATCCTAAAATGGCAGAGGTGAATGAACTTAACATTTAAACTTTTTTTTTTTTTTATTTATTTACAAATAGCTTCACCTTCATGTAAAGAGCTGGATGTAGTATAGAAAAGTTCATTTTTTCCCGTAATTTAATTCAAACAATGGAACCTTCTAGCCTTTTTTTTTGTTTTAATCTCGACGATTACGACTTACAGCTCACGGAAATCAAAAATCCAGTATCTCAAAATATTAGAGTAAAGAATTTATAATACAGAAATGTCGACCTTCTGAAAAGTATGTTGATTTATGCACTCAATACTTGGTCGGGGCTCGTTTTACATGACTTACTGCATCAATGCGGCGTGGCATGGAGGCGATCAGCCTGTGGCACTGCTGAGGTGTTCTGGAAGCCCAGGTTGCTTTGAGAGCAGCCTTCAGCTCGTCTGTATTGTTGGGTCTGGTGTCTCTCTTAGATTCTCTATGGGGTTCAGGTCAGGAGAGTTGACTGGCTAATCAAGCACAGTAATACCATGGTCAGTAAACCAGTTACTAGTAGTTTTGGCACTGTGAGCAGGTGGAAGCATGAAGTGCTCTAAAATCTCCTGGTAGATGCTGCATTGACTCGACTTGAGAACCACAGCATACCAACATCAGCAGATGACATGGCACCCCAAATCATCACTGACTGTGGAAACTTCACACTGGACTTCAAGCTACTTGGATTCTGTGCCTCTCCACTCTTTCTCCAGACTCTGGGACCTTGATCTCCAAATGAAATGCAAATTTTCTTTCATCTTCCCCATGATTGTGGTTGGGTGTACTGAACCAGACTGACAGATGAAAGGCTCAGGAAAACGTTGCAGGTGTTTTGAGTTAATTCGCTGATTAGAGCTCTTTTCAGGTCGACATTTCTATATTATAAATTCTTTATTCTAATTCTAATTCACTTAATGTGTAATGAATCTACAATGTAGTGAAAGTTCCACTTTGTGAATGAAATTACGGGGAAACATGAACTTTCCCACAATATTAAAAATTTTTGGAGATGCACCTCTACAGTTGGACATGGTTTGACAGAATTTCAGAACAAGTGCAAATAAACGGGGTTTGTGTTTGTTTTTTTTTTGTTCCGCAGTACATCTGCAGAATCGGGACTGTGCACAGGATAACGGACCGAGGGGACGTCAGAGTCCAGTACAGTAACAATATACGCTGGACTTTCCACCCAGGCGCTCTGACTAAAGTAAGCCGAGAGAGACTCAGCTAGATTAGTACACTCTCAGAGAAAAGAGTTCTTCAAGGGTCCTTTTATTAGCTTCCAACGTGCAGGGGTGTAGCTACGTGGTGGCCATGTGTGGCCAGTGCCACCCTTGTGCCTGTTTTTTGATGCAAAAAACTGTATATAACTTGATCGAAATGGAAACACTAACAACTTCTCATGCTGAGCAGGAAAACAAGCTGTGTAAATGTCTATATGAGCTTATGTGAACATGATATGAGCAGAGTATAAGGATAGATAACATACTTTGCATGGCACTGTAGCAGCTAAACCCATACACTGATAGCTTAGTTGTGCCTCCCTTTGGCTAACACCACCAAACGAACATAATCTTGTGTTGGATAGCCAAAAAGCTTTATATTATTTTATTTTATCAGTCCAGTACCAATTAGCCCTCACAAGAAGAAAAAAAAATGCATGGAAACAGTCTAATTTGAAGTACATTACAGAGAAGAGTCTGGGCTCAGCCCCGGATGATCAGCAGTCATGATGACGTTACATGATAACGCCCCTGGTAAAAACTGTTATTTACCTAGATTTCACTACCTTTTCCTGAAAGCTTGTTGATGTTGAGGTGCTGCGATGTTTCATCATGAGAAACAAACGTTAGCTTACCATTAATGGCATAACTTAGCTAATAGTAGCTAAAGTTACGGCAATTGCTAGCTAGCTAATTTTTTACAAAATAAATTCTACTTGAAACCCTCTTTGAGTGGGAAAACCTCTAGTGTAGGATTCAACATAGAAACTTTTTAAGGGTTTCCTCAGAGGGACAATCTACAGTACACAACAACTAACAACCAGTTTCATCAAGACAACTATTTATTCTATCACCACCATTAAGAAATCTCTTAGAAAAAGTGGTTCGGTGAAGGTTCTTTGAACAGTTATTGGTTATATAAAGGCTTTATTCACTCTTAGAGAAAATAAACAGTTGAATCTTTTTCAGGTTGTCTCTGGGGGAACCATTAAAATTTTTGTGTAGAACCCTATGACACCAAGTGTTTCCCTCTGCCATAGGGGTTCTACATAGAAAGCCCCCACCATCCAGGAACCCCTGAATATCCACTTATGAAAACATTTTTTCCCCCCCAAAGAGTGCACCTGGACCCCTTAAAAAACCTTTGTAGAACCATTACAGATTCCTCCATAGGGACCAACCAGACACTTTGGGGTGCTAGATGTAACCTTTGAAGAGTAAACTTCACAACATCGTGTGTACATAAAACCATAAAGAATAAAGAGATCGTTTAGCTTTTAAATATTTTATCTTTGATTACGTTCAGCAAAACAATACTACACAATGCTACACTCTTGTGGGAGAAATGGTTCATCATGGGTACTTTTATAGTTACGGATCTGTAGCTCAGCAATAGAGTTCTACTTTGGATGATTATACATAGAACCTGTAAAAGTTTCTCCAGAGGCCAGACCATAGAACCAGTAGGTACTAGATGTGGACACGTGACCATCAGACCTGTATGAGTTTGTTGGGCATCCCATTTTAAAACCATGGGCGTTTATTTGGATTTTGTATTCTATAGCAGTAATATTATCCTTCACTGGAACTAAGGGGCCCAAACCATGAATAACAGCCCTAGAACATTATCCCTCTTCCACCAAACTTTAGTGGAGAACACTTTCCCACTGCTCCAGAGTCTGTTTACGACGTGTTTTACACCACTCCAGCCAACACTTGGCATTGCACATAGTAACCTTAGGCATGTGTGCAGCTGCTCAGCCATGAAAACCTATTTCATGAAGCTCCAGACGCACAGTTCTTGTGCAGATGTTGCTTCCAGAGGCAGTTTGGAAGTCTGTAATGAGTGATGCAACAGCATAGCCAATTTTTTACAAACTATGCACTTCAGCACTCAGTGGCCCCGCTCTATGGGTTTGTGTGGTCTGCCATATGGTGGCTGAGCTGTTGTTGCTTCTACATGCTTCCATTTCACAATAATAGCACTCACAGTTGACTGGGGCAGATCTAGCAGCTCAGAAATTTCCCATACTGACTTGTGGCAAAGATGGCATCCTATGACAGCGCCATGTTCAAAGTCACTGAGCTCTTCAGTACGACCCATTCTACTGCCAGTGTTTGTCCGTGCAGATTGCATGACCGTGTGCTTGACTGTATATACCTGTTATCAATGGGTGTGGCTGAAACCCCCGAACTCAGCCATTAGGAGGGGTGTCCACATACTTTTGGACACGGAGAGAATGCAAACAACTCCTGACTATTTAGAGAACCCTTGAGGAAGCTTTTTTTTTTTTTCTACGTGTGCGCTTGGAATGTATAAGAAAGAGAAACCCACAGAATTTATGTTAAATATGTGTTCTGGTTTCTTCATAGTACTTCCTGGAAACAGCATCACTTTGCTGATTTTTGTTATACAGTAAAAAGATTTTTTTTTTACATTTTAACATGGTATTGCACATTTGGATGCCTGGGAATGATCTGAACAAAAAAAAAAAAAAAAGGTATTGATTTAATGCTCATTGGGAGAGGCTGGGTTACACTGTATATGTTTTACAGCTGCACTGTTTCTCCCCGATGGGTAAGGATATTAAATATATCTCCTGTTTCGTCCTGGGCCTCTCACCTTCATTTGGTTTCAGTCTGATTTATAATATAATATTCTGTGTGAGCAGTGGATCAAGCAGCTCCCAGCATTTTCTACAGTATCTTTAATCTCGCAGTGTAGTTTAAAGATTACAGTGATATGCTGTTTACCCAAGCAATGAATTAACCGGGTGGTTGGTTTTCCCACCCCCAACACCACCCCCCCGTCCCCCCCCCCCCCCCCCCCTCCCACCCCCCACCCCCCCCCTCCCTTTCCCTCTGTCCCTCTTCTTTTGTTTTTTTTTTTTTTTTTTTTTTTTTTTTCCTCCCTCCCCCCTTTTTTTTGCCCCCTTTTTTTTGTTTTCTTTTTTTTTTTTTTGTTTGTTTTTTTTTTTTTTTTTGTCTTGCAGTAGGTGAGTTGGTGAAGGTACTGGATGACATCGAGACTGTGAAGAGGCTACAAGCCGGCCATGGAGAGTGGACTGACAGCATGGCACCTGTATGTTCCTCAGTCCTCACACACACACACAAGATGAAATGTTCAGGAAACATTCTTTGGTATAATTTCCACTATCATAGAAAAGTAATCTAAACTTGCTAATTACGAAGGGAGTATCATTTGGTTTAATATCGCACACCATTAACACTGCTCTTTTTTTTTGCAAATTTGATCAGATTTCATTTGCAAGGAATTTCTCTTGGCAATTGTTCCCTTCGCTTACACTAGATTGAAACAAGACATTGACTTCGACAGTACAAGGAAAAAAGTGTCAATTAAAATACAAATCACATATAAAATGTGTATATCAGAGAGATTAAATATGCAAAGATCAAAGCTTTACTGACAAAGCATTCTCTTCAGTATGACAACGATCAGTGAAAACTGATAAACCCCCCCCCCCAGGCGTAAGTTAAGGAAGTCATTTGTGAAAATTATAACAGCTTTCAGACATTTTATGTCATTTCTTACATTGCTGTGACAGCACTAAAACAGGGAAGTAGGCAGTAGGTTTCCCTGACTAAATGTCGTTGGTTTTGCCCGTGGAACATTTTGGCCAAGGCTAATTCCTTTTTATTTCTTCTGCACATAAAACTGACGAGCTGTATTTAAACTAAAAATTTGTTTTTGGCTTATGTTCCTTGTCATTATGTACACAATTCATTTGTATCACTAAAAGATAAAACTTGTTTTTCTGTTATCATCTATTACAGCTCAGTGTTTAAATTTTTTTTGTTCCCATTTTCACAGTAGAAACTAACACTAACCAAAGATTATTTGTCATGTTTCACTTCTGCCTCCCCCAGTCCGAGCTTTCGTTTAGCAAGAAAATGTGCAGTGTACTCAGAAATATGTCACATGTTAAGATTTCTATGTATAGAATGTAATTATGTTCATTTTATATGATATATGATACTTAACTGCTGGTTACACCAATCAGCCATAACTTTAAAACTACCTGCCTGATATTGTGTAGGTCCCCGTTTTTGACAGCTCTGACTCGTCGAGGCACGGACTCCACAAGACCTCTGAAGGTGTGCTGTGGTATCTGGCGCCAAGATGTTACAGTGAGGGAAAAAAGTATTTGGTATGTTCTAGACAAACAAATCCGATCCATGGAGGCCCCACCTCGCAAATTACAGGACTTAAAGGATCTGCTGCTACAGTGAGGGAAAGAAGTAGTCCTTCACGGCGTAGTGTGTTACCAATTGTTTTCTTGGTGACTATGGTCCCAGCTGCCTTGAGATCATTGACAAGATCCTCCCGTGTAGTTCTGGGCTGATACCTTACTGTTCTCATGATCATTGCAACCCCACGAGGTGAGATCTTGCATGGAGCCCCAGGCCGAGGGAGATCGACAGTTCTTTTGTGTTTCTTCCATTTGCGAATAATCGCACCAACTGTTGTCACCTTCTCACCAAGCTGCTTGGCGATGGTCTTGTAGCCCATTCCAGACTTGTGTAGGTCTACAATCTTGTCCCTGACATCCTTGGAGAGCTCTTTGGTCTTGGCCATGGTGGAGAGTTTGGAATCTGATTGATTGATTGATTGCTTCTGTGGACAGGTGTCTTTTATACAGGTAACAAGCTGAGATTAGGAGCACTCCCTTTAAGAGTGTGCTGTTGCCAAACGTCAGCCTCGAAACCTTAATGACTTGGAGAAGATCTGTAAAGAGGAGTGGGACAAAATCCCTCCTGAGATGTGTGTAAACCTGGTGGCCAACTACAAGAAACGTCTGACCTCTGTGATCGCCAACAAGGGTTTTGCCACCAAGTACTAAGTCATGTTTTGCAGAGGGGTCAAATACTTATTTCCCTCATTAAAATGCAAATCAATTTATAACATTTTTGACGCGTTTTTCTGGATTTTTTTGTTGTTATTCTGTCTCTCACTGTTCAAATAAATCTACCATTAAAATTATAGACTGATCATTTGTTTGTCAGTGGGCAAACGTACAAAATCAGCAGGGGATCAAATACTTTTTTCCCCTCACTGTATCAGCAGATCCTTTAAGTCCTGTAATTTGCGAGGTGGGGCCTCCGATCCATGGAGTATGACAAGGTGCATTATCCTGCTGAAAGAGGCCACTGCTATTAGGGAATACTTTTGCTATGAAGGGGTGTACTTGGTCTGCAACAATGTTTAGGTAGGTGGTACATGTCAAAGTAACATCCACATGAATATCAGGACCCAAGGATTCCCAGAAGAACATTACCCAGAGGATCACATATCCTCCACCGGCTTGCCTTCTTCCCCACATGAACAATGCACCTGCATCTGTCCATCCACATGATGTTAAAGAAAATGTGATTTATTTGGCCAGGTCACTTTATTCCATTGCTCCATGGTCCAGTTCTGATGCTCATGTGCTTTCAGTGGTGGACAGGAGTCAGCATGGGCACTCTGACCGGTCTGCACATACACACCCCCATACACACCACTGCGTGTTCTGACACCTTTCTATCCCAGCATGAACTTTTTCATCAATTTGTGCTACTGTAGCTGTTCTGTGAGATCGGACCAGAAGGACTAGCTGTCAGTCCTCACGCGCAGCATCGAAGCCTTGGGTGCCCGTGGCCCTGCCACCGGTTCATTGGTTGTCCTTCCTTGGACCGCTTTTGGTAGGTATTAACCACTGCATACCAGGAACAGCTCACAAGACCTGCCATTTTGGAGATCCTCTGACCCAGTCGTCTAACCATTACAATTTGTCCTGCTTCAACTTCGAGAACTGTCTGTGCACTTACTGCCTAATATATCCCACCCCTTGGCCGGTGCCACTGTAATGAGAGAATCAGTGCTATTCATGTCACCTGGTTTTAATGTTATGGCTGATCAGTGTATAAGGCACAGGTGTAAACAGGTGTTATACAGTACCTTCTTACGAAGGTTTAAGTTACTCTGTGATGTATTCTACTTTTATTAGATAAGCCATTTAACGCATAAGAAGGTGTTAATGGGGCATTTATCCTCTAGAAGCTCTAGCAAGAACAGGATTGCATGATTCAGGGAATTATCAGCCACGTCTCCGCTCTTGCTATATCTGGAATAATCCTGTACATTTGGCGATTCGCAAGGTGACAAAGTCATATTTAAATACACAGACACGTATGACACGTGACATTTACGAAAACTGGGCAGTAATCCTCTGACCTGAGCTGACCAGAACTGCTACCTACATCACATGATCTGTTCCAGGCCACAAGTGAGATTAGCGGTGTGTGATTTCTTTATAACAGTTATTCGTCGCAGTTGAAAAAGACAGCAAATATTAGACTAAGGATTGCTGGGTAAAAGCAAACTAACAATAGGGCCAGGTTTTGCTTTCATCAAGATAATGCTCTTTGTGCTCACCCTGTGACCTGTGTGTGTGTGTGTGTGTGTGTGTGTGTGTGTGTGTTTATCAGGCCCTGGGCCAGGTTGGCAAGGTTTTGAAATTGTATGCGGATGGTGACCTGCGCGTGGCATTTGGAGGACAGACATGGACTTTTAACCCTGCATGTCTCTCGGCCCAGCCTGGCGAGGTGGACGCCAATCTGATGACTGCTGAAAATCCAAGTGAATCAAGAAGTAAGCTGGAAGCAGCAATAATCTCATCAATCATGCCGCACGTTTGAATGCACGACTAATCTCAGGCTCTTTTTCTCTCCTTCTCTCTATATTTATTTATTTATTTATTTATTTATTTATTACAACTTCTGTTGTCTACTTTTGTTAAGTGATTCAGATGCTATTTACACTTTGTTCTCCTTTTCCTCTGAATGTACACCGTTTTCTTGTTAATTCTTGTTTTTTAGTTTTTTGCATGTTGAAAAAAGTGTTTTATGTTTTCATCCATAAGTGCTCCCACATTCCGGAGATGGATCGATGGACTTTCATTTGTTTCTTCCTAACCAAGATTTTCTAACTCCTCATTCCTCACTGTGCTTTCCAAGTCAAGCAAACTCAGTTTTTCTTTCTGTCCCATATGACACATGGTGCTGAGAGCATTTGAGCGGAATGCGGGCCACTATTGCATGGTGACATTTTGACTCATTTGACTGTCTGTTAATCTTTTGGGCTGAGAGAAAGAAACGGTGTTTTCTTTATCCACATCTGTAAAAGTTTTAGAGTAAATAGTCTCTTTCTATCTATCTCTTTTTCAGCCACAGTCATTTCAGTCCTGGAGAAGCTGTTGTCTCAGTCCACGGAGCAGGATAACCCCGGGCGCCTGGTCATCGAGGCTGCTCATGGCAGCGCTGCTAAAGTCCGCGAGCTAGTGCAGAAACATCCGGATAAGGTGGGTGTCTACGTTGTAATGGTATTGTGTTTGAAAAATTCTACTTATTTAGAAAGAAAAAAGATTTGTCTTTTGAATATGTAATATTGGAACTTATGAAATTTTATAAAGGCACAATATTAACACAGAATTGACTCTTATATCGGATTGGCGTCCTTCCGTCTTCGGGAGACAATGGTGTAGCATCCGTTTCGTGTGTATTTTTTTGCACCTTCTCGAGTGGCTGTACAAGCCAACCCGTGAGGGGCTGTCCCGGTTGCAGTTTCCGCAGACAAATTGAGTCGCATGCTGTGGCTGAAATTGCCGCGCATTCCTCCTGTCTCTCTTGTCTCTCCTGGATCCATTCTTCTAACATGGCGAAGCCAACAGAGACTCTTCTCACAGAGGATGGCAAACATTCTGCTCGTGTTGGTGCATTCCAGAACTTCAGCATCGGTGACCCTGTCCTGCCACTGTACATGGAGGATGCGTCGCAGTCACCTCAGGTGAAAGCTGTTGAGCTTCCTCTCATGCCTATAGCAATCGCTGTAGTTCCCTTTGTTTTTATATACCGTGACAATGTTTGCATCTCGCATTTCATGCGGGATATATCCCTGTTCAAGCATAGAAGTTTGTGCAGGGGCTGAAGTAGTGCAGGTTTCCCGCTTTTCAAGATTTCTGACAGGATGCCGTCGCTCCCTGGAGCCTTACCACAGGCGAGGCGGTCGATGGCTGTTTTGAGCTCTTCTGTGGTTGGCGTTGTGTCTAGCTCCTCCATGGCTGGTAGGTCTGGGATGACATCCAGAGCAGGCCTTGTAACAACGTTCTGGGGTGAGTACAACTCGAGGTAATGCTCAACCCAGTGCTGCAGTTGCTTCCCCTGATCCATGATGACTTCCCTTGTCTTGGACTTAAATGGGGCAGTCTTGAAGATCGAGGGTCCAGTCCCCTTCTTGATGCCTTCATACATTGCTCTTACATCCCCAGTATCGGCAGCTGCCTGTATACTGTTGCAGAGATTCAGCCAGTAGATGTTTGCGCAGTGGCGGGCAGTCTGCTGGGCGTTTCTTCTAGCAACCCTAAGGGCTTCCAGTGTGCTGGGGTTAGGCACAGCCTTGTATGCCGGAAGAGCTTTCCTCTTCGCATCGGTTACAGGCTCCATATCCTCCCAGTGGGCTTCGTACCAGTCGGCACTTTTCTGCTCCTTCATACCGTAAGCGTTGATCGCTGAGTTGTACACAACTTCACGGATGTGTGTCCATTTGGAGTCCATAGTACCGTCAGGTGACTTCTCAGCGAGGGCTTCCTGCAGCTTACTGACATACCGCTCAGATTTTTTTTGATTGTTTATACAGCATGTGTTAATGTGAGGGCGACCTTTCTTCTTGGAATGGTGCCGTTTTTTTGGCGATACATGCACCTGGCTAGCCACAAGGGAGTGGTCGGTGTTGCAATCTGCACTGTGACAGCTGTGGGTGAGGAGAACGCTTGCAAGGTCCGCACACCTGGTGATGACTAAATCTAACTGGTGCCAATAGCGGGAGCGTGGGTGCCTCCAAGACACCTTGTGAATCTCCTTACACTTGAAGAAGGTGTTTGTGATGCAGAGGCCATGGAAGCAGCACAATTCTAGCAATCACTGACCATTTTCGTTGATATTTCCACATCCGTGAGAACCAAGGCAGGTGGGCCAGGCCTCATGATCAGCTCCCACGCTAGCATTAATGTCCTTAAAGGCTTTCAGTACTGGGTATCCTAGAAATCACTACATGTAAGGCCTCGTAGAACTGGTCCTTTTTATCTGGAGTTGAGCATAGTGTCGGGGCGCACGTGCTGATGATGTTGGCTGGGCCCGAGTCTGTAGACAAACCGAGGGAGAGAATTCTTTCTGTACCTGATGACGGTGGCTTGATGAAGGGTACAAGTGAGTTCTGCACAGCGAATCCAACACCATGCTGACGTGATTCGTGCGAGGACTCCCCTTGCCAAAAGAACGTGTAACCAGCTTCCCTTATTGTACCGCTGTCAGCCAGTTGAGTTTCCTGAAGGCAGACCACGTCGACCTAGAGTCTTGAGAGTTCCTTGTCAGTGACAGCAGTCTGGCGTGCGCAGCAGTGAGACCAGGACACATGGTCCTGACGTTCCAGCTTGCGAAGCGAAGAGCTGGAGTCTTCTTCTTTTTTCCTTGCTTGCCTGGTGCAGAATTTATGGCCTACTTGTCGATATGATTCTCTAAGCTCCACGCACCCAAGTGAAGCAGGCAAGCCATGGCAGGACAGCACCTTATTGGTTGGAGGCTGCCCAGCTTGAGGTGGGTGGTAGCTGTCTGGTGAGATGCGATGATCTCTCCCACCAACAGAAGCAGCCACTGGCACCCGTTTCCTTTTCCAATGAGCTCAAAACCATATATATATAAATAAAATGTGGCCCTACCCAAAACTGTTGCCACACAATTTTGTAGAATGCTTCTGTATGCTGTATCTTGTAAGACTTCCCTTCACTGGAACCTGTTCATCATACCCATACTGTATGTGCTTGTTGAACATCCTATTCCAGATTAAGTCCCTCTTTGCTGTTCTGATAACCCCCACTCCCACTCTTCTGAGAAGGCTTTCTTTTATGACCATTTGTGCTCATAAGAGCATTAGTGAGGCCAGGCACTGATGTCAGGCGTGGAGGCCTGGGTTGAGGTCGGCATTCCAGTTTATTCCAAAGGTGTTCAGAAGGTTGAGGTCAGGGCTCTGTGCAGGCCACTTCAATTCTTCCACTCCTACCTTGGCAAACCATGTCTTCATGGAGCTCGCTTTGTGCACAGGGGCATTGTCCTGCTGGAACAGATTTGAGCCCCTTAGTTCCTGTGAAGAGAACCTGTACTTCTAGAGCATACAAAGGACATCCTATACAATTGTGTGCATCCACCTTTGTGGAAACAGTTTAGGGGAGGCTCACATATGGGTGTGACGATTAATTTTAGTCGTTTATTGGTCTCCAGTAAATAATACTGATGCTCTTTATATACTGACTGATTGTTTGTAGGTGGATATAAAGAACCAGGGGAAGACGGCCCTCCAGGTGGCTGCTCACCAGGGCCATATGGAAGTAGTGAAGGTCCTGCTGCAGGCCAACAGCAGCATCGAGGCCAAGGACGAAGACGGAGATGCAGCGTTGCACTACACAGCATTCGGGTGAATAATAATCCGTAATGGTCTTGTATTGTGTGAGCTGAATTTTCTTAAAGGCCTTTTTGTCTCTGCTTATTACTGTTATTGTTAGAAGACCAAGCACCCAAGGTGCTGGCACCTTATGGTATACGTTAGGATTTTTATTAGGGGCCAAGCACATAGTTGCTGATTTTATTTATTTATTTATTTATTTTCCTAGGGGTCCAAGCACTTAGTGCTGGAACCCTACTGTATTTCCTGGTACCTTATCTTATTTGTTAGCATTTTCATTAAATAGACATAAACATGAAACAGAAGCACTGTGTATAAAAAAACAAAACAAAAAACCAACAGGATTAATAACTCTATTCTAGACTTTGAATGCTTCCATTTGTATCAATTATTATAGATTGATTGATTGCAGGGGGACATTTTGTCCAAACTTACATTCCCACACATGCAATCATTTCCATTGATTTGATCATAGTTTGGCAAACCAGGGTGTCTGTGCCCTTCATCTGGGCCGAGTCATTTTGAGCTTTGTTTTTTATGGCGAAACTAGTTCAGATGCATATTAGCTCATCTTGGCATTAATGCTGCATGTCTCTGTATTGTGTGTGTGTGTGTGTGTGTAGGAACCAAGCCGAAATCGCACGCCTCCTCCTGAGCAAAGGGGCCAGCGTCAACCTGCTGAACAACTCCATGTGTACTGCGCTCCACATCGCCGTCAACAAGGGCTACACCGACGTAGTGAGGGTACTGACCGAGAACTCCGCCGACGTCAACCTGCAGGTACACGTGCACAAATGCACGCGTTCAGACACACGGTACCTCTGGAATGGTCATGCAAGTGTAGAAAACAGTACTGTTTTGAGGCAATTAACTTTAAGAGCTCTATAGAGTAGCGATCTGACTGGCTCTATGGATATCTATCTATCAATCTGTCTACTCTTCCACATATCTGCCTGTCTGCGTTTCTGTCTATCTCACCCTTTCGTATCAGTACAAGTACAGAAAAAGAGAAATGATTCACTCAGCTGGGAAATCTGGCTTACGTGCTGTGCTTTCTGTGACTTATCTGCATCATCAGGGCCAATTAGCAAATTAGCCCGTCCTCTGAATTCATTCGCAGTCTTTGCAGTGACACACTGCTGATTTCGACTCATATTGCTGAGCTGCTCGGTTCTGAGCATTGTGTTCCCCATTTTCCACTTGAACTGTGGGAGCTCAACTGGAGTGGAAAGGCTCCCTGGAGGAGTTTTGGAATACACACATACACCAGCCTGTACAAAGACATAGACCACATCAGATTTTGTTCCTTGCATAACACGTAGTGCACTATATCATGTGTCAGTTTTGTAGTGATGTCCAAATTCTTAATGGATGTTTATATTCTATTCTAGTTTACTATACAGCCAAATGGTCTTAAAATGGTCTTGAAGACATACAGGATTACTGGGTCCATGATTTGACTTATTCCCAAATCTTTCATCAAACTGACCCCAGAATCAACACAAGCACACACTGGTGTGGAGACGTGTGCCACATCGTTAGTGATTTGTTTGACTTATTCTTATAGCTATTTATTATTGTGACCATATACACTACCGGTCAAAAGTTTGGGGACACTTGACTGAAATGTATCCTAAAAACCTTTTGATCTGAAGGTGTACGATTAAATGTTTGAAATCGGTGTTGTAGACAAAAATATAAACGTGGCAACATATTCAATTCTTTCATTAGAAAACTAACATTTTATTTACAAAAAAATATTTTTTTAATGCATGACTCCGAGCGAAATATTCTGAAAAGCAGCCAGTAAGTGTCCAGAATAGGTTGGAACTCCGGTAATACTGTTTAAAAGGCATCTCGGGGAAATTCCTCAAGAAATCGGCTGAGAAAATGCCAAGAATACATTTCTGGAAATTTTAAATTATTTTTATTTATTTTGGATTTTGTATCACAAAAAAAATTCCCATAGATCCTTTTGTGATACTCCAGAGTTTTGATGACTTTAGTATTATTCTAAAATGTGTGTGTGTGGGGGGATAAAAATTAAGAATGGGTGTGTCTAAAGTTTGGACTGGTAGTGTACGTAGTAATTTTAAACTTTATGAAGGTTGTGTTTTTAACCCTTTCAGGCATGAATTGGTTATAAGCATATCCAGATTCTTTAGCTTGATCTGCATATGAGGTTTCACTTTGTCTTAATATCGCAATATCAAATTGACTGTCTGCGTATGAGTAATAAAAGGAAAACCTATTATACTTGAAAGACCAAAAAAAACGTGTCCAAAAATGGCTACCATTCAGTGCTAAAATATTTATCAAAATGATAGAAAATACCATTTCTGAAATACAAAGTAAAGTAAGTATTAGTAGTAGTATACTAGTAAAGACTGAGAACAACAAATACACTAGAGAGGTTTATATATTATACACTATTATAGGTTTATTTTCCTAAAATATATTAAACAACAAAAGAGCTTTAAATATATCTTGTGATTGTACTGGCGTACTTAATATCGCAGAGTTGCCAACATTTATGATTTTCACCCCTTGCTATGATGATATGGGAACCACAGGAAACTACGCGTTCCTGGTTTTTTTCACCTAAAGCAGGGCTCGGACCAAATACAAAATAAACGATGGCGGATTAAATCAAATCACTATTTCACATGAAATATGCGTATTTGTTTCTGGTAGAGGTTACTTTCGTTTTGCGCTGAGTTCATCTAGGTGAACTTTGACCTGTGAATTTGCAAACCTCACGTGGGTGAGGCAGTATAATTAAATAAGTGGGTGGAACTGTCCTCTCTTTGAACAGTAAAAAATAATGATGGAGCTACTTATTATTAGGCAACTACTCCTAAGTCCATATCCAGATTTCTATGATTAGCCTCTGAATGACTTCCACTCTTCAAATGTACCAACAACAGTGTGTAAACACATTGTGTGTGTACTCGGTCAGTAGGGTGAGTATTGCGGGAGACAGTGCAGCAGCATGTCTTCTGATTAAACCACAACTTCTGCCTCCAGACAGCACAAATTTTGTACAGTCCCTGCTGTTTATTTCAACATTAGATAACAGTAGAAGTGCGCGCATATATATATATATAATATAATATATATAAGCCCTCTGGGATATGACTACCAAGAACAAGATACAACAGGCATAATTACGTCCATATGGAGACATGTACAGCCAATAGGATATGAACAAAGATGGATCAAAATAAGTGGAGAGTTGAAGGAAGTGACACAGACAACAGTATCGGCAGATAAACAGAAAATGCAACAGGCACCCCAAGGCAAAATATGACTGTATTCATTTCAAAGTGATTGCACATATAATTCATAAGCTCACTCTGATGAGCTTGAGAGATAGCATCCATTTCCAGTAGCTAACAGCTTTAAAAAGCTGATTCCACCAAAACTCAAAACTCGGGAACACTGGAGTCCTCTGGCAGCATCTCATAGGAGAGGTGCACACTAGAGCATGTTAAAGCAATGGCACTCCAACCCGCGCCCCCAGGTACTTGAATTATTGAATTATCCTCAATTGCGGGTGTGTACGTCTAGTTAATATTGCGCTGGAGGCAGGTGTACGAGGCACACCTAGCTAACAATTAATGGAAGATGTTGTCCACAGCAACAGTTAAACTGCATGCTAAAGCTCTTCATAAATGTATCAATAAAGTTGATCTTGACTAAATATGGGTGTGTAACTTCAAAATTTTTATTTGGGTGACATACACTGACTAGCGACTGTATTAGGACCATGTGGAATACAATGTGATCTCAGTGTCTTTGGCATGACTCTGGCATGGTTATTGGTGCCAGATGGGTTGGTTTGAATATCTCAGACACTACTGATCTCCTGATTTTCAAACACAACAGTCCCGAGAGTGTATACTGAATGCTGCAAAGAAAACATCCAGCGAGCGGCAGTATTGTGGACAGAAATGGCTTGTTGTTGCGAGAGGTCAGAGTAGAATGGCCAGATTGGTTCAAGCTGACAGGAAGGCTACATCAACTCAAGTACTCTTTATAACCGTGGTGTGCAGAAAAGCATCACAGAATGCACAGGACACATCGCACCTTAAAGTCCCTGTGAAGTGCCTTGAAACGGACAGCATTATTCGAGGTGTTGATGGAATTTCTACTGGAACAGTAAGTCAGGGCGGGCTATATAGAGTGGCTCCTCCCCCATTTTGAATAGCCCATGGCGTTTAGCTTACCTCATAACCTGGGCTAAGTCGTACTTGACAGTTAGTACCACGAACGCTAAATAAAACGCACACATTTTACAGACACATTTACGGCCCGTGCTTGTCGATTTCTCTCACTAGAGAGCCTTTGATTGTACAGAAAATATGACGAGAAGCTGAAGTGCAGAATGTCATTCATTTGCATTCGTGTTGGACATGCAAGGAGTGAAGCGTTGTTCCTCCAATCTGATTGGTCAGTCGGTTTGAGTCCACCTCTTCTGGGATTCATTTGGTAAATTCACTGCTTGAAGGCTTCCTCTGTTTCTGATTTCCAGGACTCGTATGGGGACACGCCTCTACACGATGCCATTTCTAAGGACTTCCGGAGTATCATTGAGATCCTGACTGTGGTGCGCAACATCGACTTTACGCAGCAGAACGACCGTGGCTTCAACCTGCTGCACCATGCAGCGCTGAAGGGCAACAAACTGTGAGTCCTCATACTGATGCTAATATTAGCTTACGTTCCAGGCAATAAGCCTTAGATTCCTACACAGACCACATCTTTGATTTGTTGTCATGTGTGTAATAAAGCGTTGTTCTAGGAAAATAATCAACAGTAGGGTGGTGTAATGCCGCAGAACATGAAGAAGAGTTGTCATCATGCTGAAGTTAATCAGCATGTCCTGAAGTGTTCTATTCATCTAACACAGAGGGCTTTGACAGAATGCACGTTGCGATGACGTCACATGTTGCGTCTTGGCCAAACTCGGCGGTAAATTTGAAAGCTCCCCCGAATGTTGCAGAGTTTGTTTGATCCTGCGTTCATTTCTGCGATCGTGAGGTTGCAAAATCCTGGAGGGGCTGATGAATAAAACTCTCTTTAATTCTCTTAAGTTGCACCCTATCACTGATTAGACCCATTTAAAAAGTCTGTTTATTATTAGGCTTGCGTGGTGGAGCGTCCACCACGTAAATCCCCTCATGCAAATTTGTAAGTTGTTACCGTGAGAAATAACATGAACAAGCTCATAATTGTAAACCTGAGATTTTGAGCTCTCGCCGATACAACTGCTGGAGCTGCCGTTTACTGCAAATTACTCAACACCTTCTGACCAGTTAGGATCAGGAATTCAAAAACGCTGTGGTATAATTTCCCTTTAACGTAAAACGCTTCGCAACTACAGGGCTGGCGGTTCGATTCGTGCCTCTGCCCTGTGTGCGTGGAGTTTGCATGTTCTCCCCGTGCTTTGGGAGTTTACTCTGGGTACTCCGGGTTTCTCCACCAGTCCAAAGACACGCGTTGTAGAGTGATTGGCATCTCTAAGTTGTCCGTACTGGGTGAGAGAGTGCCCTGCGATGGGTGGGCACCCCATCCTAGGTGTTCCTTTGCCTTGGACCCTATAGGATAAGCGTTACAGAAAATTGATGGACGGATAAATGCTTTCCATTTGCAAACACGTATCATAGTGAAGGAGAAAGAATATACGAAACGACAACCTGAAACAAAATAGCTGTTTTTGAAAATTGCTGTGTTTTTTGAACAAATACGGCTTGTTAGCGTTGGACTTGCTTAGCAGATAACCCAAAACTAGGGCATGTGCA
>CM022780.1:9266737-9369237 GCA_012411365.1 Ameiurus melas | reverse complement strand
TTACAGTTTCTGTTTACCATCATATAAGTAACACTGCAAATGTTTGAGGTAACATTCTTCTTTTGTCTTCCCCTACCCAAATCTCCCTGATGGCGAAATGTTCTAGTTGAGTTGCAATAAAACCCTGAGCTGTGAGGTGAAAATCACGAGAGCCTCTGGAGACGTCTGTCTTTTAGGCTTATTTTAGCCATTCTTCCAAAAAGTCCCAATTAACCACTTGTTTTGTCTCATAGTACGAGTGTGTCACTGGTGGAGTTTTACTGTGAAGACTCTGAGGTAGGGCGCTAAGTGGAGCGCACGCTGTCGTTTGGGACTTGTCCTGCCGCTCTACCTGTCCGGGTACCTCTCGTTCAACCTCACAAACATGCGCACACCGTGAGAGATTTGAGCTAGATTATTTCATCACATCTAGCAATGTTTGTCATTTGACTTTATTCCTCGTAGCGTCTTACCACTACTCTCGCGCCCTCACGGTATCTTTAACCTACCTATCTATAACATCTCCAGTGCAATTACCACACACAAGATTCCCAAGAAAAGACGCTCACATATTATGGAAATCTTCGGAAGGTTGATGCTGAGTTTTTGGCAATGAAATGTTTCAAATGTGCGATTTGATTTTATAACACTAACAAAAACTACAAAAGGCTTTAAAACAAGCGTGAGAGAATGTCTTGGAAAAACATCTCTAATGTATACGACTTCCTCTTTCTTTAAAGACTTTCATGGTCTCCAAGTGGCTTCCAGGGGAAACCAAGGCCCTTCCATGTTTACTGTGAGCTGCATCGATAACACATAAAAACGATATCTTCCTCAGACAAAGTTGTCCCATCCTTAAAATGATCAATTATACACAATTAGAAGTCCACAAAAATACATATATGACCCATTTTAATGCTAGAACAGCAGCCATTATACAGTCCCCTTCTAAACTGTAGGAACGGCACAATTCAACCGGCCAATTCATTTGTTTTTGCTACACTCCAAAGACATTTGGGTTTGAGATCAAAAGATGGATATGAGACGAGAGTTTAGGATTTAAGCTTTGATTTCCTTGTATTTACATCTAGATGTGTTTAAACCAAAAAAAAAAAAACCCTTTTGTGTCAGAACAAATTTTTAAGCGAGCAAAAGTATAGCAACAGGTAAGTCTTTGAAGTAAATTAAATAACACTTAATATTTGGTTTCTTATCCCTTGTTTGTAGTAACTGCATCAAGCCTGCAACTCACATCAACAAATTGTTGGTTTCTTCTATGTGTTGCTTTTCCAGGTTTTTACTGCTTTCAGTTGTTGTTTGTTTCGGGGGCGTTCTCCTTTCAGTCTCCTCTTCAGGCGGTGAAATGCCTACTCAATTGGGTTAAGGTCTGGTGATTGACATGGCCAGTCTAAAACCTTCCACTTTTCCCCCTGATAAACATATGCCCAATGTTTGTTTGTGCAGTACCTCTGATTGATTTTCCCTCTTTTCTCAGCTTCTAAAAGGCTTGCCTTTCTCCCCTAGACAGCTCTCTGATCTTCATGTTGGCTTATCCTTTTTAACAACAAATTCAGTCTTCACAGGTTAAAACGAAGGTAAAAAACCAAGAGTAGATGTTCAAAACTATTTATTGTTTAAACAAATCAATCTAACAGGACACATGTGGGTAACAAGAAACACCGGTCAGTCACGTTCCAGTATTTTTGCTTGCTTACAAATTGGGTGGTCTGATACAAAATGTGTTCTATGTCGTTCAGCACGTCTACATATAAATACCAAGGATAAAAAAATGAAATACTAAACTCTCTTCTCATGTTCACCTTTTGATCTCAAACCAAAACGTCTTCAGTCTACAGAAAGAAAGAAAAAATTATAATAATTGACCTTGCTGTTCCAATAGTTTAGGAGGGGACTGTACTTGTATTATAACTGAGGTTTGAGTAAAAGGGGTTTTCCTCCTTAGGGAAGAAATATGACTATATTCCCACCCAATATATTTAATGTTAATGTGTATAGTGTTCTTTTATAAATAATAGATAAAACATGCAGGAGTGTGCTGTTATATGGAAATAATGAACGTCAGGATGGTAACAGTTCTGCATCACAACAGCCCATGTCTGATTATTTTCCTATAACAGAAATCATAACCACGACTGTTTTCCAGGTCGAAGAAAAGACAGGTCATACGTGTTAACTGTTTTATAGTTAAATTAAACACGTTCCTCATATCACGTACATTATAGTAGTTAGAAACAGTCATTCGCTCTCTCTCTCTCTCTCTCTCTCTCTCTCTCACTCTCTGTGTCTCTCTCTCTCTGTCTCTCTCTCTCTCTCTCTCTCTCTCTCATTAAGTTAATAGGACACAAAAAAAGCCGTTTGTCATGTTACCAAGAAACCACAACGTGCTCCTTTCTGAAGACCCGACATAAAACTTAATGACAACTTTTATAACCTCAGACTGTTAAAAATCTCTCACACTGGAGACTCCTTCATTCTTCACATGGTAAATTAATGTCTAACAGAAAACTTTGCCATATTTACAATTGTGCGTTTAAAAAAATCCTTTTATGTAGAGTGTATTATATAACTTACAAATCCCTGTGTACGTTGTTACTGAAGAAACAATAACATTTTCGATAGTAGAACAAGCGTGTTACTATACATTTTGCACTCAGCTCTACTGTCAGAGGTACCGCAAATATTGTTTTAGATTCCTTTGGAGTATTCCTGTAATCTTTCATAATCTTCATATATGCTCTTATACACTGATGTCCACAGATAAAGCCTTGAGGGCATGGAAATGCATCATGTGCAGTGTAACTCACACACCTATATAGCTTTATTGTACTGTATATGATATGACTGTTTCACATACAGTAGATTATGGAATGTACACACACACACCCACCCCCAGAGCCCCTTCACTGATCCTGTCCCTGGCTCTTGTACTCAGGACACCCTGCAGTGACAGCCTTTTCCTTGTATGGGGAGAACGATGCAGAGTTCTCAGAGGGCGAGAGAAAGGCATAGGAGGGGCAGAAAGAAAATACACACTCTCTCAGGCCAGACGAATCATAAAACAAACGTTAGATTTGTTCTGGCAACTGTCATACGTGCGGTACCGCGGGTCAGCATTTCTGTCCGAGCAGTCATTCGCCCTAAACCCCACGAATACACAGTTATCACTTTTTTAGGTCATGTATTTATTTATTTTTTTGCCCAACGTCCTAGCATCTCTCAGTCTTGGAGGCTTTTTAGTCCTTGTATTGGTTGCCATGTTGTTTATATAGCTTGCATACCCACGAAAAAAAAAAAAAAAAAAACCAAAATTCGCATCCTGAACCAGATCAGCACGGTCTACCATTTCGGCTTCACGCCGGGGATACGCAAGTTGTTTCGCTTTTGCGTGAAAGGTGTTTGTTTATTTTTCAGGGAGGAAATGGAAAAAGCAGGATCGCTGCATTTCTCATAAAGCATGTGGGAAAGTGAGGGGGGCGGGGAGAATCGGCTGTGAGAATCTCATCTCCATGGAGCTGCGACCGGTCAAAGGGCAGCCTAATATGGAGCTGCACTCAGGGTATATATTAAGTTCTGTGTTTATCTGGCTAGGAAACAGAAACAGATTGCCACCCGGTGTCCATACGACTGTCTAACTCCTCACAAACTAACACACATGAGCGACATCCGTAGGGTAAACTTCATATTCTGCACATACTACACAAACACACTTTTAGACTTGTGATCATAACTATTTGGAGTCTTTGGAATCTTTAAGCCACACACACACACACAGCCTCCAGTCCTATTTCCAGAGAAAAGGGTAATGTAATCATCTTTGCTGGCTCAGTTTTGGTTCACGCCCAATCCGCAGTCTCCTCATTAGGGGATACACGTGCTTCACTTGCACTCCCACATTAACATTTCATGCTGTGTGGGGGAGCTGGAGCTGGAGCAGGCCTGTGTGCTGCTGCGATCGTTTCGAAAGAGAGAAGGAGTGATGGATGGAGTGTAAGAGAGCAGGAGGTATGGGACAAAGGCAAGGCCTTCCTTTTCTGTTGGGAGGTGGGAGGGATGAGGAGCTAAGAGGAAGAGTGATAATATGAGCACTGAGGGACCACAGTAGTGCTCCTTCAGCACACTGCATACACACTGAATCATTGTAGGTTCTTTCTTTCTTTCTTAATTTATTTCCTAATTTATTTCTTGATTTCTTTCATTTCTTTCTTTTGTTCTTGTTTTCTTTCTTAACTTGCATTCTTACTTTCTTTCTTAATTTCGTTCTTGCTTTTTTATTTCCTTTTTCCCTTAAGTTCTTTCTTTCTTGTTTTCTTTCTTTCATCTCTCGCGTTCTTGCTTTCTTTTCTGTCTTTCTTAATTTCTTTCTTGCTTGCTTTTAGACTATACTTTATTCTTTCTTTCTTTTTATTTTGTTTTTCTTGCTTAATTCATACCCACTTGTTTTGTTTGCCTTACACATTTTTTGTTCTATAGATGAAGGCAAAAGGATTATTCTTTCTTTCTTTCTTTCTTTTCTTGCCTATTTGATACCCACTGGTTACCAATAATTTTTTTCGTTTAACACATTTTTTTTTTGTTCTATTGATGAAGGCAAATTTATTCTTTCTAGCTTGCCATTGCTAATTCTCAGCAAGTAGTGAGACAATGATATATATTCATTTTTACACATTTTTGTTCCGTGAAGCCAAAATAATCCTGCATTTTTGCCCACTTTCTTAATTCATTCTGACTAATTACCAAATATATATTTTTTGTTTTAGTTTTACACATTAGTTCTATAGATGAAAGCTAATTTTATGTTCTTTGTTTGTTTCCTTTTTTTTTATTGCTTGCTTGCTTAATTTGCGCCAGCTAGTTACCAATTATTATTGTTTTGTTTTAGTTTTACACATTTTCCTCCATGCAACATTTTTCTTTTTTCTTTTTTAATTAATTAATTAATTTTTTTAGCTTGAGAGTTAGTTTTGGTTTTTTTACTTTTTTTTTTGTTTCATTATTTCTTCATTCATACCCATAGGTTACAATGATATCATAGGTTACAATGATACAATGAAATCATCATAGGTGGTGATTTTAGGGCAGTGGTAGCTTAGTGCTTAGGACGTTGGACTTGTGATCATAAGGTTGTTAGTTCAAATCGCAGCACTGCCAAGCTGCCACTGTTGGTCCTGAGCAAGGCCCTTAACCCTCAATTGCTCAGTTGTATAAATGAGATGAATGCAAGTCGCTCGGGATAAAGACATCTGCCAAATGCTGTCAAATATAACATATTTTTTTGCTGTATTTTTCCACATTTTTGTTCCATAACTGACAATGAAGACAAAGTCATTTTTTTCTTTCTTTCTTTCTTTCTTACTTTCCTTTTCTGTGTCCCTCTCTCCCTCAGTTTTCATTAGTCACTCTGCTCTCATTAATCTGTATTTAGTGATGTGTTGTTCCCTGAACTGTTTCTTATTAGATTTGACCTTCAGTGCTGGGAGAGAATCCTGGCAGTAAACGCTGCTCTGTGACATTTTACCACTGATACACTGGCACCTTTTCGAGGTGACTTGAATGAAAATTCAAATGAGCCTCAGCAGGGTTCAGGATGTGGTCAAGCCCCCAAATCCAGAGTGAAAATACCACTGATCATTAGAAATAGCTTTTGTAAGCAGTGCTTACCACTAATTGCGCATGGAACAGAACTGGTTCAGTTTCAAAATACCACCTTATTACAGGGGTGTAAAAAAGCTGTTTCATTACAGCCACTGGCTAATATTGATGCCATAACAGCTCTGACTTGTCGAGGCATGGACTCCACAAGACCTGTGAAGGTGTGTTGTCGTATCTGGCACCAAGTTGTTAGCAGCAGATCCTTTATGTCTTGTAAGTTGCGAGGTGGGGCCTCCATGAATCGGTCTTGTTTGTCCAGAACATCCCACTAATACGTGGTCGGATTGAGATCTGGGGAATTCGGAGGCCAAGTCAACACCTAGAACTCTTGGTCATGTTCCTCACACCATTTCAAACCAACCCTAACTTTCTCATGTAGTTTTTATATTAAAGCTGCATTTTTTTTCAGCCAAATGTCCCCCCAAGGTCAAAACAGTCAGATATTGCTACCTTTCTGAGGACATTTGGTCCTCATACCCACACCCATATCTACACCTTTCCAGTTAATATATGAAGATAGAACTCTACATCTGTTATATCAGTAACGCCGTTGTTTTTGGACCGTTTTCTTATGAAATCTTCCATACCTTACATCACCACACTAATGTTCTGTGTTCTCTAAAGCAGAACAGTTCTTAACACCTTCTTTACAGCTGTGTATTTATTGACGATTGTGCGCAGTATCGGTTACAATTTCATGCGTAATTGTGTGTCTCTTCAGTGCAACAGAGAAGATCCTGGCACGTGCCCGGCAGCTGGCCGACGTGAAGAAGGAAGATGGCTTCTCGGCTCTTCACGTGGCAGCTCTTAATAACCACTACGAGGTGGCCGAGGTCCTCGTCAAAGAGGTGACGCACACACACATGCACGATGAAACACAGATACATAATTCATTCTTTTGACACGTATTAAATTTGCAGGAATGCTTTTACAGACTTGGCGGAGGGGTGTTCGAGTAAAGCAGCTTCATGGAAAATTCCTTTTGCGCCTTTAGCTACATTGTCTTTAGTGAGATACGTGGTGTCAGATAAAGGCGTGTTCAAGTCAGATGTGTTTAACTTCAGACTGTTTCTCTGGCTATGTTGTGTGCTACACTATCATCTTCCCTACCTATACTTTTTAAACTAGAGTTGCAATCAAAATTATTCAACCCCCATTGCAAATCGAATTTATTGTCAAAATTTACAGACTTTCAGCTGTTTGCAACGAACAAAAGCAAACAAAAATCAAACAAAAGCAATTGAAATAGTTCAACACAACGAATGATTCAAGTGGTTTTCCCAAATTCAACTTCTCTAGTTTCAAATTTGTTCAATCCCTTGAATAGAATCCCTCACAACATCAAAAATATGCAAACGCAGGTGTTGTCTCAAGTGCTTCATTAGTTGCACCAGGTGTGTTTGAGCTGGAACACATGAAATACCAGAACTGGCTAAGTGCAGAAAATATATGAAATACTTGGATGTGGCAAAAAAAGGAAGCTATCAGCGGCTGCAACCAGATTTGTGAGAAGGCAGGTTGTGAAACACCTTCAAGTGACTGCAAAAGACCTGCAGCGAGACTTGGTGCCAACAGGTACTGAGGTTTCAGTGAGCACAGTAAGGCGTGTACTAAATGCAGAAGGTTTCCATTCCAGAACTCCAAGACGTACACCACTATTGAAAAAGGACAACAAAAGTCCGCTCAATATCATATAAATAAGCCACAGAAGTTTTGGGATTCGGTTCTGTGGAGTGATGAAACAAAACTAGAACTTTTCAGCACGATGGATCAGCGGTATGTCTGGAGGAAGAAGAATGAAGAAAGAACACTGTCCATAGTCCAGCATGGTGGTGGCTCGGTGATGCTCTGGGGTTGCTTTGCATCCTCTGGCACTGGAAACCTGTAGCGTGTGGAAGGCAAGATGGATTCATTGAAGTATCAGGAAATTCTAGGAGAAAACGTCATGCCGTCTGTGAGGAAGCCGAAGCTTGGGCATCATTGGACCTTCCAACAGGACAATGATTTCAAGCATACCTCAAATTCCACCAAGGCTTGGTTGCTGAAGAAGTCCTGGAAGATTCTACAGGGGCCATCAGTCACCTGACTTGAACCCCATAGAAAATCTCTGGTGGGTTTTGAAGAAGGAGGATTCAACACGCAAACCCAAGAATATTACTGAACTGGAGGCCATTGCTCATGAGGGCTGGGCTAAGCTTTCCTCAGGAAGGCTGCCAGAAGCTATACATCTCATTTGCAGCAGGTCTTAACAGCAAGAGGGTGCTCTACTAAGTACTAAAGATGCACGCCATGAAGGAGTTGAATCATTTTGAAACTGGAGAAATAATTTTTCCAGTCAATTTGCTTTTTCAGTTGAATTTGGGGAAACCACTTGAAGCATTTGTTGTGTTGAGGTATGTTAATTGCCTTTGTTTGATTTGTTCATTGCAGACAGCTGAAAGAATGAACCTGATTTACAACGAGGGTTGAATCATTTTGATTGCAACTGTAGGTAAACTGTTTTTAAGCCTATGGGTCCCTGTTAATGTGTGCATGTGGAACACAGTTCTGCCACTGAGAGAATGAATGGGAAGCGATTTGCTGGTGAAATTGTGGCCATCTCGGTCCTTGCAGGTCTACCTGTGCAGGAAAACATTAAAATTGTCGCCCCCCAGGTGCAGTCACAGGGTGCGCTTTGTATAAAGCTGTTCTGCCCTCTGGTGGCTGTTACGAGTGACTACTCCGCTCTTATCTAAATGGCTAAATGGCACACTTATATAGCGCTTTTATCCAAAGCGCTTTACACTGTGTCTCATTCACCCATTCACACACACAGTAGCAGAGCTGCCATGCAAGGCGCTAACTTGCCATCGGGAGCAACTTGGGGTTCAGTGTCTTGCCCAAGGACACTTCAGCACGTGGAGTCACCCAGGCTGGGGATCGAACCGCCAACCCTACGATTGGTGGACAACCCGCTCACCACCTGCACCACAGCCGCCCCATCTCTCTCTTATCTGTCATCCTGGAAATAGAAAGATACGCTCAGGACGAAGGCGAGAGTTGTTGTGTGGATTTACATAGTGTGCACTGCATTTTATTAGAAGTATAAACAGGCCATTGTTGGTGAGAAGGAAAGAAGTTTTATTCTGAAGCGTGCTCTCTGCTTTGTCCCTCATAGGGTCGCTGTGATCTCAACATCCGCAACAGCCGTGGTCAGACGCCTCTGCAGCTGGCGGTCACGCAGGGCCACATGCAGCTGGTGGAGCTCCTGGTGTTGGAGGGCGCCAACGTGAACGCTGAGGACGAGGAAGGAGACACGGCCATGCACACGTCCCTCACCCGCCAAGACCTCACCGCCGCCCTGAGCAGCACAGAGAGAGATGCCTCAACCCTCTATAGCCGAGTAAGAGCGCAAGAGAGACACGAAGAGATGATGGTGCACATGATAAAAGCATGTTTTTAAAAAAAATATATATATCTTTTGGAAGGAAGCTGAGGTTCGAGCACAGGGTCTGAAGCATGTGAGGGTTAAAGATCGTGCTCAAGGACCCAAAAGTGACCGCAGTGGGTTTGAATTCTTAATAACAAATTAAAATTCCTACGAGTCGGTTCACCTTCCTATGCTCTGGTAATGTACTTTCATTATTCTGAGACAACGTTGTTGGCTTTGTTTTCTTGGGCTGAGCAGGCTGAACAATTCCATCTTCATCTGAAGGGCATAGACTCACACACACACACACACACACACACACACACACACGTAGCCCTCTGAGAGCTAAGAGTTGAATTTGAGCAAGAGCCAATGGAGAATTGCAGTTGCACAATAAGGTGCCCAGTTAAGTTGTTTTCCTGGATCAGCAGAAGTGTGTGTGTGTGTGTGTGTGTGGCTTTGTGTGTTTGGAGTTGAATTAAAATCTGACTTATCACTGTTGTTGTTCTATTAAATACCACCTTAAGATATCATTCAATCTTCTTAATATAATTTGTGAAAATCATTCGCATATAAAACTGCCACCTGCCACACAGGTTTATGAACATGCAGGGACACATGTAAATAATGAGCTGCAGTGTGAGAGCTTTTGTTTGTTGCATACGCGTTCACCGGGCCTAGGTCAGTACTCGATAGAACCAGTTTTGGCTGTCGTTACAGCTTCTGGGATACGTATCGATCAGCCTTGCACATTTGGATCCTGATATTTTTTACTCGTTCTGTCAGATTGAATGGTAACCGTTCGTGAACATCAGTTGCCTGGCCACGGATTCCCAGTTCGTTGGCGATCTGAGCTTTAACTGAGAAATGTTTACACTTTCACATTTTTGGTTTTGAGCTGCAATGTAGCTCAAACAATATATTTGATGTTACACAAAATACACAAAACACCGTCTTGGAGATTCACAAAACACGTCTTGTGCCCGATGCTCCCTGGGATAGGCTCCAGGTTCCCCGTGACCCTGAAGTGGAGTAAGCGGTTGAAGATGGATGGATGCACAAAACAAAAGAAATACTTTTCCCCCCAGATGTAGTAGTTCATTAATGTCCAATTTTCAAAACAGAGCTCGGGCTGAACATCTTTTTGTGTGTGTGTGTGTGTGTGAAAGCTGAGCAGCTCAGGGCTGCTGGGGAACACGGAGCTGAACGTCGGGGCTGCTATAGCGTGTTTCCTGGCTCAAGAGGGTGCCGATATAAACTACGCCAACCATAAAGGCAAGAGTCCACTGCACCTGGTGACCGACAGCGTTGTGTTGCAGCTGATCAGGAGCTTCTCTGAGAAATACCGGTACATCTGAGTTTGTTCAATATCGAAATAATGTACAATAGTTAGGGGTGGGGAAAAAGTATCGTTTATGATAATATGTTAATTGTTGTTTTTAACGATTTGTGCGCTGACATTATCGAGCATGTTACTCCAATTTGCAAAAACCAATCACAAAAAACGCCTCGAGTGTCCACGCATTCACAGTATGACGTGGGATTGAGTACTACATGTACACGTTGAGAGTGCACACATTCACCGGCTAATGTAGCCTATTAGAACGCAGTGTGCAAATTAAGCTCGATAGCTGCCTATAAAAATGCATGGCTGACGTTAAAATTGAGGGAACAAACAGCACCAGGAGACCGACAGCACCAGCCTCGCAATCTACGTCGTTCGATTTAATTACTAGACGCGTGTCATCCTCACTCGCATGGAGGGGATTCGGCTTTGAAAAAATAGATGTTGCTCAAAAGATTTCAATCTGCACATTATAGAGGAAATCGGTTGCCGTTAAAGACGACTAACTTGTTTCACCATCTGCAAACGGAATACAAACAGCAAAGAGTATGAATATGAAAAGCTTCAGGAGACAGCTGTCCGTGATGTGCCTAAACCAGTCAAGGCACCGGAACAAAAAGCACACTCAGCAAAAACGTCAGTTTTATTTAATTAAATAAAGACCCCTTTTCATTGTTGACATTATTATCATGAGTAAGCAAGCATCCATATCCTATTAACAAGTGCGAGCTGGCATAACACTTTTACAAACACGTTTTTGAAGGATGTAAAATTTCGTCCACGACTAATCCCAGAACATATCGACATATTGCAAGATATTGCAAGTTTTGGTCAATATCGCACACCCCTAATCATAGTTATTCAGCCAAATTTTCAGAATAAAATATTTTTTCTCTCTTAAATGAACAGATAACTGGTGTTTTTTAATATGTTGTATATTAGAAGTCTCTATTCCTTTTAATTTAATTTCGGACTTGGAATAAACACTGGTCTTTGTAGTCAATTTTAGTACACGTTAAAAAAAAAAAAAAAAAAGGTCAACTTGAGTAAAAAGACAAAATGTTGCAAATAGAATACATAAACTATACAATATATATATAAAAAAATAAACTGCAGTAAAGGACATGAATACAAAAATGGTAAAGTGCAATTTTAAATAAGTACAATTTTGTTGTGTGCGTCAGACTGCAGGCCGGTACGTGTGGGACGGGTGGCAGTGGGAGCAGCAGTCTGAGGCGGATCCACACCACACCAAACACCATGACCAACCTGGTCATGCCCAGCGCACCAGGCCCCAGCGAGTGCCTCATCTGCTCCGAGCTCGCCCTGCTTGTGCTCTTCTCCCCGTGCCAGCACAGTGTCGCCTGCGAGGGTGAAGACGCACACTAACACACAAAGACACACTTATCTAAGTATTTCTACATGCAGTGCTGCTTATACGAGAGAGGGCACGATTACAAAAAAAGGATGTCCAAAAGGGTCTCTCCGAAATCAAGGGTACTAATGGGGTATTGGTCCGTTATTGGTGACAGCAGAGCCTCTAATTTTCTGAAAGAGGCTTTCCACTAGATGAATGGTGTTTAACATTTCTGTCAAATGCGGCCTGCAGAGAAATGTTAACTGGCCCGTAACTTCTCTCATAGAATGTATGATAGGAGGCCCGCAACACGTTGCAATTTGTCCTTTCACCTCATGGTGGCAGCAGACTGTTAACTAAATTGCAAGATGCATATATATATATATATATATATATATATATATATATATATATATATATATATATATATATATATATATTATATATATGAGAGAGAGAGAGAGATATTCAGAGAATGAAAGGGCAGAGAAACTGAAGCAGCTGGAAGCTATCCTTGCAGAAGCAACATTTTATCAGAGCAAATGGGGCACAAAACATTACTAGAGCTAATACGTAGCAATGCTTCCAACCACTAAGCATAGAAAACATTTAATTAATTTCACAAATCTTTCATACATTTTGTGTGGTCTAATCTTTCCTATTTTTGGGGCATCCCTCCACTAGATCATAGAACACTTGCAATGTACAGGGTGATTATTATTTTTTTGGTTTGTTTGTGTGTGGGTGTTCAGCCCCAGGAAACTTACTTGAGAACAATGCCAGGTTGAAAATCAATCGCGATCATTTTAGCTGAGTACAGCCTATATTTACACGTCATACCAAAATTGTCCATTCATGTTCAGTAGGCGCATGGCACCCTGCACTCATCCATTCACACCTTGGGGCAATTTAGCATAGCCAACCACCTACTGGAGGCGGAAACCATAGACCCCTGAGGAATCCCACACAGACACAGGGAGATCATCTGAAACTCCATACAGAATAGCTCAGGCTCGACCCGTGGACCCTGGAGCTGTGAGGCAGTAATGCTATACGCTGTGCCACCAAGCTGCCCTTATTCTAAAATATATTTTTAAAATAGATTTGCGCTGCTTATTTAAGTGAAGGTGCAATAAGCTCCACTTCATCATTATTTTTTATTGTTTTACCTGCTAATGTAAAGTGTTTCTGTCCCCCAGGCTTGCTATGATTTGCTGCTTGCAAATAAGAGAGGAACGTGACTGTATAGTACTTCAGTATGTTATAGTACCTAACTATAATGGACCAAACTGTTTAAATAGATCAATAACTTCAAAAACCTGCATTAGGGTTTTGTACAATGATTAGAATTTTAATGATTAAAAATGTTAAAGGTGGAATCCTATGAAGATATTATGTTGAACGTTATTGAGACCTCCAGAGCAAATCTAATGCTTCCGTGCACACTGTTTTTAAGGACATGGTCTCTTTTGATCTCTGCTCTCTTTAGAATGTGCTCACAGAATGAAGAAATGCATCAAATGCCAGGTCACCATCACCAAGAAAATACGGCAAGGTATGATGTAGTTGCGTTTCATCTTGTGCGTGTTAAGGCTTGGAGTCTTGGTGTGTTTCCAGCCTTCGTGTGTTGCTCATCATCGACGGTGGTTTAGATTAGATCTAGGTCTGACGATGCAATCTCTCTATCTCTCGCAGACCAAACCGAGGTAGACAGCAGTCCAAATTCGGAGAGCTCGGAGCAGCACCACCTGTTGGAGCGCTACAGGAGGATGGAGGAGCGCATCACTTGCCCCATCTGCATCGACAACTACATCAAGCTTGTATTTCAGTGCGGCCACGCCTCCTGCATGGAGTGCAGCTCCGCCATCAAGACCTGCCCCATATGCCGCCAGAGCATCCGCGAAAGGATCCAGCTTTTTGTCTGATGTGTGCGCACTCACTTACTCACACACACACACACACACACACACACACACACACACAATGTGTCATGGCTTACTGTTAGATGGCAGGTAGGGGTGGGAGGAAAGGATGTAGGATGTGCTGTATTTAGTCAGTCAGCCTGACTTCTCCATCATCATTGTCCACAGATGCAGGAAGCCTCGTAGGAATCGTTTTGGTGTTTTTGTGTGTGCGCGGGGACGTCTATGCACCTGCTTTTTTCAGTTCATCAGAAATAAAATGCAGACACGCAATCCTCTCGGTCAGCATCCACAAACAAAACACCAGTCATATCCACTGCGGCTCATCCGATTCTTCCTGTGAGATTTAACTCCTCTCATTTGATTTTGAATTATTTGCTGACTCACTGTAGCTCGGAGATGTTTACAGACTGACACTATCGTTCGATTCTCTGTGGAAAAACCATAAACCTCTCCATGGATGTAGAATCATTACACCTGGATGCACAGCAGTGGATGGAGGTGGGCTCTTTTGTAAGTCATTCAGACTGCAGCTTTAAGTTTCACGTTGACGTACAGCGCCTCTCCCAATCCCTCCTAGTAGACCCTGAAGAAGCTTTCCACAAGCGAAGGATATACAGTGCATGCTGATATGCATATTATCTCTATGATATATTGTGACATGGATTACATTTGTGGTGTTCTAAGGCAATCAGTCTTTTTTTTTTTTTTTTTTCTTTTTTTTTATTTATGTGTGAAAGCATCCTGTAGCCAAGAGGTCAAGTGAAGTGGACCTGAGCAAGGAAACTCTCATCATTACTACGTGTTAATTTATTCGTTATGGTGAAAGGAAACGATAACTTCGTTTAATTTAAAAAATAATAAAATTTTTTCCTTTTTTTGAAAGATGTCAGTAAACATTTCATCTACATGTTAACTTTACAGAGGGAAACTGGATGAAATTTGATGGATGAGCCACCTCCTGTCTTTTTGAAAGCGACAGCCCTCTGGATTGACGTCTCGGGTAATTTATATCCTCTGCGCTCATGTGGTTTCAGGTCAAAATGGTGATCAGAGATCAATTTTTGGCTTTTGTGTCATTAATTAATACGGTTCAAACATTAATCTAGGAGAAGCTGATCCTGGATCTGAGCTGGGACTTTTCAGCAAATTGTTGTTTTTTTGTTGTTGTTGTATTTGTTCCATTACACCATTCAAATTGGGAAGATTTTCCCCTGATTCTAATTTTGTACATTTTTCTGTTGAAGACTGCTGCTTAGTTTTCTGATGTATTATGGTGAGGAACTGTCCTGCGCTTTTGCCGTTCGCTAAACAGGGCAAACTCTGTACTACGCCTTCACACTTGGATATTAGTCAGTATCCAACGGTTATTTTCTTTCCTCGTCCCGCCCCCAGGAGTTCAAATTTAATTTGCGTCAGAATGGCAAAATTAAAAAAAAAAAAAGTGCGTATTTGTCAATAAGTGTGTTATCATTTGTCAGTCCTTAATCTAACCTGAGCATCCAAACCAGTTACATGTTTTGTTCCAGAAGGGCTCGCTGTATGCATCGGAAAAAAAAAAAAAAATCGATTTTAATTATTACTATTCCGTTTTGTATTATATATTCCATGTCAACCAAAATGGGGTTTTGTAGATTCCATACCTGGGCTACTTAAAGTTAAATACCAGAATGTACATATATTGGAATGTCAGTAAAGAGATCCTGCTGCATCACAGCTTGAGCATGCTAGCAAAGTTAAAAGAATATCAGTGCCAAATTTAAGTCATACGCATTACTTCTTCATAGACGAGTATGAAGTCTTCGTGAACTTCTCATCAATTCTGAGACATCGGTATTTGTTTCTGATTTCACAAAGGTTTTTACTTTTTTTTTTTTTCCCCCTCCAGTTTGGGAACATCAAACCTAATAACGGAATAAGAAAATATGTACTCCTAAACAAACTCAGACATTCGTTAAGACCCACTAGCCAGAGATTATTCAACACCAAACTTAGCATCATATAACCAAACCAAGTTGTGTGATTTGAACATGTCTTGACACAAGATGTGAATAGCAGGATTGTGTAAATGTCTTGTGTTTTGTGTTGTAAAATGTATTCTTAACGTTGCAGGTTTTGAAAAAAGGCCCCTTTTTTTTAAAGGGGAGGTTAATGGTAATAGTGGTTTTTTTTTGTTGTTGTTGTCGTTGTTGTTTGTTTGATTTTTACACATTCATTGTCTTGATGGTAAAATGCATTACATACAATCGTGTGTGTAAAAGTGGTCTCTAGCTTGCCCATCAGATTGTATATCAGCTTAGAATCTCAACTTCCACCTAAGCTCAGAAATGATCCATGCATTCAATTGGCATGATAGTGAGAATTCAGTGTGAACTACTTGTGAGTCGGCAGCAGACGAAGGAGGGCAATAAAGGCATATATGCGTTGATGACGTTAAAAGATTATTTAAAGTGTTACTGTTGATGTTTGTACAGTTCAGCACGCAACATGTTGGCCTTACTGTCCATTCCAGGTTTTTTTTTTTTTAGTTTTTTTTTTTTAGTTTTACTGTACAAAGTATTTTGCAATAAATATGGAACTGTTTTATAAGGATGAAATTGTGCTTTGATGTTTTATTTCATCCTAATTTATAAATATCACCAGACTGTATAATGTGTGGGTGGAACGTTCTGGTGCGTTTGTTGTTTTATCAAAATAGGAGAGCGAATGAGATTTTTTTTTTTTTTAACCAGGCATGAAATGGTAATAAAAGGAAGGCCATTTTACTAGCTAGATCATTTCATTTAGTGTCATTTCAATCCAGTAAAGACCAAGCTGACATTCACGAGAAGGGATTACTACCAAAGGTCATGCATTAGAAGGCTTATTTTTTTACTTTATTTTTTTTCATCCTTGGTTAATTTTCTCCAGCACCTCCTATTTTTATTTATTTGTTGATTTTGTGTATATATATATATATAACAATTACACTCACCATCCGCTTTAATAGGAACGCCTATACACCTGCATATTTATGCAGTTATCCAATCAGCCAATCGTGTGACAGGAGCACCACGCATAAAATCATGCAGATACAGGTCAAGAGCTTCAGTTAATGGAAACACCTTGTTGATAAGAGAGGTCAGAGGAAAATGGACAGATTGTATCGAGTTGCTATCTGTGCCCATGATCGCCTCAAATTCTTGTTCTTGGCTGACAGACGAGTGAAACCTGATGTGGTCTTCTGCTCGTTTTGAGGTGTTGTGTGTTCTGAGATACTTTTCTGCTCATCACGGTTGTAAAAAAAACTGCTTATTTGAGTTAATCTAGACTTCCTGTCAGCTCAATTCTGAGCTGGGGGGGGGGGGGGGGGTTTGCACAATTCTGTGTAATCTCTAGAGGCTGTTTTGTGTGAAAATCCCAGGAGATCAGCAGTTTCTGAAATTCTCAAACCAGCCCATCTGCTACCAACAACCATTCCACGATTAAAATCACTGCGATCACATTTTCTCCCATTCTGATGTTTATTGTGAACATTAACTGTAGCTCTTGACCTGTATCTGCTTGGTTTTATGCATTGTGCTGATACCACATGACTGACTGATTTGGATAACCGCATAAATGTGCAGGTTTACAAGTGTTCCTATTAAAGTGGACAGTGAGTGTATGTGTTTTGAACAGTCTGTCCAGTTAAAGGTAATTTAAGGCATTTATAGAAATGAGGCTATTTATATTTAATGTATTATAACCAGTGTGACCGCCTCACAGCTCCAGTATCCTGGGTTCGATCCTGAGCTCGGATTACTGTGAGTTCCTGTGCATGTTCTCCCTGCGTCTCCCAATGCTAGGAGATGGAGTGGCAACCGTGAAGTGTGTGCGTCTGTGTGCGTATGCATGTAGGTATGTGCGTGCGTGCGTGCATGCATGCCTTCATCCATTCCCACCTCATGTCCAGCGTTCCCTGGAGAAGCTCAGAATGCACCATGACCCTGATCAACATAAAGAGGTTACTGAAAGTGAGTATTATCATCAGTAATGAATGTTAAACACGTGGAGAATCAGAAACTATTACCCAAAAAAAAAAAAAAAAAAAGGTCAGTATTTTCAAACTCTGGAAAAACTCACTCATCGTATTATTTCAGGACTTGTTCGAGACAAATGTGTCTCTAGCAGTGAATAAAGTGGGATGTATAGACCTGTGGTTCTTAAACTGTGACCCAGGAACCACAGTTCTGTGATTTTTATTCTTTTTTTTTTTATATTTATTTTGTTACAGTGTTTGAAATCACAACACTATCACAATGATCATGATTAATAGTTATTATATTGATTAAGTTCTTATAGTTGTTATGCAGTCGGACTATTCGTATACTTTGAATGGAATGGGTTTAATCCAAACCCCAATAACACAAAAACAAGCTGGCCAAAATTTAATTCCTATGGTAGAATAAAAAGAAATAAATAGCTAAAAGAATCATTGTAAACATTTGAATGATGAGTCTGAAATGTGAAAAGTTGGATACATCTGACACAGAGGGGATTATTTATTTAAAGGGCTGCAAAACGTTTGAGAGCACAAATTAAAGGGCAAATTATTGCTCCAGTGACTCAGTGACCTTAATGGCCTAATGTGCCTGCCTACACCACCTGTGGTAGTTAGAAAGATCTTAAAAATATAACCAGATTCACCTCAGATTAGCTTAGTTGTTATCGTATTTAAGACAAGAAACTACAGGAAGAAACAACTTTGGTCACATCAAATTATTTAGCTTAGTTTAGATTTGGGTCTAGGGTTCGATTCAGATTCGGTGCAGTTTACATGTTCTCCTCGTGCTGCGGGGGTTTCCTCCGGGTACTCCGGTTTCCTCCCCCAGTCCAAAGACATGCATGGTAGTCTGATTGGCGTGTCTAAAGTGTCCGTAGTGTATGAATGGGTGTGTGAGTGTATATGTGATTGTGCCCTGCGATGGACTGGCACCCTGTCCAGGGTGTACCCCGCCTTATGCCCGATGCTCCCTGGGATAGACTCCAGGTTCCCCGCGACCCTGAAGAAGGAGTAAGCGGTAGAAGATGTATGGACGGATGGATCTATAGGTCTGTTCTTAAAGTGCAGTAATAAAAAATCTTGAAGAAAGTTTAAAGCTCCGCCCACTCAGCACAACATACAATGTGTTAAGATATATTACGTCAAATTCCTTTAGAAACTTTAAAAGCCCCCTCTGACTAGAGTGGAAACACATCAATTCACATTAAATCAGATGTTTGATTCATCTAGAAACATGTTCATTCCTATCCCTAATTTAGAAAGATATTACAGCATTATTGATCATTGTTTGTTTTTACTATATGATTATTGACAGTGCTGTGAAAATGTATTTTATTTCTTCTGTTTTTGTGTATGTCTCATACTAAATTGTTTCAGAAATGAAAACAAAAACAAAATACAGTTTCTAAATAATAATGTTATTTGTTGAAGCAAAAAAATTACCCAATACCAACTGGGCCTGCGTGAAAATGTATTTACCCCTCAATCTATGAATTCCCCAAATCTATGGAACTGCATTCATAATGGGGTTCAGCTGCACTAGACGCAGCCGGGCCTGATTACCGCAAACCCTGTTCAATCAAATCAACACTTAAATAAAACTTTTTAAAACAGCATGAAGTTAGATAAAAGGTCTTTCCCAGTAACACTACTACAGAGTTGAAAGAAATTCCAGAAATGATGAGGAAGAAGGTGATTGAAACACATCAGTCTGGGAAAGGTTACAAAGCTATTTACATGGACAGCAGTAATCTAATTATTGACCTTACTCTGAATAAGACAATACTGTGATTAAGGTGTTTACATGAGTCGCTTTTAGAATACTCCTTTCATGTACCCGTTTTACACGTTCCATCCATCCATCTTCTATACCGCTTATACTTTTCAGGATCGTGCAGAACCTGGAGCCTATCCCAGGGAGCATCGGGCAAAAGGCGGGGTACAGCCTGGACAGGGTGCCGTTTTACATGTTATAGAACATAGTTAGATTAACAGCCCGCGTCATTACGTCACCGCGCCACGCCGTCCGACGTCCCAGTACAGTTCGTCTTCGTTATGGTACCATATACAGTTTTGGGTGTTTTTATTTAAAAAATTTTTACGAACGCTTTAAGTGCAGTTAATTATTTAATTGCAAATAGACGACTGCGTGAAGCCGTGGGCTGCGTCCTAAACCACGTACTTACCTACTATATACTAGCCGAGATGCATGTAGTTTTCCCTACTACAGGCCTATATTAGGCAAGTATGTGGTTTGGGACGCAGCCAAACTCTCTTGCTCGGCGTAAAACGGTTGAGCAACTACTGTGTGTGAACGTGTCCTGTCGCAAAATGCGGTGAAAACTCTCACACGACGTTAGTGTGATTAAGATGTTTACATGTCTGTAATATACGTCGATAATGCGACTCAAACAGGAATACTCCACATGTCTTAATTCCATTTGTGTTTACTTCGAGTATGACCTTAATCAGATTATGGTAATTAAAAATGGCTGTTTACATGCTAGTTTCTTAATCAAAGTATCATCTTAATCGGGTTAAGAGTGGATCATTGTCGTCCATGTAAACGCACTGACTGTTCATGACTCCACTATCAGAAAAACTCTGGGCAAAAATGGCATCCATGGAAGAGTGGTGAGGTGAAAACCACTGCTGACCCAGAAGATCATTAAGGCTCGTCTGAATTTTGCCAAAACACACCTTGATGATCCTCAAACCTTTCGGGAGAATGTTCTGTGGATTGAAGAGTCAAAAGTGGAACTGTTTGGAACATTTTTTGCAGTATAGCAGGGCGCATTATCCTGCTGAAAGAGACCACTGCTATTAGGGAATACTGCTGCTATGAAGGGGTGTACTTGGTCTGCAACAATGTTTAGGTAGGTGGTACATGTCAAAGTAACATCCACATGAATATCAGGAGCCATGATTTCCCAGCAGAACATTGCCCAGAGCATCACACTGCCTCCGCCGGCTTGCCTTCTTCCCATAGTGCATCCTGGTGCCATCTCTTTCCCACGTAAACAGCGCACCTGCACCTGTCCATCCACATGATAGATTTATTTATGTGATTTATCAGACCAGGCCACCTTCTTCCATTGCTCCATGGTCCAGTTCTGATGGTCATGTGCTTTCAGTGGTGGACAGGAGTCAGCATGGGCACTCTGACCGGTCTGCACACACACCCCCCATACACACCACTGCGTGTTCTGACACCTTTCTATCCCAGCCAGCCTGAACTTCTACAGCAGTTTGTGTTACTGTAGCTCTTCTGTGAGATCGGACCAGACGGGCTAACCTTCACTCCTCATGCGCATCAATGCACCTTGGACGCTCATGACCCTGTTTTCAGTTCACCGCTCTGTCCTTCCTTAGACCACTTCTGGTAGTTGTACCGGTTTAATATCAGACAATATTTTCACGGACCGGCCTTTAAGGTGTGGAGGATAAATACAACCAAATAAAATGATCGGACCGGCATAAAAACTGGGGTATTTAAAAAAAAAAATCTAATAATAAACGTGAATCCAATGTGAAATCGGAACTTTATTAGCAGCGTCCTCGTAACATCCTCTCTCCCCCCTAACGCTCTCTGGTCTCTATGGTAACGTTTCAACGTATCACGTGACCGAGACAAGCGTCTTGACATGCGTCAAGAGTGAGTCGTAGAAGGATGGAACGGAGAGAATCCGCTCATTTTTCAGATCCAGATAATAAATAAAACGGAAATAATGTAAGTTATTTATTCTTCCTGTGCGGCCCGGTACCCAATGACCCACGGACCGGTACCGGTCCGCGGACCGCTGCTGTAGCCTACACCCGGTTTTTAATTCGATCCCTAAAATCATCTCTGCTGCGGATTTCTCTCGGTCATTCCCAGGTAGATGGCGCTCTCGACGCACTGCACCTTCACTGGGATCTCCACGTCACTCTCAGTACACGGTTAAGGCAGCGCTTCCGGGATCCATGCGCACACACACCCCCCCTGCGTTGAATCATGGGAAGTGAGGTTTTTTTCCGCCTCCATATGCGCAGAGCTTTCCCGAGAACAGCACTACACTTCCCACAATCCCTATCGGCAGTGCGACTCCAGCTGGATGGACCGTGTCCCAGCTGACTGCTCCTCACAGGAGACAGCTCGCATTAACGGGCGAGGAGCGCAGCGGAGAGGAGCTGAGCTCTCCGGCGTCATGGAGTAGCACTGCGGGAACAAATAACAACAACAACAACAACAAAAATATTGCCTACTCTCGCTTCAGGCGCGGACATGTTCAAACGCAGAAGAAACTAAATTATTCGCCCCGACAAAAACAAAAAAAAAAAAAAAAAACAACCCCAGGCAGGTTTGTCGGTGACCCCCTTTGAAGGTTGAATCGGTGCTTCACGAGTTCTCCAAAGATGTCCACAGAGAAGATGCTGCACGCGGAGATCGCGCGCCTCTCCAGCGAGCTGCACGAGACGACGCGCGAGAAGATCCAGGCGGCGGAGTACGGGCTCGCGGTGCTGGAGGAGAAGCAGACGCTCAAGCAGCAGTACGACGAGCTGGAGAGCGAATACGACAGCGTCCGACAAGAACTGGACCAGCTCAGAGAGGTCATTACACGCTTACATATCTATCGAAAATATATGCGCTTATTTCAAAATTCCGGTTGTAACCGTCAAGCGTTTGAGGCACGGCGTTCACCCTCAGCCCCTGTAACCGTTATCAACCGTCGCTGTCGGCTTTGTTTGAAATTTGCCACATTATTTGGATTTCAGAACAGTTTCTTCTTTTTTGAAAACGTCCGTCTTTTATTCGGCGTTCTACTCTACAAGGTCACCCCGGAGGAAAGCGGCGAGAATTCATTACTTTCCTAATTGCATCTTGTGGTCTGTGTGATACGTCAGTTATCGCTCGATATCGCGATATTTGTCTTTGCAACACTAATGCGCGTGCACGATATTACATGGGGCTGAATCCTTTTAAATAATCGTTATTATTAGTAGTAGTATTTCACTATAATATAACAGCAGTGCGCTATTATGTCTGTATGCTAAGACTGAAATAAGAGGTGTTGGGGGTTTTTAAAAAAAAATTGTTTAATTATTCTCTATATTGGTGACTTGATTTGTGAGATCCTTAAGTATGTTCTAAGTAGACCGATATATTATACTCAAATAAAAGACTGAATGCAGGTGGGGGGAAAAAAAAACGTAGAAAGAAAGCGAAAAAAAATACAGCGAGAGAAGGGGAATACAACCGTGAGGAACATTTCTAGAAAATCCCAGTAAAAATAACAGGGGAGAGATGAGAAGTGGAAGTGATGTAGGCGGTGTTCATATGAACTAATACGTAGAAGTCGGAGCAGACATCTTTAGCGCCTTTATCGTCTGTCTGTAGTGACGCTTCACCCCCGTTTTCTCGTGTAAAATGTACTAAATATCCAGTCGTTGTTATAAAGCGTTATCATGTGACTCCATCGAAAAATGGCGGGCTCGGTTTGAATTTTTTTTTTTTTCCTCTTAAGCAGGAAGTGTTGTTTTCCCGCCTGGAAAGGTCGACGAGCCAGCCAAACGGGTTACGACCCACACAGGCATGCTGGGAATGTAGGATCAGCTCTGCACATAAACGACAGCTCTGTAGTCTTTTATCGCGCTCAGGTTTTTTATTATTACTTTCTCTACATATCTGCTAAGAAAATGATCCTCTTCGGGCTGATGTTTACGGTCGGAGAAGGAGACCAACCGCTGTCGCAGCTGTAGTTCAATGATGAAGTGCCGTAGGATGGCCTGAGTAAGCTGGATGGAATGCAGAGTGTGTGGTTAGCTCTGTTCCTGTTCAAAATAATAACGAGGAGGAGTGTAGATTTGTTCTATGGGTGACTTCAGTTTTACACACACATCCCAACATTTGTGCGATTTGACCTAAAGTGAGTCTCTCGGTGAATCATTTCCTGTCGAATGGAGTTAAATGTTTAGTTGTGGAAAATGTTTATTTTATTTATTTATTTATTTATTTATTTTTGGCATGAAAAGGCTGTGTTAACTTCATTGCTGTTGCGTGATTATGCACCTTGTCTGATTATGCTTTATATTTCACATTCTGCCAACTGCCTTAGCTCAAAAAGCACCGTTTGGCGTCAGCTTCGCGGCGCCCACTGACACATCCCTCTAAAATGTGGAGTGAGGGTGAAAAATATTTGCCCTTGAGAAGACGAGGGCAAAAAAAAAAAAAAAAAGGAGAGGAGACTGTTGAAGCAGTTTATTGCAGTCTAGTCATCTGTCTTTTGTTCTCTCTCCACCGTTCTGTCATGCTTTTTCTATTTCTGTCTGCTTAATATGTCGTGCTGTTCTCTCTCTCTCTCTGGGGTTTCTGCTCAAGCAATCCCCCATCCCCCCCCTTCAAAAATAGAAATGGGGTAATAATGAAAAACATGGCTGAAGGAAAGCAGGATGAGGCTTCTGTAGTCATCTCAAAGACCATTTTTCTTTTCTTAGGAGCAACATTTCCTGCTTCTTTTCTGGATCTTAAATTGGACTCGTTGATTTCTTGGCTATTTTTTGCTGCCCTGACATGCCCTGATAACGTTTTTCTTAGTAAATGAATAAAAATCGTTTCTTGAAACGAGTGTCTTCGTGTGAACTTAGCTTTTGTAAAGTAGTCGAATTCCAGGCATTAAGCCATCGTTCGTTAGTCAAGTTTAGCTGTCAGAATGCAATACGTTTACTATCGTCTTGTTGTTATTATTACTGTTCCATTATGTTGTGGAATAACAGACCCTCTGACCACGTCAGTAGACCACAGGATAAAGGTTCATCAATTCAGTGTGGAGAAATTCATTTAATGATCATTCTGCAAATAGTACACATGAAGTGTTTACACGGTAAAACATATCACGGTTGCTATCCCACTGATCCACTGCTCTCACAGCAGGGGTCAAGGTTTTTTTTTTGGTTTTTTTTTTTGTGGTAAGAGGAAGGAAGAGATTCTTTTAAACATTCCCTCTCCGTGGATCAGGTATTATTGAAAATGTGCTGAACGTTAATGACACACACTGTGCAAAAGGTTCAGGCACCCTAAAGAGAAAGAATGCGCGATAAAGGTTTTGAGCCTGTATGGTGTGACACATTTATGAACGTGTATTGTTTGGAGACTGAAACAGCCGTTGCACACAGTGTTGACCGAGGCGAAAGGGTCAACAGTTGGCCCTTTTTTTCTCTTGATGTTTTTTCTTTTTCTTATGTCCATGAAATGGCTTTGGGTTTGAGATTTGATTCTGTATTAGAAGATGCCTTTATTTGTCACATATACTTTACAGCACAGTAAATTCCTTCTTCACACAAGCTGGTGGTCAGAGCGCAGGATCAGCCATGATATGGCGCCCTTGCAGCAGAGAGGGTTAAGGGACTTGCTAAAATGACTAAAAATACATCATATCATGATATGCATTACAGCAAGTTTGCTAAGCAACTGGCGAAAAAAAAAAAATGCACTTCTGCCTGAGTCTGATGATACTATTATTTATTGTGCACAAAAAAGAATTGATTTTTATCACTGAAAGGAAAAAAAAATAGATTTAATAAAACAGATGATCAATCAGCAGCTTCCGTTTAGTTTTTAATGATTAAAAGTATTACAAGTATTAACATACAAAATATTATATTTATGTAATTATTAAAATAATCCATAAAAATCATGATCTCTCAGAAAAGTGTATTTTTACATGATTCATCACGATATTTCTGTTCTGTCATCATCTTGCCCAGTCCCGTTGTGTATTCATGATTTTTTTAAAATGATTATTAATTTTTTTCATTTTGAAATAGGTAGTTAGCGTGGGATGTATGGAGAGGTTTTATTTATTTGATTTATTTCCACACCTGCCAATATTGTTCAAAATTGCAGCACCCCCCACCAAATCAGTCGATCATGAGTATAATTTGTGTTTGTGGGGAAACAGTAAGCCTTTTGGTGAGAGTTTTATTTAGATGAAGTGTTAATGACCCATACCTAGTAAATTCTTCCAAGTTGGAGGGTCTTCTAAAGTATCCATCATTTCATGATTGCAGGAAATATTTCAGCATTTTCCAGCTACGCCTACAAAGCCGAGTAAACAGGACATGTAACAGAAATCTGTTTGTAAGATTATAGAGATTTCTATCCTGACTGGGTACCAAATTTCAGACTGCAGGAGGTATTTTGGACCGGAACCTTTCTCAGTAGAGGATGACTGTATTTTCTCTATACTTGTATGCATTTTGTCTACACATAAGCCAAATGTCATCGCCTCTCGAGTTAATTTAGTTTGAGGCTGTGTTGTTACTAATGTCATCCTGCCCCAGGAAAATCGAAGCACTTAGTGGTTAGCATGTTTGCCTCTCACCTCTGGGATTGGCGGTTCGATTCCCACCTCCACCCTTTGTGCACAGAGTTTGCATGTTCTCCCTGTGATTCGGGGGTTTCCTCTGGGTGCTCCGGTTTCCTCCTTGAGTCCAAAGTCATGCATTGTAGGCTGATTTTGGCATGTCCAAATCATCTGTAGAGGGTGTGCGCGATTGTGGCACCCCATCCATGGTGAATGAACCCTGCCTCGTGCTGAGTGTCCCCTGGGATAGGCTCCAGGTTCCCTGTGACCATGTGTAGGATAGGAATAAGTGGTACAGAAAACGGATAGTTATAATGGATGAAAAGCAAAGGAATGCCGTTTGAATACTGTGTTTTTCCTCTCACAGAAATGCAGACTTGTCTATAATCACTTCTCCAAGTCCAGCTTCCTTCATCCTGCCCTTTGCCGTTTGAGCTTGTTGCAGTTTGACCTTCATTGATCCACTTCTCCAGGCTGACTTTGGTCAGTTTTCCTCCGTGCCACACATTACTCTGCAGGGTGTCAAACACAGAGGTCATGACCTTTCGTCCTCCTTGACTTAACTCTTTGACAGCTGGTCGGTGTGTGTGTGTATTTATATACTCTTGGGTGGGCTAAACGTCTCAGATCTCAATTTGAGACATTGTTTGGGAAATTGCATCCGCTCGCAATATTTGGCATATATTGACAACCTTCTTGTCTATTCATGGATTGTTAAAAGTAGGACACTGAAATAAATATATATATATGTGTGTATGTATGTATGTATATATATATATGTGTGTATGTATATATATATATATATATATATATATATATATATATATATATAAAAAAAAAAAAAAAAAAAAAAAGGGGGGAAAAGGTGGGGGGGGGGGGGGGGGATATATATATATATATATATATATTGTGTGTATATGTGTATATTTCAAGCTGAGATGATGCTGTATGAGAATTGCCCGATTTGATTCATTCAGGGTTTAGCTGGAATGTCATGAGCGACTTCGAGAGGCCAAGAAGACACACATGCGCAAACACAAACACCCTTCATTCTGTTGCCATGACAAATACCCTTGTGGCATTATGTAGGGTGTGTGAAGAACACAGTGAAAGCATTCACATTTGCGCGCACACACACGCACTCCTACGGCTGACACTGCAGCATTGCAGCAGCTGCATGCTCGTATTGTTCGTGATGGCCATAAATGTCTTATAAGGACAATACAGCCTGTGAGACGTGTCCCTTGCTTGGTGTTTAGAACAATTGTCCATTAGCTGAGACATAGGCTGAAAAAAAAAATGAAAAAAGGTGCTAATTACACACTTAAAGACAACAGATTTTCTTGGCATGCCTTTAAGAGACATCGTAAACAGGTTGAGACTAATGTCGCAAGAGCCTCCTTATTTCTTTTTTGGGTCAAGGTTTTTGGGTCTTCGTGTAATCCTGGCACCAGACACTGGTGTGAAAAAAGTTGTAGCAGGTGCCAAGACCAAAGCTGCCTCTTGTACCTGAATAGGCCTCTCTTGGGCTCCTCAGAAGGTGGGACACCATCTTATCAAAAGGATCGCTTCTTGAACGTGTAAATCAAGAGATTAGAACCGGCCTCTTATGTTTAGCATATGAAAAGATTTGTCCAAATTCCAAATGAGACTGAAGTGAGCATTAATGATGCAGAATGGATGTTGGAGATTGTGCAGGGATTTAAATTTCTTTATATTTGTACTGAAATGGTTTTTTGGGGGTTTTTTAAACTACGTTTCTGTTGGATTAAAAAAAAACTACACAAAATCATGAGATGATGTGTGTGGTTTAGAAATTGATTGGTGTTACCGATTAATCAGCACCGATAACCGATCGGTTATCATTAAAAAAAATCCACACCTGTAGTTTTTTCTTGGGGTGGTTCCCTCGTGGGAGCGGCTGAGGAGGGTCCGCGGTCATTATACAGTACGCAAGCGGCCTCTAGAGGTGAAATAAAAACCATCACTGGCACATTTGGTTGTGCTATTTGAAGTGGGTTTTTTTTTCCCCCTCTTCCTTTTAGATGTCTCTCTTTTTATTTGTTATTGGACTATTACTTTTTGGTTCAGTTTGGATATATATCTATTATTTAATATTTACTAATTTATACACTTATTTCATTTGAAAAAGTATAGTACATGTTCATGGTAATCATACTGTTTATTTTTGTAATAAACTTCAACAATATTTTACTTTGAGTGATATTTTCCTTCTGTATCGATTTAAAAAAACTATCGGTTGATTAATCGGTTATCGGCAGGTACCGCCCAGCTCAGTTATCGGTAAAATCCAGTATTGGCCGACCTATATTAGAAATGTTCCTAGAACGGTATGAATAGACTACTGTGTCTTCGAAGGTCTGCTCTGCAAAGTTCTCTGTATTTCTCTGAGAGTTAAATTAAGCGGAACATACACTGAAGTCATGCAAACACATATGAATGAGTGAGAGTGACAGGAGGCAATTAAGTGCTAATCTACAATAAATGGGTCTGAATGCAGCGGCTAATCTCTGCCATACAGACTCAGTCGGCTGGTTTACAGAGACTAGCAGCTTAGCCTGGATATATAAGCCGTGTGTGTAAAAGACCTAGTAAGCATTTATTTATTTATTTTTTATTCTCGTGCTGACTATTTCATTTCGTGCACGGAGGTCTCTCAATGGACTCAAACAGCATTTCTCTTTTTTTTTTTTTTTTTCTTTAACAAATGGGACTTCCCTTCGAAACGGCATGAGGGACTTTCCATTGCTTGCAATGAGGTTATTTTGCCATGTTGCCCCGTCCACATGGTAAACATTGTCATTCTAGTTGTTGCTGTATGACTAGACTTAATAAATAAATAAATAAATAATTAATATTTAAGTCTTCAAGCATACGTACACTCATTTACTGTTTACTGGTTGTGTGTGTGAGAGTTCTGCCTGGTAAATGTCTGTGGAGAGAACCTTCAGAGAAAGATAGGAAGGGAAGAGGAGGTAATCTGCTTAGCTTGGAGAGGAAGTGTGTCTAAAAGGAGCAGCTGACCTCATCCATTATTATCAGCGAGAGCCGTATGTCGTCAGTCAGAGTCAGAGTTCAGATGGCCGCACTGCACCAAGATCCCACATGAGGCCTGTTTGGTCCTTTGGAAAGGTCTTTTGCTTTACGTTGGTCTGTGCTTTATGTTATATGATGCATCAAGCCAGTTTGAGGGAAAACTGTTCCTCTATACAAATGCAGTTTTATTTGTATTGCACTTTTAACAACGGACACTGTCCCAAAGCAGCTTTATATAAATTCAGGATAAAGATTTTAAATGTATGAATTTGTCCCTAATGAGCGAGCCAGACGTAAGGGTGGTAAGGAAAAACTTCCCGAGACGGTACGAGAAGAAACCTTGAGAGGAACCAGACTCAAAAGGGAACCCGTCCTTATCTGGGTGACACCGGATAGTGCGATTTATAAATAAATAAATCAATCCCTTCTTTAAATGCGCTAATACTACACGGTCAAAATGTGCAGTTTTTACATGAAGTCTGTGTTTTTGTTTTTTTTTAACTTGCAGACTGTTCACTGATGGAGACTTGAGTGCAAAACTGTGGCAATTGTAGTCCTAAGCCATCATAGAATAACTGTTCATATGAATTTCGGTCCAAAGCCATCTTTATGGGTTTTATGTGGTACCATCTTCAGCAGTCTCAATGATCTTTAGGCTGCACCATGTGGGGTCATCCTCGGCAGCAGCAGGCGACTTCCAATTGATGAGAAGTCCTAACAAAAGAAGGGCATCAGGATGGATCGGGCAGGTCCAGAAAGCAGAAGGGGTCAGGATCACTGGTATCTCAGGAGTAACGTGTGTACCTTGACAGAGAGGGAGTGATTAGTTACGCTTATTGTCATGTAATGGTTAAGGAAAATGTACTTTGTGTGAGTGCAGCAAGACTAACTACGGCAGCATAAATTTTCAACAAGCCCAAAAGTACCCATGTCACACCCCTCTTCATCTCTCCCCACTGGCTTCCTGTAGCCGCCCATATAAAATTCGAGGTCTTGATGCTCACGTACAAGACCTTGTCTGGAACAGCACCTTCCTACCTCAACACTCTCCTGAAGGCTTACGTTCACTCACGCAATCTACAATCAATTAATGACGGACACTTAGTAGTGCCTACTTGGTGTGGCTCAAGGTTCCTTTCCAGAGCCTTCAAACTAACTGTCCCTCAGGGGTGAAATGAACTTCCAACCTCAATTCGGACCGCAGAATCCGTCACTATCTTCAAAAAACTGCTAAAGACCCACCTTTTCCATGAGCACGCACTTAACTAACCCCTAACTTAACAATCCCACATTATCCTAAAAAAAACAACAAAACTTTGGATTTCGCTTTGGATAAAATTGTCTGCTAAATGAATAAATGTAAATTAGTAACCGGGCGAGCCAGAAGGTAACACAGACACGAGATGGTACTCACTCATGCAAATTCATGTAAAGTGAATAACATCATTGGTGAACTCTTCCAAATGGAAGAACTAGGACAATAGGGATCATTCACGTCTATAGTCACGTGATGGTTTCCAGATTTGCTTACGTAAACACATCAAATGAAGCTCTAGTGCAGGCTGCGGTACAGTCGACTATTAACCGTTTTATGTGCAAAAAGCTACAAACGTTTCCTCTATTTGTTATTAGGGAATAATTATGTAATATAGAGACAAGTAGCTGTATTTAAGAAATCTTAAATTGAATATCCTTTTCAAAAACCATGCGCTTCCTGCTATGATTTTATTTCAAATTGTAATGCATTTGAAATGCCCGTCTGCTGGTAACACAGTGGAAAGCACACGCAGTATAAAATCCATTCTGTGCTTTCAGTATATAATGTGAAGAATCCTGCAGGCTTGTTTGAGAAATCTACTGTGATAGAATGACCTCAGATGTCTGGATCACACTGCACAGACAGTATGAACATTTACGTATGTACATGTGTGTTAGCTATTGCTGTGCCAGTACCGTGTTTAAAAAAAAAAATAAAAAATCCGGGGGGGATAACAGTTACGCAACCTTTTTTGGTTGCAATAATAAACACGTCTTACATTCACTGCTTATTCCTGAACTTCTCCAGCATCTCTCTCAGGATTCTGCTCCCTTTTTTCCCCTCCATAGAATTCCTGCTTCCTGTTTACTTCAGTAAGGGGCCCTGAGTACTGAGGAGCATCCGGGTTGGGGGTGAAATAGCAGTCCTGAGGGGCGGTGAGACAAGGAAGAGAGGACATGATAATTCATTTGGTTCTGGGATTCTGGTTGGCATGCAACATGACAAATGTCCTGACAAAAAGAAAACCGTTGTGTGAACGACCAAAAATAGTACGGTGGTTCAATATACTTGAGTGGGGGGTCGGGGGGATAAATGTAATTAAACATAAAATTAATATTGATGGTCTAATTAATGGAGTTACTACTTCTATGTTTACATTGCTTATATTTAGCTTTTATTTGGTGAAAATTAATATATGTAGCTTAAATCACAAACAGTTTCATCATCTTGACTAAAATTCATTAAACCTGTGCTGCTTTATGCAGTCCTTGGATTTAGGAATGATCATGGATGCTTTAATCAAAGGTATATCTCACTTACAGAGGTATTCCATCTGCTAATATTTTTTAGAAATGTTTTCAGTCTAGCACGTTGATCGCAAATCAGGAGCTTCCTGCATATGGGTAATTATACAGGTCTGTGTGAACTGTACTATAAGAAATCATGGCTCTTTTGCAAATTCAAAAAAGAAAAAAAAAAGCGAATGGATTGAGAAATACTGCAGTTTTGTTTCTTTTTTTTCCCCTCAGCTCGAGTCATCCAGAGAGCAAGTTGTACAGTACAGTACGTGGCGTCTCAGACCCCCAAGCGGTGTTCATGTAATTGTCACATTGGATACAAGGCATTGTAATGTTTGTAACGGAACAAAGTGTACCAGACCCAGAATTTGTGAATTTGTAACGTTTCTTAAGACCACACACCCACAGAATAATTTTGTTTGTATGTGTGAATGAACGAGCAGGTGGTGGTTACTGGTATAAACTCTCAGTTCTGAGCAGCATGAGAACACAGAGAGAGAGAGAGAGAGAGAAAAACAATTATCTCTTCTCACTCTTAATCATCAGGATCATCAGGATCCACCCTTTAATTTTCTCCTGGCGACGGTTCTAATTGCACACGATAAAAGCTACATGGCAGGGCGAATTTGCGTGGGCGTAGGTTGCCATTCCTGTTCATCGCACACACCCTGATTGCAGGGTAACACCTGCGGGTGTGTGATGTCCAACCACCACGCAGCGAAAGTAGAGCAATAATCCAGTCCTGTCATGGTGCCAGATGCTAGTTTCAGCCTGTTTGGTTTATATCCACATCATCCTCGGCCTTCTTGATTGAACAGGAAGGACTTGAGACCAGAGGCACCAACAATCTCTGCTTCTTCCGTAATGTCTCTATACGTCGTAAGAGGTCCTATACGGCAGAATGAGATGCATTTGGGTATAAAACAGTAAATTAACAGTAAAAGAACTAGGTACACATAAGATTCCTTCACCGTGATACTTCACCGCATCGCGCCCTAATTTGCATAGAATCAAGAAAATCTCAGTTCAAATCGCAGCTCCGTCTCTCACAAACAAGGTGAATCTCAAATCTCAATCAACTCCCTAGCTCCCTATGTAGTGATCTAGGTAGTATATTGTGTACATGAGTTCAGGCACCGGTAAAGACCCTGGCTCACTGCACGTTGGGACACTGATGACTCAATGTACTTGTGTTGTAAAACATCACCGCTGGCCTTTATCAACAGCAGGCGGGCAGCTGATATCTTTCTGACATTTATACGTCATATAGATTTGTTGGCTTAATCACGTTCGTTTCTCTCGTGGTACTTCAAGCAGGATCGTAGGCTAGCTAGACATTTAAAAGTCGTTAGACTCGAACAAGTCGTATATAGAACGTCAAATGAAGTTAAAAACCCGCTACCATAAGTGTACATTTGTAGATGAGAGTTCATTCGCCATATGATTATTTTTTTTTTGAGCTGAGAAGCTGCAGAAAACATGACGTCATTTCCAGTCATGGAACATGGTGAGCATCGATGATTTTGCGTTGTGGGACTTTATTTTATTGTATTTATTTATTTATTTATTTTTTAGGGAGCAAATTTGGAAGGATTTTGTGATTGGCCTTAAAATGCCAGACTCCCTGATCGGTGCCCTGACTACTGAACTAGGGAGCCGATAATGAAGGATTATCTGTTGCTTTGTTGCTTACTAGTGTGATTGTAGTGTTACACCTCAGTTTTTGCTTATTGCAACATTCATGTCACTGCGAGTGAGTCACAAAGTCTTCCTGAGCAAATTTCACTTTGCTGAAAAGCTTATGCTCTCAAAGGTTTTGTAAAATCTGTATATATGGAGTGCTCTTAGTGCTCCATTTTTTATTTTTTTTTAGTTAATTTTTTTTTGTCGCATGAGTCGAGAACAGAATAGGCCGAATCGATAACAACTGAAGGAAAGGCTGCCACAAACTGTGTGTGAGTGTGTGTATGTACGTGGGTGTATTTGGTCTGTTAGGGGGAAGGGCTGGATGTTTGGCAGCTTCTTGAGAATCTGAGAAATTGTGTGTGTGTGTGTGCGTGTATGAGGCTGGATGCCAGTTTTCCTTTGGGAACCAGTTGGTTTTGGGTTCTTTTGGGCGTTCACTCAAACGCACAGTGACAACACCAGCTTATATAACCATCATTTAAATGGGTGGTTCAGCTTCATTAATGGTTTTTCATGTGTGTGCTTGTGATGTGCCCTGTTTTGTTATTGTTTTGGGGTTGTGTTTTTTTTTTTTTTTTTTTTATTGAAAACATTTCATTTGCTCCAGGGAGCAATTGAAAATATATGTAGTGTATCCAAGGTAAACACTCTAAAATTCCACCAAACTCATGACTAATATTCATGTGGTGGTGTGCATGCAGATGTTGTTGAAGCTTAATAAACATTAAGTATTGTTGTATGAAATTCAGGGATTCGGACTTTCTCCCCTTTGCTCCCCATGTGCAGTTGATTAACTGTCATATTCATTAAACAATGATGCAGTGTAGGGCTGGGCAGAAACATCCTATCATGATACTTGAAGACATTTTTGCAATACACAATGCGTATCACGATATGTAATTTAGCGAACAAAGTGTCTGCAAAACAGTAGTAAAATAAAACAAACCCCCCAAAAATGTTACACTGAGTTTGACCATACTTTTCTTTAATGCCTCTTAAATAAATAAATAAAATAAATAATAAATGTTTACAAATGACGTCAGATCAACAGAAGCCAGTCTGTACCATTTAATTTGTAATTATTCAAAAAAAAATAATACATCACCATACCCGTGTATCACGATATCAAGATTGTTTCGATGTATCGCCCAGCAATATTTGCAAAACACGAGTTCCTGTTATCACTTACGTTAACAGCCGTACACAGTGACTGTTTCGTCATTCCAAGAACGCGAAGGAACGGACTTGGGTTCTCTTGCCAGGTTACCTTGGAGGAACGAACTTGGAAGGACAGGTGAACGAATCTTTGGGAGAATCGAGATGTGCTGCGATCTTCCTGTTGTACCGTGGACCGTCCCATCACATTTCTAGTAGAGGGACAGAGCTGTTGTATCTTCAGTGTTCACTAAGCAATATGTTTCAGCTGGTTAGTAGCTTTACTGTTAAATTGCTGATTTTAACCGAGGGTTAATTAAGCATGTTTTAATGTAGTAAGCTCACCGTTTGCAACTGCGACCTCACGTTAACTAAAAACTAAGCTAACAGGGAGTTTACAGTTCCCTTCGAGATGGAAGCTTGCGTAGTTCAATTAAGATACTTCTGAGGGATAAGTTCGACTTTTCAACAACCTCGTGTATATCTCCATCTAAATCCTATATCAAAATCATTCTTTTTAGATGCATATTTAGATCATTGCCGTTAAAAAAAAAAATTATGGGTCAGCCTTCCGTCATCCTCTATCGTTTTGTCGTAATGACTTCTGAGACTTCAAGCCGATTCGATGCGCTCCTGTCTGCATCTGATGCATCCTCGATATGAAATACCCATCCAAGTAATTTCATACGTCACTAAACTTGCATTCTTGAGTATTGGAACTTCAGCAGTGGATGATGTAGAACAAGGACGCATAAAAATGCATATTGTGAAACGGCTAGTCATGCCCTCACCAGACGTTTTTTCCTCTCCCTCGAAGACAAAAATTTGAGCTTGTCACGTTATTGAGAAACCAGACAACGCAAAGCACTCAGGTGAAAACTTAAAGTTGAGTCTAACCCTAGTTGACACTGGAGACCCCTTTCATAAATGTTAAGTAAACACCTACTTCTCCATATCAATTTTTTTGAATCAGTTGATGTGGCGATACAAGTAGCTGTGTACGTCGGTACTATAAAAATGTATTAGAACAAGTGCATTAATATAAACCCTGCATTCAGAACTACTACCAAAGCTACTGTTAGAAAAACAAAAAGCTACTGTAGAAAAACAAAAAGCTACTGTAGAAAATTAATCAACACTGACATTTTAAAACCAGAGGCCTGGTGGGTTTGTGGCTTTGATTCGTTCTTCATTTCTCACTTCGTTAAAATAAAAATAGTGCATCATTTTGATTTGGTTCACTGTTTGAATGTGGAACAAACCCACCAGAGTTATATTTAAGATTCTAAATCTTAAATGTCAGGGTTTTTTTTTTTTTTTGGGGTTTGTTTTTGTCTTTGAAAGGCCTCGTGCTAAGTTTCTAAAATGGTCAGTTCCTTCTATACACCCAGTTGGTAAACTTTGAAAAGAAACAGCTGCCTTCCCGACCCACGCAGGAAGTGGGTCAGCTGAAGAAGTCATCTGCGCAGGCCGAGGCTGATGTCATGGGAAAGTCATGCTAAGGGAAGCCAGAACGGATGAACACGAATGACTACGAACGCGAAAACAAGGCTCTGTAATAGACGAGATACTGTACCGGTAAAGTGGATTCAGAAAGCGTGAATGTCTAGAGAGGAATTGAAAGATGAGTGTGCAGTATCGCACTGAGTAGATTTGAGGATCACCACCTACAGGATGTGGCTCGTGTTCCCTTATTCCGTCGCTCTAATTGGCGAGGAAGCCATAATCACAGTTTTTTTGTTGTTCTTGCTGGTTGGAGTGATTCCTGACCCACGTCTTACACATCTGCTGTGTATAAGCTGTTTTTACCTCCGTAGTCAATGCGTTCTCTTTGATGGAAGCGATTCTATATGGTATATAATAGGATGAAATGTGGGATGTGTGTATCACATTCTTTATCTAGGGAAAATAAATGTGTGATTATACCGCATGGTTATGCGAATATCGGTAAATGTGCTTGTGAGAGGCAGAGAGAGAATGTAAACCTACCCCATTCACGCTGTATTCAGTTTATTATTCCGTGGCTGCGTTTTAGACAGCAAGAGAAATCAATAAGGATTTTTTTTTTTTTTCCTATGGCTAGAACACAGTGCCCCTTTCTCCCTCTTTCCTTGTGCTTTTTAAAATGTTAATCCGTGCCTTGTTACTTATTGACACAATTGTGGTCAATAAGTCTTTTGGAGATCAAGGTAGGTCAGTGCTCACACACACTAACATGGCCTCTGATAGTGTGTGTAAAAATATTTGGGAGGGGGGGAGGAGCGCGAAATTAGGGCCGTCAAAAAAACAAAACCCTATGTTCATAGTATTGAAATGTAAGTAATTATTTATTCAAAGGCAAACAAAATAATAATTCAAGCTTTAAAGATGTGTACTTGTGGCGTTCTTGTCAGCTTAATTGCTTACCTGTCATTTATACCATACTAATTTCTAATAAAAAAAAAAAAACAACAAAAGTGTATTATTTTCCCCGTTGTAGTCAATCTACCTCAAGGATAGCTCTTGTGTGAGTTCTGAGATGCTTTTCTGCTCACCGTGGTTAATTGAGTTACTGTAGCCTTGCTGTTGGTGTAACCTTGTCTGGCGTGTCTCTCGTCAACAAGACGTTTGCGCCCACAGATCCGGCGCTCACCGGGTCTTTGTTTGTGCTTCCCGCACCGATCGTGTGTAAACTCTTGGAACTTTCGCGTGTGAAAAGCGGAGGACATCTGTAGTTTCCGAAATACTCAAACCAACATACACAAGTCCTAGAGGTCACGTTTTTCCATTTTTAACGTAAGCATTAACTGACGTTCTTGACCTGGATGTGCGTGATTTTTATGCATTGCGCTGCTGCCACAGTATTGGCTCATTGGATAATTGCATGAATATACAGGCGTTCCTATTAAAGTGAACAGTAAATGCACGGGGTAATGAATATTATATGAATAATATGACAAGCTTTTCTCGGCTTGACTCTGCTGCTTAGTGAAAAATGCTTGATTTCGAACAAATTGAATGGATTTGACTTGCAGACGTACGTGTAAAAGAGTGAAGGAGAGAATGGCAGTGTTCCATGTGAGGCAAAGGCACATGAGGGAGGTAAACCACACCTACACACACACACTTTCTCCTACCTATGCAGACATGCCGACCTTCATCTTTCGTTTCACGTGGGTAGCACTAAAGGGGCAGGCTTCTCAGCTATATGGTGTATTTATTTCCTAAATTCACCACGTTCTCAGAATTCGATGAGCCGTCCTGTCGGTTAGCATGGCCTCTGACTTCCAAACGATTTCTGGAAAGTTGTTACCTCTAGCAAATCGATCATAATTGAGTAAATAATAACACGCAGCAGTGTATCAGCGTCCAGGAGCAAAGTCCTGTGTGGAATGAATTATGCGCAGGGCATGCTGGAACAGGCGCAGTGGATAGACTTCCTGGAAAGGTCTTCTGCTTCAGGCTTAAACATGCCCATGCAGTATTTCATTACAGTGGTGCTGTGTACATTGTGTGTGTGTGTGAGGGAGAGAGAGGAGACTCTCCTCTGCAGAATACCGGAGCTGCAATGCAGAGGCTGCTCTATAGCTCTATAGCTGTTAACTCCTTCATTCCCTCCTTGCTTTATCTCTTCCTCACTGAAGATGTAAGATGGTCAAGCATTAGCGTTACAGCTAAAATGACCATCATAATTGTTTTATTCACTATTGAAATCACAATTCCGACCTAATTATACTACGAGCTACAGTGTGATATCGCACTTGCCCGGAATGCATGTCCCCAACCCCCCCTAGCCCCCCCCCTTAAACATATTATTAATTATAAGCACTCATGTGCAACGCTGCTCAGTTAGCTATGGTATACTGTACAATTGGGAGGCCAAATTTACCATCACGATAAAAAGCACTAATCGTCATAATTATGTGTCTTGTGGCCTAATGATTTTTTAAATTTAGTAGGCCTACACCTAAATTTTGGGCCTAAATCTTACGTAAAAACCATTGTTGTTGCTTTCTGGTGTGAGGGAAAGTGGAACTTGAATCTGGGTCATGTATTTAAAAACTAGATCAAATGTCAAGCTCTGAACTGTTTCAAAAACAAAACCGAAAAGATCTTCTTAAAGAAGATCGAAACACTGGATAAATATCCAAGATGCATGTGCGTATGAGATTATAGAGCTAAACCTCCAAACTCACTGTTGTGTACAACAATTGTACAAAAGTCAGTTGTGTTGCGGACGTCAGCGACTTCAAACGCATCCCACATCAAAGCTGTTCAGCTCACCACAGAGCCACCATTTTCTCCCATGATTCAGATTCTTCTCCTTTCTTCCCTTCATCTGTTATTCGTCAATATCTGGCAGGTACGAACATGTCATAAGTCAGGACAGCATTGTCCGGTCTCAACGTAATAACATACTAAAAGTACAATAATACAGATTATGCGAAATGACCAAGTATACACTGATCAACCATAACATTAATATTGTGTAGATTCCCCTTTTGCCACCAAAACAGCTCTGACCCATCGAGTCATGGCCTCCACAAGTCCTCTGAAGGTTTGCTGAGGTATCTGGTATCAAAACATTAGCTGCAGAGCCTCTGTTCTCTAAGTTGCAAGGTGGGGCCTCCTTGGATCAAACTTATTTGTCCAGCACATCCCACAGATGCTCGATCGGATTGAGATCTGGGAAATTTGTGACCGCTTTTGGGATGTACTAACCACTGCATGCCTGGAACACCCCGCAAGGCGGGCCGTTTTTGAGACCCTCTTTGACCCAGTCATCTAGCCAACGCAGTTTAACTCGTATCCTTACGCTACCCCATTTTTCCTGTCTCCAACGCATCAACTTCAACAACTGACCGTTCACTTCCTGCCTAATATATCCCACCCCTTGACACTGTAACGAGATAATCATTATTTACTGCAACGGTCAGTGGTTTTAACTTTATCCATCCATCCATCTTCTCTACCGCTTATCCTTCCTTCAGGGTCACGGGGAAACCTGGATCCTATCCCAGGGAGCATCGCGCACAAGGCAAGGTACACCCTGGACAGAGTGCTAATCCATTGCAGGGCAGTTTTAACTTCATGGCTGACTGTTATTATTATTATTATTATTATTATTATTTATTTTTTAAAATATTTTTTTAAAAACAGTTTGTATTCTAGCACACAGATTATAATCTTGACAAAAAGTCAGCAAGTCATTGGCCAGCATTTCAGCTATGAGCAATGGTGTTCAGTCCTCGCATATCACATGTAAAAGATATTCGAATATGACCTGCATCTTCATGCATTTTCTTTCAAGAAAGTGACTGTTATTTATAGTAGAAGACTAGTGAAAGCTTGGCACTGAAATGTTTGTTTCTGCCTACCTGTGTGTTCCTGTTTCAGATCAAATGAATACTTTCGTGGCAATGTAAAGGGATGTCCCTTACGACGTAAATGCAGCCAAAGTGGTTGCGTTGTCATGTTTCGAAAATGAATCCTCATTTATTCAATGCCCGAGGTCTGAAACAGTCCAGTAAAAAAGAAGGTTTGCTGATAAACAGCTAGTGTGACGGGGCCTTAATTAGAGGGCACAGCAAAGTCGTCCAAATCTTGGCCAAGTTTGCGCAAGACCTGAACAAATCGTGCATGTGTTTCATCAATCCTGTGGCTGCAGTCCAAGTCTGAGAGATTAGATTACAGGACGTTTGCAATCACAGTGTTCTAGAGGTAGGACACAGGTCAGATTTTGTGTGGGTCTAATCAAGATCGGAGGTTTGTGAGAAACTGGTTTATTCTTGGTAAGCTCTGTGAGAGCTGGGACACACGAGAGTGGTCCGTCACAACACCCCCATCTCACCACAACAACTGATCCCCCCCCCCTTTGTGTAAGGAGGTAAGCTAACGAGTGAAATTAGCCAGTGGTTGAAAAGATTATCTGTAGGTATTGATGGTTCACACAGACTTGTTTCTGCTTGCATTTAAGGATACCCCCACCCTGATGGTTTCAATTAAATAAGACTATGTAGAATTTTTGTAATGTGTTGGTTGGTGCTGAAATTTTGTAAGTGGTTGTGTACTTTGCTGATGTCTCAGGGGTACATTGCCAGTGTATTTACACTGGTGTAGGAAAGCGTGGGCGGGGGAGGGGGGTCAGCAATCTGAAACAAAATGGATCAGTTTCGCTGTTGGCTCCTAAATGCAAACAAGCAAGCATTTTGTTTCTCATTCACCATTTTCCAATAATGTCCAGGGTCATATTAATGAGAAATAGAAATAGTTGAGACAACAAATGTTGGACTCGTAGATCCAGAATGCAGTGCAGTTATTCATCACAGAGACTAGGTACTAGCGTGAAAGTCTTAGCAGCTTTGGAGCCTAACCAAGCATGCTTTCCTTCCTCAGGCGTTCGGACAGGCTCACTCCAACCAGAGGAAAGTGGCAGCTGATGGCGAGAGTCGGGAGGAATCTCTGCTCCAGGAGTCGGCATGTAAGGAGGCGTACTACGAGCAGCGGGTGCAGGAGCTACAGACCGAGCTCAGGCAGGCACGTAACGCCCTCACCAACACACTGTCGGAGAACGAGCGCCTGTCTACCATCACCCAGGAGCTCCGGGAGGTAAGACATTCTATTGCGTGCAAGGTCACACAGTCGCAGCGTAACATCTCATACGAACGTGAAGCGCATTCATTTTAAGCATACATTACTAAATTAAAATGCATGATAGAATTCTGAGCTGTATGAGATTCTTTGGCTTTTCACCCCAACAGATTTCTTCAGAAACAGCTGCACTGTGATGGTCTATTGGTATGATATGTCTAACGGACATGCAGTAATTAGGCAGGTGTTATTACCAGCTATTGATGGTCAAAGTGATCGTAATCCAGATAACCTCCAATGTTATTCGAGTGCCATCCTTCTGGAATCCCCAGCGGCCATCGGTTTGTCCTGCCGCCGCTTGGCCTCTCTCAGTATCTGATCTGGCAGCCACTGACGTACTCTCATGCCAGGCATGATGCCAGCTTTGCCCTTTGTTCTATGACCTGACACCAGTGGAATCCACTTACACACCAACGTCCATGTACGCTCTTGTGAAAGCGCAAATTAATTACTCACTAATCACCTCCCGGTGTTCTGAAACTCTTTCAACTTGTTCTAATAGAGCACATCATTCGCTCTTGTGCATCATTGTCTGTAAGGAACAAAGAGTTGAGTGGATCTAGTAGTCAGTATCGTGAAGTGCTTTCAGCCGTAAAAGTACAAAAAAGAATCCAATTTTGTGATGTGAAATGAAAAGATTGAGCCATTGTTCTGCAATTAAATCGTCAGTCTTCTTTCATTTTTGCATATCGGATTTAACGGATTAAGGATCCTCTGTGAAAATTTGAAAGAAAATCCCTTTTCTGGGCTTTCCGTTTTCTTTGAGGGCCACAAATCACATTTCAAGCATCATGTTGTCTGTCAGGTTGAGGGACTTGCTTCTCTTTAAAAAAAAAAAAAAAAAAACGCATCATCTCCATACAAGGCCACAAATCGCTCCTTCCTCAGAGTCAGCGACTTTAGAGAAGTATGTGATTTGCCTTCAGTATGCTATCCAGATTCAGCAGCAGTTGCGGTTTAACGATCATCAGAAGTGATCAAACTGATCGACTTTCTTTAACAATATATATAATATACACATACATACATACATATGCACACATACATGGTTCTACTTCATCCCTTCATGTTCCTCGTAACAGATGTGACTACTCAGGTGACAGATCAGATGTGTAGCTCAGACTTTAATCCATGGGCTTTAATCCTTCGCTGGCTCGAAGTCGGATTTAGACGTGCAGGGTGATCATTCCTCTTCAGTCCCTGAATGCACGCTGCATGTTTCCACATGCACAACTGATTGAAGTCTAACATGGATCTGCTTGTAGGAGGGATGAAGAAGGAGCTGGATTCCAAGACATTGAAGTGATAAGGTTCTGTGTGGATAAACAGATATCAGTGTTTAAAGTTTAGATAGAGATCCCTTCCGAAACTATTGGAACGGCAAGACCAATTCATTTGGTTGTGCTATACACCAAAGACAAAAGATGGGTTTGAGAACGGAAAGATGGATATGAGACGAAAGTTTAGGAGTTCAGCTTTTATTTCCTGGCATTTACTATACATGTTCTTGATGATTGGTTTGCATCTTATGGAGTGGTCTCTATATTTCTGCTTTCGAAGTCTTCTTCAAGCAGTAAATTGTGATACCTTCACCCTGCAGAGGTTGTTTTTAGGTTTTTCCTCACAGCTTTTCAGTCATCAGCTGCTGCTGTTATTTCCCCTGGCTGGCCCATTCGGTGTTTGTTGTTCAGTACACCAGTGGTTTCTTTCTTTTTCAGGATATTCCAAATTGTTGTATTGACTATGCCCAATGTTTGTGCAATGCCCCTGTATGATTTTCGCTCTTTTCTCAGCTTCAAAAAGGCTTGCTTTTCTCCCATAGACAGCACTCTGGTCTTCATGTTGGCTTATCCTTTTTAACAGCAAATGCAGTTTTCACAGGTGAAACTGAAGGTAAAAACCAAGAGTAGATGTTCAGAGTTAAACATCGCGTTAACAAGAAACAACGGTCAGTCACATGTTCCATTGTTTGTGCTCGCCCACAAAGTGGGTGGTCTGATACAAAATGTGCTACGTTCCATGTTGTTTAACACATCTACATATAAATACCAGGAAATAAAATCTGAAATTCTAAACTCTTGTCATATTCATCTGTCGATCTCAAACCCAAACACCTTCAGTCTACAACAAAAACAAACGAATCGGCCTTGCTGTTCCAATAGTTTCAGAGGGGACTCTATCTTAGCTTGGCAATACTTTGGTAGTGTGATCCCTATCTGAGGATTACATTTAAAGTGCTTCAAAACACGAAGTCTTTTCCATCAAAATCAACTGATAAGTAGGTAATAAACAAGATTTTATAACTCAAAGATTGTATCCTCTGTTGACATCTCTGGGCATTGTCTATAAGATGACGTGGAGTAATTTTTAAAAGCAGATTGCAGATTATTGTATGGTCTTGGCCACCGTGCTGCAGCTCAGTGTCAGAGTCTTATCAATTTTCTTACAGCCTAGGCCATCTTTATGTAGAGCAACAGTTCTTTTTTTTTCCCCCAGATCCTCAGAGAGTTCTTTGCCATGTTGAACTTCCAGTGACCAGTATGAGGGAGTGTGAGAGCGATGACACTGCAAGTTTTGTTTTTGGATGAGTTTTCATATTAGAACCTGAGAGATACGCGTTATATGACGGCACATTGTGAAGCGTTTTATTCCTTTGTCAGCAAATTTGTATTTACTTTGTCAACTAAGCCAAGCAAGGTACTTCCTGTTGTCACTCATCTTGTAAAAAGTCCTTCCCTCACCAGACTAAGCTCTCTATCTATTAATTAATTTCCCTTGAAGTTAATAAGACAAAAGAAATACAGCTCGTCATGTTACCTCGAAACTGGAAACCCCCTCATTCTGTGTTCCCATGTCAGAAAACCTAAAAGTGCAATATTACCTCTGACTGTTTGGAAGCTCTGACACTGGAGACTCCTTCCATCAATGCTAAGTAAACATCTCCTCACGGAAAACGTCACCAAATCAGCATTTATTCATTTATTTTTTTTGACCATTTTAAGTCCCCGTGTGAGAAATGATCAAGAGCGCATTAATATTAAGCTTTCAGCCAGAGCTGCTGTTATAGGAAATGATTCAACATGTAAAGGCCTGTGGTGTTCGGTTTTAGCTCGGATAGTCCTGTAAGATTATAAGCGTTTAATACTGCTGCATTAAAGTTAAACCTCTAGCTAGGTAAGTAAATTAGTACCGGTTAAAACAGTCGTCAGAAACGAACATCTTAATTGATTTTAGAGTGAATTGTAGCTAATATAATTATGATTATAATTATATATCATTAATGATGACTTTACTTTGTCAGGTATTTAATTATGCTTAAATTTACTCTCATACCCGAGAGCTGCTAACCACACCAAAAACTTGCACACAGCTTGACTTGTTGCCAGGAGGCCGTTATAAAAAGAGGGCTAATTGGTTGGCTGGTGGGAGGTGAGGGAGAGAGAGGGAGAGGGAGAGAGGGAGATGGGTGTAAATTTTCTGCTGTTTAATTTTTATTGCAGCCACATATCCTAGCACAGTAAATGTGTGCATGTGAAAAAGCTTTTCTTAAATCTTCCATAGAGCAGGAGAAAAAGAAACAAACAAAGAAAAATTTTTTTTTTTTTTTGCAATTATTTGGGTCTTTTTTAATGAATTATTTAAATTTGAAACCAGAATTTAGTTTATCAGAATAAAGCAGTTAATTAAGGAATAATTTCACTCCGAATTCTAATTTTAATTTTAAAAGAGAAGGATAATGAACTAGTTCCTTTAAGCATCATGCTGTTATTAATATAGGACGGATAAAATATTGGTTTAAGGCCGACACAGTGGAGTCTGTGTGTATTTGTGTGCGCGCATGTGCAGGAGGAAGAATATATAACTGTCATCTCTACAGGTCGTTTGTGTATAGAATACAGGACCATTTTAAAAACAGATGCAAGACAGAATCCAGCCAAGCTTTGGTTAAATGTATTTGCATACACGAGCTCGGTCACTGAATACTGGTTTACCTTTCATTCTTGTACAGCGGTTCAAAGACTTTGACATCGCGGCAATAATTAAAGGCTGCGCTCAATGACTGCGTAGCATTCAGAGCTGAATCAATGCACCAGCTGTACCTCCGAACCTAATGGGCTGCTAACGTGCGCATGCACAAAGATTTATTCTTTAGCAATAGAATTTACATCCAAATGTTTATAGAAGTTTTGCAGCACAGCACATCCAAGGCGTACACGCATTGGTATAGCGACGTACCATTAACTCCCTGATGACGTCAGAGATGTCAAACGTCTGTGAAACGTCTTCAGTTTATGTCTCAGCTGTTGAATATTTTATGTTAATACTAATATTTATACATATTAAGAAATTCGCTGGAAATGAAATCAGTTGAATGTGAGTGGTGTTTTCTTTTTTTTTTTGCCATGTACGTGTGTGTGTGTATATATTAGTACACACATGCAGATAAAAACTGTTATTTTTACAGAATTATATGTACATCCCTAGAGATATTTCTGTACTTGGCTTGCATCTAAATACACCCCAACCGTAGAGACAGACACACACAGAGCTTAGCTGTCTCAACTGAATCTCATTCAGCTGCAGGGCTGAATCTTATGACCTTCAGATCGTATTACAGCATCGGGGTCCATCAGGAGTTTATAACAGCAAACTTCTCCGTCCATCTCACACTCACCAATCCAAGCAAATTACTTTTACTCTCTCCTTCAACATGCTTCGTTATTCTTTCTGTTTTATGTTGAAACAAAACAGTGGGTGCTAAATTAAGTCTGTCCAGGTTCAGCATTTCCTGCTGACTACACATGAAGGCCTGCCTGTATTTTTAAAAAATATATATTTAATGATTTCGAGCTGCTGCAGCGACGACTGCTGCATGTACAGGCGTGTGCATGAGTTCCTCAATGATTGCAGGTATCCGCTAGAGAGAATTCATGAACTGGAGGCAGTATTATTAGCACGATTTTTTTTCTTTCTTTCTTCAAAGCAACCCCTAGCTAGAAGACACAGCTGAGACAGAGATGGAGAGATGGCAAGAAAAAGATGGAGAGGGAGGAGTGATAGAAACCAGGTCAAAGGAAAAATGTGTTGAATCGATGGACAGGAGGCAAGCGGTGGGGGATGGTGTGAGTCACCGAGCCAGAGGGAAGGAGAGAAGGAAAGAGAGCGACAGGGAAAGCGCTAGGGAGAGATGGGGGAGGGGTGTTATGGTTGTTCTGTCATATCTGTAATCTCTGTCTTATGCTGCCTGGAAAACCCAGTAATTTTCTGATGTGGAAACACACAGCACAGAATGCTTATTATATAGAATTATTATTATGATTAGATTTAAATTGCAGTCCGATGACTGCATGAAACTAAAGGAAATCTCTAAAACCTTGACAATAGAACACCTGCAGATTATTTAAAAAAAAAGAAAAAAAAAACAGTTGAGTTATAAATGGTGGCTTTTTACAAGTGTATAGCCAATGCTTTCTCTCGTAGCACTCCCACCGAATGCCATGATATAAAAGCACAACCTGGATGCTGTTACTGATTGAAAGTCCCCATTTTGGGGATATAACATGCCAAGGAACATTTGTCCCTTCACATCAATTGCATACTTGTATTGCTGTTACTTTGCACAGTCAACTAAAAATGTATGATGTTCCATTGATTTACTCGCCTTTCTAGATGCAATCGTTTTAGCTCCACTGTGTTATTGCACTTATAGGTAGAAAATGGCGACTAGTCAATAGGGGGCGCTGGGGTGCCGCCCCGTCAAATTATCCAGAGAAGGCGGCTACTTAAACAGAAGTTAAATATATACTGCGAAATTAATTATGAAATCAAATTCTTTTGACGTACTGTTCATCTGGTGAACATGTTAGCATTTATTAAAAATTCTAAATTGAATTTCGATCATATCTGTGTCCAGGGTGCTGGCCAATGAGTGTGTATGTAGGTCCTTGAACATTTGAAAAGTAGGTGACTTGAGGCTGCTCTCTAATTGGCTTGATTGTCCTCGGGGCGCAGCTCATTGCACCCCAGACACTCCCAAATTTTCTTGTTGGTGAGTCAATATTGTTTTTCTATTTTTTGACCTCATGCGATCGGACCGTTCTCAACCGATCTCGTACTCGCTACTGCAAGAGATTTGAACAACACAGTAGTTAACAACGTAGAAGTGGGTGCAACATTTCTTTCAGATGAAAGAAAATTCGAGTTTTATCTTTACAAATAAACCCTCTCACAAGGCGTTCAAATGAAAAAAAAAAAAAAGGATACAGGGGTTTGGACCAGATCGAGCCTACTTACAAATTCAGCAGCAGTTTCTCCGGCTCTTGTAATGGCAAAAGTAGTTAGCTAGTGGGATGAGATGTAAGTCATGCATATTGTTTTCATTGTTTGCTGTTTCAAAGTCCTAGTACCGGGGGTACTTTAAACATATTTCTGAAAAATGCAAACGGCATGAAAGCCGCCACTGACTGCGCCGCTCAATAATAGAAGTGCGTTGGGGCAGGAGTCAGCCTGCCCCATACTTAAGGGAGAAGCAGCAGACAGGACAGTCAGTGACAAGTTTACCAAACTGGGACAGTTTAAAAATGTTCCATGGCCGCCAGGATCTTGTTTTATAGCAAGTAAGTGGAGACAGTGTATCCATGATGTAGAACCATTTCTATTGTAAGATATATTGCAAAGATTGGAAGAAAGAAAGGGATTATGAAGTGGATAAAGTCTGTACATCAGAAATGCACATGCGCTACGGTGCCCTTGTTTCCCATGCAAAGGCTAAGAGAAGGAAGAAAAATGTTTCCCTTTTCCAGTGCCCAGATTGTTGTTTTTTTTTGTGCTATTTTCAGGTCCTTTGTGTGGTTTTTGAGATGTAGCTGGGCTGGAAATTTTGCTAAAACCTGGAAAACCTGGTTAATGGGGACAGCAAACACACCTGCTCTATCACACCTGCTCTGTCTAAAACAAACATAAAACCAGCTGATAGACTGGATGCCTGATGACTCCATGTTGTGGCCTATTATGGGGTTACTCTAAAAAATATTTTTTAAATGACAATCACTCGAGAGTACCCTGTAGTACAAGTCAAGTGTGATAGCCTCTTGACTTAATTTTGTTTGCAGCCACGTTGTTTTTAATACCCTGTCCAACTGAAATCTATGGTCATGAGGTGCTGCTGGTGCTGTCAAATATAAAAGTAATATTAAACCACAGCCTCAGTCATCATGCCTATCAAAGATGTACACAGAGATATACAACACTTCACATTTGAAAATGGTAATGTATTTTAAAAAAAAATAGACCCAGCAAGGGGTCTTGTGATTTTTCTTTCCTAAATGTGTTGTGCTAATGTGGAACCCCCAAGACTTGAGGTCTAAATTACAACCACACAGTCCTATATGCGCCTGTCTCTAGATAGGTCCCGGTCTTCTTGCCTGTGCAAATATCATTAATCTTTTACCGACATGCCTATATGACTCCAATCATATCATTACTAAGGCGATGACCTTTGCTTTTTGCCAGGAAATGCCAGCTCTCACTCGTTATCAAGTTATCTCTCCTCCATCTTGCACAAATGTTGTCAGCCATATCCACAGTCCCTTTGGGCTTTTACTCTTGAATAGGACCCAGGTTGTGAGGTCATGGCCCTGCTTTGCATCCTGATTGGTCTGGGTGAAGCTGTGGTTCATTTTAATTGGTGTTAAATATTTATTAAGGAACCAGCCATATCTGGTCTTGAACAAAAGGAACTAAGAGGTAAAGAACAGTCTGTTATTATTGTGATCTGCAGAGAAAATGTGCAGTAATACTGATTATATATATGAGTCCCATACCATGAAACTCTGTCAAGCGGAGTGACCATTCCATATTTCTTTTTTTTTTTTCTCTTGCCCAATCTTTCTCTCACTTGTACCCTCAACCAAGACCAAATAGAAAGCATTCAGTTTAATGAACTATCTATGTAGTCTGTGTTTAATCACTTCACAAGCCGGAGACTCGTATTTTATGGCTCTTTCAAAGTCAAGAACCTTGTAAAAAAAAAAATTGTGTACTCCAAAAAATTTGAGATCATGATTGTGTTCTAAAGACACTAAGCTATTGAAACTGTGTTCCTAAAATAACCGGACAGCAATAAATATTTAAAGAGCTGGGATCACTGGAGTTTTTTTTTCTTTCTTTTTTTTTTGAGAGGGAGATATATCTCTTTATATATCTCTTTATATGGTTTCCTATCATTTATAAGCTTAAATTAATCAATCCCAATAGTCCATTCAAGCTTATTATTTATTCAATTTGCTATCACAACCAGAAAAAAAGAAAATATTTTATATTCTTAGGCTAGACTAATGTTCCTGAGATTGGTGCTCACGTGTTGGGTGACTGCTTGCCAATTGAGTCTCCAGATCCCACCAGCTCTAATTCCCTCCCTATCTTATTTGGAAGTCTCCAATAGGTGGATTTACCCAATGTCATGACACCTGTTTATTAGCAGGGATTACGCCAGCTTAGTAGAAATGGGCAGGGCTGGCCAGAACTTGAGTTGATATGTAGCTTGGTGTCGAAGACATCTGTGTATGATGCAAGAAAATACCTTCCACATTTGGATATATCCCCTGTCTGATAAGGAGGTGTGATGGAGAAAAGACAGATGGAGACTGGGATAAGGAAAAAGAGGTAGCATGACAAATGAAAGCTGAAAAGGTAAGACAGTCTATGAATGAAGAGGTGCACTAGAGCGAAGGAGGACAGAATAAATGTCACATAAAGTAATACAGCATGGTTCGTCAGCTGGTCAACTGCAGCCCAGATGTACAACCCCAATTCCGAAACAGTATGGAAAATGCAATAAAACATTTCAAAATTCAATTGACCCTGTACTATATTGAACACACACTATTAACACTGTTTTTCTTTGGGAATTTAATTTATTTTTGAAAATATATAGTTGCAATTAAAATGATTCAACTCCTATTGCAAATCAGGTTTATTGTCAAAATTTACAGACTTTCAGCTGCAATGAACACTTCGAACAAAAGAAACTGAAATACTTAAACACAACGAATGTTTCAAGAGGTTTCCCCAAATTCAACTGAAAATGCAACTTATAATGATTTCTCTAGTTTAAAAATTATTCAACCCCTTCATGGCAAGCATCTTTAGGGTTTATAGGGTTTAGTTCATCACCTTCACCCTCAGCTTCTTTAGCAAGGCAGTGGTCGTCTTGGAGGTATGTTTGGGGTCGTTATCAGGCTGGAATACTGCCCTGCGGCATATGGTCTGAGCACTGACAGTCTGACCCCCCCACCCCTTCAACCTCTGCAGCAATGCTGGCAGCACTCATACATCTATTTCCCAAAGACAACCTCTGGATATGACGCTGAGCACGTGCACTCAACTTCTTTGGTGGACCATGGCGAGGCCTGTTCTGAGTGGAACCTGTCCTGTTAAACTGCTGTATGGTCTTGGCCACCTTGCTGCAGCTCAGTGTCAGGGTCTTGGCAGTTTTCTTATAGCCTAGGCCATCTTTATGTAGAGTAACAATTCTTTTTTTCAGATCCTCAGAGAGTTCTTTGCCATGAGGTGCCATGTTGAACTTCCAGTGACCAGTATGAGGGAGTGTGAGAGCGATGACACCAAATTTAACACACCTGCTCCCCATTCACACCTGAGACCTTGTAACACTAACAAGTCACATAACACCGGGGAGGGAAAATGGCTAATTGGGCCCAATTTGGACATTTTCACTTAGGGGTGTACTCACTTTTGTTTCCAGCGGTTTAGACATTAATGTCTGTGTGTTGAGTTATTTTGAGGGGACAGTAAATTTACACTGTTACACACGCTGTACACTCACTACTTTACATTGTAGCACAGTGTCATTTCTTCAGTGTTGTCACATGAAAAGATATCATCAAATATTTACAAAAATGTGAGGGGCGTACTCACTTTTGTGAGATTGTGTGTGTGTGTGTGTATATGTATGTGTGTATAGTGGGTTAAATATTTGGTTTCATTTTTGCATTTTCTTGTCAACCAAAGTGTTGTTCACTGCTATTCAGTACCATTTTACCATTTATCGTCCAATAAAAATGGTTATTGTGAAACTTTAGTTTTCCAAACAGGAACCAGGGTAGCTTTTCCAGCTGTGATTTTCACAGAAAAGGAATAAGTTTCACATATAAATGATGACTTAAAAATACAGAAATCAATGCATCTGAGTCTGGGGTGCTAGTCAAAAGTGTTAACATGAAGCACCAGTCCAAAACAGAGCCTTACTACTTTGAATAGGTGAGTCTTCTTTATAGCCCTGGACTAATCATTCATGTTAAAGCATTAAAATGTAACCTTTTTGTAAGCAACAAAATGTACATAACTGGACCTTAAATTTTTAGTTGAAGACCCCTGTAAATCGCTACGCAGATATATATATAACACATGAATGCATGTTTGATCACATGATGGAGGAGAACGGAAGAAATATAAACACGTGAAGTCCAGCGGGCTCTCGTCAGGGGTTTCTTTTCTTTTTTACCTACGTGCATTTGATACCCGTGTTATATCCGTCATTCTGGATGAACTGATTTGATCTCCTTACTGATTTTCAAGTAATCACCATCGGTTTCCCACTCTCATACACACATACATTGCTCACACATTGACCATCTGTGTCAGCTTGGCCATCAAAAGGGTGATCGTGAAATGTGTGGTTTCCATGACGACTGAAAATCACCCTCTTTCACTCTCTGCCACACGTGAACACTCAAACTGCCTTTCGATTTTGTCCCATAGAACAGTCAGGTGGTGGAGCTGCAGAGGTCCCGACTCCGTGATGACATCAAGGAGTACAAATTCCGCGAGGCTCGTTTGCTACAGGACTACAGCGAGTTGGAGGAGGAAAACATTGCGCTGCAGAAACACGTGTCTGTGCTCAAACAGAGCCAGGTAACCTCTTCAAGATGTCAAATCTTGGCTAATAAATATGGAATTGCACTAATGAATTGGCAATCAGTGTGTATAAATGACTGAATCAAACTCGTCATTAATTACAGTGAGTCATAACATGTATAGGCTTCAGCTCCAATAAAGAGTATCAAAAACGTTTGATTTGCCAACACCGCTTGTCTCTTGTAGGTGGAATTTGAGGGCCTGAAGCATGAGATTCGTCGCCTGGAGGAGGACACGCAGTTCCTGAACAGCCAGTTGGAGGATGCCGTCCGCCTGAAGGAGATAGCCGAGAGACAGCTGGGAGAAGCTCTGGAAACCATCAAGACGGAGAGGGAGCAGAAGGCAAGAGCTGCAACAGACAACACACACAACAATGCAAAAACATATACAATACAAGATATGGAATGCACTGATTTAGTTCAATTGCCATCTAAAATACATTCATGTCATGGCTGCTGTCATTTCTTCACCAACACTTGATTACGCCTCCCCTTAATAACATTCCCAATCCTGTTAGGTAAAGATTCCACCAGCATCTCGAGATGGGTCCTGTCAGTTCTAGCCCACTCTTTCTCTAACAGGGTGCTGGTCAGCTAAAGTTCATGGCCTGTTTTGGCTTCCACCTGCTTGTTAGTTGTTAGTTGTCACAACTGTGCCCATTGTTGCTTCATGCTCATCGGCCAAGACGCACAGATTTGGCTCTATGTACCCTACAGTTGTCACTCTGGAATGTGGGCGTGTCAGTGTTGTGTTCTGCTTGGATTTACATTCATCCATCTATTGGCATTGTACATTAAGATGCTAATTTTGTCTCATAGGAACTTATATCCAGCAACCAATTGCTCCCTTCGGATTAATGCAGTTTATTCAGATCAGTGTGGCATACTTCAAGACAGTGGTCACTAACTCTGTTCCGGGAGATCTGCCTCCCTGAAGACTTTCGCTCCGACCATAATCGTGTCCACCTGACCATCATTAATCATTGCCTTAAGAAGTTCTTCTTAGATCATCTAAAAAATTTTAGGTTTTGATTGGAGATGAAACCTGCAGGAAGGTAGATCTCAAGGAAGAGCACTGATAATTATTGCTTTAAGATATTAAGATTATTATTATTATTTTGAACTACTGGTCAAGTGCAGAATCAGGAATCTGTCCCAAATTCTGCATTGAAAATATTTCATTTATGGATTTCACCTTTATCTAATTTGATGAAGTCATTAATAATGTTTTAGATATGCTTATGTGAATTGATATTTTTTTCAAACCTGTTGGCTGTACTGCTAAATATATTGCCTGTTATCATGTATTACGTCTTATTTCTTGATACAGGCGGCTATGAGGAAGGAACTGTCCCAGTACATGAACATCGGGGACTCCATGTACCACAATTCCTTAAGCATCTCTCTGGATGGGTTGAAGTTCAGCGAAGATGTGATGATCGAACCCAACAACGACGACCCGATACATGGCTATGAAAACGGATTTGACAAGATCCCTAACGCCGAAGATAACCGGATGTCCACGCCCAAAAAGGACCAGCTGTTCCATCCGGCCCCCAGCCTTGTGGACGACTTGCTGAGTGAACTAAACATCTATGAAATCCAGAAGCTTAAACAACAACTTGTGCAGGTATTACACTGTGCTGAACTGTGGGCAGACACCATCAGACAAACCATACACTGCATAGACACCAAACGTTAATTCATTTATGGTGCTTGAGTATGATAAATGCTCTGTTGTGATTGGCTGACAGCTATGCTGATTAAATCCTTTCGGTGGAGCTTGGGAGTAGATTCCCTGGCCCCACCCCTCTTTTGGTGCAGTGAGCTTCGCCATCTGTTTGGAAATCAACCCATAAACTTTGACCTGGAAGGCCATCCCCATAGAAACTGAGGCACATTGTGTGTGTTCATTGCAAGAGTGTGTGTGTCAGACAGCACACTGTTGCTAACACACTGAAAGCATTTTTAAAGACACATCTTGGTCTGTTCAAGCACATTAAAGCGCTGCTAGCCGGTATAGAAGAATGATCAGCACAATAGTAATCTGATTCTTGTCCTTGTTATGCACTCACTACCATTTCCCCAGAGCTCTCGGTCGGACACCAACTGATCAATCTCAAAGACTTGAGACTAGCCAATACAACATGGCCGCTCCTGGGAGTGTATAATAGCTCAGAGTTGAGAGTGATGTTACGCCAGGGCATGTTAATGTAGGAATGGACAAGCACATTACAGTAACTTCAATTTCCCAGTAGAACATGATGTTGGACCTTTTGCTTGCATCACAGTAGTACTTCATTCATATAATCATAGACAAATTTGAATTTAATCCAGGCACATAAGGCCTGGGGGAGAGGGGTGGGATCATATTACCTCCTTGAAATATTAATGAAGGTGAGTAATAATTTTGACACTCAAGAATAAAACATGATCCTTTCTAAAATAGTTTCATGCTCTGCTCAGTAACCCAAGAGTCCCTACACACACACCATTGTGTGTAGGAGTGTACATGTGGAATAGAATATTTAATGCCACCAAAATCACCATGTCTTTTAGTATCAGAACCAAAAATCCTAAACCAAAACCTTCTAAATCAGTCCCTCCGGGATTTTCCAGGAAACGCTGCGATATTCCCAGGAGATTGCAATTTTTCAAGATATTCCACCGGTTTGGGATAAGACATCATCACACGCATATTCAGCCAAAGCCTTCTAAGATTCACGTGTCAAACATGAGTGCAACTAAAAGGACTTATTTACCTACAAACATCACCTGTGAAAGAACGTGCAAAACAATGTCGTGCAATTGCAATTTCCCCAATTTGAGTAGTTTTCTGCAAAAAAAAAAAGCACCAACATTTCCAAGTTTTGAAAAAGAAGCCACGGCAATTTCAAGTATTTTTGGCCGCAGCAATCACAAAGAAACTCCTCAAACTCCTGTATGGATTGTTAAATGTAGAAAACCTATTCATAGAACAGAACAGTGTTCTAAAGTGTATATCAGGTGAACAAAGCAATCCAATATACCTGCAAATTTAGTACCTGTATAAGCACATGCTTGTGGCAGAGCCAGGCCTCAACACAAAGAAAGCTCTGACAACATACTGATCTGAAATGCTTCATATTTTGCTTTAAACTGAAAGCCATTGAAGAGAGCTGTGTGCTGTTGTCGGCTTTTTGAATGGCCCAGTTTTGTTGGGCCAAAAAATTAAACATGATGTATGCAAGTCATGATGAGAGCACAGCCATTGTGTAGTTCCTCTGAGGCAGTTTAAGGCAAGGAACTATTGCTGTATATTTTGATGTTTAATTTTCCTGTAATGAAACCAAAAAAAAAAACATTAAATGTTCACCATCTGACCACATCTTGTCTTGATCGGTCAGGTGGAGCGGGAGAAGGTGACGTTGCTGTCAACACTGCAGGATTCACAAAAGCAGCTGGAGCAGGCCAACGGGGCTCTGTCAGAGGAGCACGAGAAGGTGGGCCGCCTCACTGAGAATCTGAATGCCATGCGCAAGCTTCACGCCAGCAAGGAGCGCCAGTCAGCCCTGGACAATGAGAAGGAACGTGACAGTAATGAAGACAGCGACTACTATGAGGTGGACATCAACGGGCCTGAGATCCTGGAGTGCAAGTACAAGGTGAGACTCGAACCTTGTAGCATTGAGTGCAGTGCCTCTGTCATTTGATGGTATTTGTTTTTGGCACACCATTATGGACAAGCATGCTATGTTTTATGATTACGGTTACCGAATGAGTTTATGGGCAAACATTGCTGGATAGAATTCATATGGTAAAATGGTTCTGGACAAAGTTACAAAATGAGTAATGTTCAATGAAAAACATTTGTTTAACATGATACATTTGCAACCTGTTAAACCAGGTTGCTGTTTCCGAAGCGGGTCACCTGAAAGAGGAACTGAAAACCCTGCAGTCTGAATACTCTGCTTGCCGGTCTGAGCTTGAGGAGGATCGTAGCCGTTTGGAGAGCCAGGTGGCGTCGCTGCGCTCCGAGCTGAGCACCCTGGAGTGCAGCAGCCGTGCAGAGCGTGAACAGCTGGCACGGATGGAGAAAGAGTTACGCCGGGCCAGTGAGGCAGCCGGTGAGAGCCAGGGAAGCCTGAGCGTGGCACAAGACGAGCTGGCTACGTTCAGCGAGGAGCTCGCCAACCTTTACCACCATGTTTGCATGTGCAACAATGAGACGCCCAGCCGTGTCATGCTCGACTTCTACCGCGAGGGCAAAGCCAACGCTGGCACCAACAGCAACAATCGGGGCAGCCCCGAGGGCCGTGGCCGTCGTTCACCCATCCTGCTGACGCGTGGCCTCTTCCCCACCCCCGAGGCGGATTCTCCGTCCCCTGTCTCTTCCCCAGTGGCTGACCCACGTAAGGAACCAATGAACATCTACAACTTAGTGGCCATCATCCGTGACCAGATCAGACACCTGCAATTGGCCGTGGACCGCAGCACAGAGATGTCTCGCCAACGCCTGGCCTCTGCCGAGCTTAGTCCCACAGCTGACCGTGACCACGAGGCAAGTGTGGAAGAGATCCTTAAGCTCAAGTCTCTTCTCAGCACCAAGAGAGAGCAGATCGCCACCTTGAGAACCGTCCTCAAAGCCAACAAGCAGGTTAGTATTCAGGCTAGTTTCAAAACGGCAATTGATATTGAGTTGCTAGCACCACCACATGTTCTTAACACAATGACAAGGCTAGTTGTGGTAATGTGCTAGAACACAGAGCTAGAACCGTCGGTGAATTAAACAAACCATTTTTGGTACATGGAGTCCCCGATGTTCATGTACTGGGACAGTTCTTTCCTCATAGCCGCCTGTATCAAGAAATAAGACGTAATACATGATAACAATATATTTAGCAGTACAGCCAACAGGTTTGGAAAAAAATATCAATTCACATAAGCATATCTAAAACATTATTAATGACTTCATCAAATTAGATAACGGTGAAATCCATAAATGAAATATTTTCAATGCAGAATTTGGGACAGATTCCTGATCTTAATATCTTAAAGCAATGATCATTAGCGCTCTTCTTTGAGATCTACCTTCCTGCAGGTTTTATTAACTTAATCCAACTATTTAAATATTAGACTCCTGAAATATGAAATATAATTTTTTTTTTTAGGTCTATAGAGCTTTTTATTCCTGAACTTTCCACTCGCAGAACGCAGTTTTATTAAAATTGTTGTTCTTCCTGTAATGTAAATTTAAGTTTGCATTATTTACAGGCCTTTAGCTTTTGAACTATTGAAGTTTTAATTCATCCCAATCAATGGAAGTGGTCAATCAAACAGGCTAATATATAAACATGGCCATTTTTATACATAAGAAATGAATATAATGACTTGGATCACTGTGGGTTGCCATTTTAAACAAAAGTAGAACATTGGGCCATTTTTGGACGAAAGACTTTAGGCTTTGGGCGTGGTAAAATGCGGGGGGTACTTAAAGTACTAAGTATACTTAAAACCTGTTCAGCAGTCTCCACACGGATCACAGCGTCCTTCCGTTCCCTTCCGTTCTCTGTACTGTATAAAGATAAAAGTATTAGTGGGTGTGCAGAACCTACAGGGCAGGGTTGGAGTCTGACTCTTTGAAGCTGCTGGGATCTTCTGCTGTTCCATCACACAGGCTCTCCGTAAAGCCAGTCATAAAAAGTACTTGGGAAGACACTTCAACATTCCACATAATGTTCCAGCTTTACCTCAGTTCAGTTTAAATGAGCAGTTCACAGCACTCTTGTACTGCACAGCACTAATGTTCATGTTGACGATCCTTTCACAAACGGTTTATATACCAACTCTCTGAAGTCCTAAAAAAAGAGTTACATGAGCACTCAGTTTGTGATGTCACCCAATGCTTGAACATGTAGTATCATGTCCGATATGCAAATTATTAGGCCACAGAAGCTGTGTGTTAAATTAACAACCATGGCTAATGGTTTTTTGACAGGTTTGTCAAACCCACTACTATCAAATTACACGATGATGCCAAATCGAGACTATCCGGCTACTGTAGCTACTTGTTTATTCTTTAGGATGAGAGGAAGAAGGCATTTTTAATTTGTATGTCCACACATATTTGTGGATTCTTAACATTTTTATAAAGGTAACCATGTAGAGATATTTCTAAGCCGTAATCTTGTTCTTTAAAATATTATTATGATGTCATCATGTTTGTATTTTGTTTGTTTCTTGGATGGGACAGCAGGAGATCTTTTCCCTTTATCTTGACTCACAGGGTTAGTTCAGTGTTTCTTTGCTAGCTACATACTGTATGAAGGCTTGAGTACATTGTCGCACATGGATTAGCTGAATTATTGCCTTGTAAATAGTTTGCCTTATCATGTTTTACCCCCCCCTGTCCTTTTCCCTCAGACTGCCGAGGTAGCACTGGCCAACCTGAAGAGCAAATACGAGAATGAGAAGGCCATGGTGACCGAGACGATGATGAAGCTGCGCAACGAGCTCAAAGCCCTGAAGGAGGACGCTGCCACCTTCTCCTCCCTCAGAGCCATGTTTGCCACCCGGTAAGCACCAACATTTGCTTACAGTTTCACTCGCAATTTAGACACGCTTATAGATGAAACACCTTCGATGTGTAGGCTGTGCTGAATCTTTACCACCTACACAAACATCATTTCTAGATACGAGAGTGTTTCTCCTACAGTAATCTGCAGTGCGTAGTCAGTTATAACAGAAAAGACAATTATACTGAAACCATCATTGAATGAACGCATCTAAAAATTATTTAGATGAGACAGAACAAAAAAAAAATTCAATGGAAAAAATAAATGTTTCAATGGCTCAAGAGGCCCAAGTGTTAAAGGGGTCATGATGTGGTTGGTTGGTTTATTTATTTATTTATTTTTATTATCTTCCCTGAGGTGTAATTATAATATTAGTCAAGTTTTTTGCGCAAAAAGCTTATAAAATTTGGTCATTTATGACCTCTTTCCACTCTGCCTCTGAGCTTCTGATGAACGGTTCGATGATGTAAAAGTAGGTGTCGATGTCTTGCTGTCATATGCAAATGCATTAGCTTGTGCGATATCACAAATCCCTCCACATCCAAATGAGCCACTCTTGGAGCTTGGTTCAATAAATGCTCTTTTTTGTACTGAGGAGGACATATTAAGCTATGAAACTTGCCGGACCTTTTAACGATACAATGACCTCTTGTATGTCGAGGTCAAGGAAAATTTGATTTCTCATGTCATGACCCTTTCAAACCATAGTCAAGTATATCAACAAAAGGGCCATATGGTAAAATATACGACTGTGTTCAGATGCTAACATGACAGGCTGGGCTTTCTGGAGGCTGAAGTTTATAGAGTGGACTAAAAGTTAAAGCCCTGTCACTGAACATTTACTCTGACAAGGTACAGTACAGCCTTTGTCCAGATAAAATCGTCTCAATCTCTGGCTTGCTCATTAGGCATAAATTCATGCGTTTAAAATTATCCTGAATTTATATACGCTTTGGGAGAGTGTCCATTGTTAAAAGCGCTATACAAATAAAACTGAATTGAGTGGAATGGAATTGATCCATACGCTCCATATATAGATACTGTGTGTATGTACTGGGTGTGCTGGGTGACACTTATGGAGGTGCGTGTTCGTTTTAGGCATGTGTGCAGAAGTATTCACAGTAGCAAGATTTTGGCGGAGTAAGATTTTCACTCTGTGCCATCATGAGCTGAGCTCTTGAGCTTGTCGTCTTTTTTTTTTTTTTTTGATCACCATGTAGATGCAGGATTTAGCTCTAACCATCCAAATAGCCCATGGACCCATGTGTGGTGTGTGTTGCTCCTGTGTGTCCTACCCTTGGAGCTGGTCTGTCTGGCCTCCTTGTAACTCTCTTGAGCATCTCTTCTAGTAATTCTATACTGTACCTGATCACAGCTTCCAGCTGCCTTGTAACTTTATATCCATGTCCCTGCAGCAGTCCATTAACTTTGATGATCTAATAGGAATTATCCTGGTGTTGGTGTTCCATGCAAAGAGCAGTGTGGCTGTACAGGATCCGGGATTTTTAGATATTACCGTAGGATTGTTCTAATTTTACAGAATGTTATGTTGTGTTTATAGGACTATACTATCATTTGTGGTTGATATCACATGGGTTTTTTTCCCCACCAAGGGATGTTATTCACTGAGAACAAAAAATCTTAACAGGATGGGGATCACATTTATATTTTAGTAATGGAAAATGTTAGGAATATAGTTTATATTATTTTGGGTGTTTTTCAGTGTTACAATTTTATGGTAATAGATATAGCAAATGTTTTATGTTAAATGTTTTCTCTCAAGGCACAGTCATCTATTTTGAGCACTGTTGTCATGCCAACCAACAGGCAAAGATGGTCTGCAGAATCTGAAATCGCTTTGTACCGCAGGGCCATGGTAGCTGCTGTTGCGAACCATTATCAGCCTGAGAAGTAAAGCGCGCGTGTGTGTGTGTGTGTGTGAGAGAGAGAGAGAGTGAAGAGTGCTTTTTCTGTCTCTTTACAGATCTCATTAGGAAGGAGGTGTCCATTTTGTAGTTAGAGCTAGACACACACAACTTTAGACCCTAGTAATAGTAAGTTAATAGTAATAGTAAGGCTTTACAGAGATCACAAAAATGAATATATGTAACATAGATACACACATAAGAACGTTCTTGCCGTATCAAAGCTGTGTCTCATACTCCTTGCAGTCCCTCAGATATTTACAGAATACATTTCCCACAACCCCGTCTAAGCTTTAGGTTTGAACGCTGAACAGTAAGGCCTCTGATTGGCTGCATTTTGTGCATTGAATATTTGTCCTGGCAGGACCCTGTATCCCATCATGCCTGTGTTTGGTCATCTGTGATGTTATCAAATGGTTCTATGGAGGTTTAGTGATGTTTCACTCGGGTATGATAAGAGTTCGGTGTGTGATTCTGTGTTACTGCGGGAGAAATAAATGGACAATGAAGATATTAAAGGTTTAGTATTTACGAATCCGCGCATATTTGGGGATGGAGAGAAGAACAAACAGAGAGATGGAGAAAGTGTGTGTTTAAGTTGTGTTTGCAATAGCTCTGGCTCTGCTTAGCTCTCGTTAATGGAGGGGGGGCTTTTACAAGTGTAATTTGCATGCTGTTCATACACAGTCTTTTGCCAATAAAAGTCACATTAGTGTGTCCTTGTATAATTCTTTTTTTTTCTTCCAACTTTCCTGTCTTTTTTTTCTTCTTCTTCTTCTTCTTCTTTCCATGTCACTATTAATTCATCTCTGTGGCTTGCCATTTCCCATGTTGCCTGAACAGCTTGGGGCCGTTTTATTTGCGTGCATTTAAATCTCCTATGAACTTGGCTTGTATGCAGTGACGATGTCTCACAATAGGTCTCCACCCACCCCCTTGGTCCTCCAGAGCTCAACTTTATCATCTTCTCCCACACACAGTTGCTTTTGTGTCCCCATCCCCCTTTTCCCGGGAAAAAAAAACGGGGGTCTGCCCACCCCCTTTGGAGCTTGTGCATCTTTTGAGCGAACATTCCCAAGGGAAGACTGTGGTTAATGGAGGCTTACTGATCTCCATTGTCAGTCTGTATGTACGTCTGGGTCAGGCTGAGAGCGCACACACACAACCTCACACGTACATGCATGCGGACCCTGTTTTCATTCACAAACAAGAGGCTGTACACTTGCATCGTCTACACCGGAGCTGCACTCCAGGGATCAAAGATCATTCCCGTGGGAAATGATGGTGATGCAGTCAGTCAATAAAGACCTGTGTAGCCAATAGCACATCATCTTCGACAGAAACACTTGCTATCATGCTAACTCTTCCGGATGTTATTGAGTATATCTAAAGTGTACAAATATTCGAAGCCTAGAATGAATTCATAATTCATACATTTGAATGACTAAAGCCCCAAACATTCAAATTCATTTAATATATTAAGGTCAAAAGAAAAAAATAATAAGAGAACAAAACACATTAACAATAACAGGCCAATAACAGAACCTCATAAGTATACAAACAACCACAAGTGCAGGTATTGTACAAGTACAGTGCTGTGAAACAGTAATTGCCCCATCCTGATTTCTTCTGTTTTCATGTACATCTCTTACTAAATAGTTTAATAGGCAATGCCTTTAGATAAAAGGCAACCTGAGTAAACTGAAAACACAATTTTTAAATGATAATGTTATTTATTGAAGCAAAAAAGTTCTCCAATACCAACTGGACCTGTGTGAAATTTTATTTGCCCCCGTAGATACGAATTCCCCAAATCTATGAAACTGCGTTTATAATTCAATTCAATTCAATTCAATTTTATTTGTATAGCGCTTTTTACAATAGTCATTGTCTCAAAGCAGCTTTACAGAAATAAAAAACAGGTATAAACAGTCAGAAACATCTAAAGAGAGACAAACAGGAACAGATAAACAGAGACAAACAGGAACAGATAAACAGAGACAAACAGGTAGAAAACAAATGGAATTTATCCCAACTGAGCAAGCCACTGAGTGGCGACGGTGGCAAGGAAAAACTCCCTAAGATGTTTGGGGTTCAGCTGCACTAAACACAACCACGCCCGATTACTGAAAACCCTGTTTAATCAAATCATCACTCAAATAGAACTTTTCAACAGCATGAAGTTGTTAAAAGGTCTTACCCAGTAAGACACTATGCCAAAATTTTAAGAAATTCCAGAAACGGTGAGGAAGAAGGTGATTGAAATACATCAGTCTGGAAATGGTTACAAGGCTATTTCAAAGGCTCTGGGACTCTAAAGAACTACAGTGAGAGCCATTATCTCCAAATGGAAAAACTCTGCATAGTAGTGAACCTTCCCAGAAGTGGCCGACCTTCCAAAATTCCTCCAAGAGCACAGCAGCGAGTCAAGTCACAAAGGAGCCAAGGACATCATCAAAGAACCTACAGGCCTGTCTTACATCAATAAAGGTCACTGTTCATGACTCCACTATCAGAAAGACACTGGGCAACAAAGTGGCATCCATGGAAGAGTGGTGAGGTGAAAACCACTGCTGACCCAGAAGAACATTAAGGCTCGTCTGAATTTTGCCAAAACACACCTTGATGATCCTCAAACCTTTTGGGAGGATGTTCTGTGGATTGATGGAAGACAGGGGTCCCGTTACATCTGGCGTAAACTACACACAGACTTCCACAAAAAGAACATCATCGCTACGGTCAAGCATGGTGGTGGCAGTGTGATGATATGTTGACGCTTTGCTGCTTCAGGGCCTGGGCAACTTGCAATAATTGAGGGAAATATGAATTCTGCTTTCTACCAGAAAATCCTAAATGCGAATGTTCTTCAGTCTGTAAATTGCAACTCAAGCGCAACTGGATTATGCAGCAAGCCAGGTTGCCTTTGTTTTATGTTGTATTTCGTTTGAAGATCTAAAACTATTTAGTATGAGATGTACACAAAAACAGAAGAAATCAGAAAAAGACTTTTTCACAGCACTGTACACAACATTTTACCGTAGGTCCGTGTTTTGTCACACACGGCTCAGAGTGAGGGAGTAGCTGCTGAAACTGATCATTATGGTGTGGTATATCATGTAGGAATTCGGACACTTCGTGTTACCTGAAGCCAGATATTGGGAGAAGTAAAGAATAGGCAATTGGTGCTTATGGGCTGAAACAAAAAATTGGTGCAGTGCTGAACACTGAAGAAAGAGTAACGTGCAGAATGGTTCAATTTCCACATACGACTGGCTACCACGTACAGGGTGCAGTGAAGTGTGTGTGTTTGTGTGTGTAGGTCGGTGCATATAGAGGAACAGAAACCAAGAATACAATATATTCTCCCAAGTGCTACTCTGCTCATTTTCACCCCCATCCCCACTTCCATCTTTGCTTCTCTTTGTCTTTCTGGCCATCTGTTTGAATGGAGAGTGTTGTATGTTGTATCACCCAATAGTTTCTCTCTCTCTACATCCCTGACCTTTTAGACATTCCAGTAAAAAAAAAGCCACTGCATATATTAATCTGGAATGGTTTGGTACTGAGGTGAATATACATCACAGTAAACCGATCCAAAATTTGTAGGGGGTTTGCACATGTCTGTTATGTTTATGTTGGTTTGTGTCTCTTTGTGTTCGTATGTTGTATCCCCCCCCATGAAGAGATGTTACATGCTAAAGGTACTGTGCTCAGAACCAGAAGCAAAAATGAATTGTGGGCGTTTTGCCATTGTAAGCATCTGAACAATAAGAGGAGTACTTGCACTTCAAGAGCGCCATCTTGTGGTGTGAGAGTCATAATGGTGTCAGAAACAAAGCCCCACAAAATGGTGAAATGTGCCCGAGTGTGTGTACAGTGGGGTCCAAAGTCTGAGAGCGTTTGTGAAAATGGTTGTGTTTGACGTTCTTTTTCAATTTAACACAAAGGTTTTCAATGCAAATGATGCAATATTTCAGTAACAAATTGAGCGAACAGTAGAATACATTTTTACATGAATTTCAGAATTTCTTTGTACTTTATAGGTCCTCTTTTTGCTTCAGTGACAGTGTGCACTTGAGCTGACCCAGGTGCCATAATTTTGTGTAAAACCTAACGATCCATTTTAGATCAAATCATCACAAACCTCCTTACATTTAAATGGTGACCTTGAAATTGTATGACAACTTGAGTATTTTGGACCCCACTGTTATCGATAGATACATTAATAAATAGACTACATCTAAAGATGTATTCACATGATTGACTGAATATACAAAGAGCTAACATTATTGTAGTATCATTCTTATATACTGTATTTGAAGCTTTTTACTGAGTTAATATGCTTTATATGGGGTGTGTGTATGTGTGTGTGTGTGTGTGTGTGTGTGTGTATATATATATATATATATATATATATATATATATATATATATATATATATATATATATATATATATATATATATTGGAGCCTTACCTGATTCCAATGGTTTAATCAGTTGGTCTCATGTATTTCAAATAATATTCTTGCAAGCTAGACGATTTATCCACTGACCATATGATGCATAACATACGCTTTGTTGGCTATGACTAGCAAAACCTTGACAGTTACAATCTCACTAGATATTCACATTTCCAGATGTGCACACCTCAGTGTACAGTTTCAGTCCAAATGAGAAACAAACAGCTGAACACTGACACAGTATTTACCCAACTTTCCTGTGTACTATAGTACTATATAGTGCCACTTTCATAATTAGCTCCCCTACATGTAGCATAAATAATGCAGCTGGACATTTGCACTGCCAGTCAAAGAGTCTTATCTCATTATTTTCGCCATCGAGGGATTAAATCAATCAGACCCTTTAGCAGCAGCTAGAAGTCTGGCTTGTAAGATTAGCTGTTTGAAGACTCTGACCAACTTCTACAATCCCGTGTGCTCCTGCAGCATCAATGCCACTCGGACATCCCTGAGGTAGATAGGCTGAACCATTCCAAGCCCTTCGCTGGATGATCGCCAGCCATTAAATATCTACTCAACAGACGAAATGAGGTTTTATTGTTTGTATTTGTAAAGCACTAAATGGACTGGCCCACTCTTACATTGCAGACAAGATTTGTATACATACTGCATCTAGACCTTTAAGGTCCACCACAACGTTACTGCTGACTGTTCCTCGACCTCGGCTGAAACGGAAAGGCGATCGTGCGTTCGGCTCTGGAAGAGTCTACCTGTAGACACCAGGCATGCTTCTTCTGTAGCCACTGTTAAATTAAATCAAAGCTCAAAGCATGGTTTTATTTCATAGCTTTTGAGAATGGTTGAAACCATTTAATATTTTTGTGTGTGCGCCTTTATATATGTTTTTGTCTCAAGCAGTCGAGAGCAGTAACTGCTGGAAAATACTTGTTTATATATACCACTTTGGTCAACGGGTGTTGTTTTAGATGTGTTCTACCAATAAAATTCACTTACTAACTTACTCTGCCTTTCCCTTCTTTCCCTCCATCACTTTCACTAGCTGCGACGAGTACGTCACTCAGCTGGACGAGATGCAGAGGCAGCTGGCAGCGGCTGAGGATGAGAAGAAGACCCTGAACTCGCTCCTACGCATGGCCATCCAGCAGAAGCTGGCCCTCACGCAACGTCTAGAAGATCTCGAGTTCGACCACGAGCAGACGCGCCGGGGTGGAGCCAGCAGCAGGACCAAGTCCGCCTCCTCCCGTGCCAAGGCCGCTCACAACCCCGCGCAGTCACATGTAAGTCCACCCCTCAATGCCACCTGCGGGGGTCGCGGCGAGCCCAACGGCCTCCTGGGAACGCCACACGTGTTCTGCAGCGAAAAGTACAAGATCTACTGCGACTAAAAGTGTGGCGTGTTTTAAACCACACTTATCGGTGTACCAAGCCCCATTCACATGTGCTCTCTCGCTCGCTATTTGCTGTACGGTGTGTATCTTTATGCCTTATGGTTATACCTACCAGTGTGATAGTAGCTAGGTGAAAGATGGTTAATATGATCGCTGCCATTCATGTGTTTTGCAGAGGGCAGTTTGCTTCCTTCTGTACTCACGGTGCTGTATTTTAAGTGGCAGTTCCATATCTGAGTGTATGTTAGCACGCATGTGGTTCTCCTGACCACTAGTAATGCGATGATGTCGTGTTGTGATTGTGATGTTTACCTAGCTGCCATCTGCACCTTGGTAGATGTCCTTCCCCCTTTTCCCTTTCTCGAACACATCCTCCTGCCCTCTTATTCTTTCCCCTTCTCTCTCTCTCTCCTGCCTAAGAAAACCATTCTACGAACCCGGCAGCCCGTTGTCTAATCAGGTGACTAATGTTTACATTGAATACATATAGAAACATTTTGATATGCAAATGCCCCACTCTTCTAACAGTAGGGGGAAAAAACAACGGGTTACTGAAAACTTAGGAGTGTTTTCTGCTCCATCTTGATCACTTGGAGGTGGGCAGGAGTGGGATGGTCGTCGTCTTCTTCTTCCTCTTCTACTTCTTATTATTATTTTCCAAACAGCGAGCTTTTAGCCAAGATCCCAAACAGCTAATTGTTTGCATGCAATTTGCTAGATTCTGGGCTGCGAAAATGTGTATATTACATAGTGTCCTAGGTTCTGTCTCCACCTCGAGCACACGTATAAAACAGGGCTCTACACGAGGGGATAATTATTTACAGAGGAGCGTTTCCTCTCTCTCCGTTCCGTAGATCCGTCCCCCAAACATGGAGAGCTTCCTTCATAGCCATGAACACTGGAGCATAAAGGAGGAGGGGAAAATCAGCTCGCTCCCTCAAATTCAAGTGCACTTCTTCTAGGGGACTCAGGCTCCACAGTTTGCCACACAAAAAGGCAGATCTGATCCGATCGGTGAAAAGGAAAAAAAAACAAACAAACAAAAAATGCCTTTTGATTGGTGATGATTCAACAACAACAAAAAAGAGCACAACGAACAAGGCACACTCGTCACGATGCCGAACGATTAACGAAGAACGACAACAAACATCACCATGGAAAAAGTGCCTGTCTCTTGCTTTCTATTGGCAACTGTCCATTTCTCAGTGTAAAGCCCTGTCCTTTGTGCCTGAAAGCTAGTGTTAACCTCTGTCATCATTCTGTTTCACCCCAGTGCTTGTATGCAAGTGTGTATTTGCACACGCGTGTGTGAGTGAATCCTCTTGTATCGAACACCTTTCCCTTGCTTCTCCTAACATCATTCTCCTTGTAAATTGTCAGCAGCTTGCTCCCTGTGCCTCACCACATTCCCTTTAAACACCACCCGGTAAACCTCCCATAACATTGTCATCACGATGCACGTTCCTCTCACACGAACGTCAGTAATGTACAGATGTTGCGTGGCGAGGAAACAACCGAGCCGTGTTTAGTGTTCTAGTTTGTATTGCACAAGGTGAATATTTCCACGGCGCCGCATCACTACAAGTAGTTTTGTAAAGTAAACAAAATAAAGCTTTAAAATAGCAAGTGAATGCTAGGAAAATAAATGAGAAGAAAAAAAACAAAGTGTGGGGCTTATAGTTATCTTAAACTTATGCTGGCGATGAAAACCTTTTTTTTTTTTTTTTTTTTTTTTAAAGCTTTATTAGCTTAAAAGCAGGGTTGAGGACGGATGATGGAAAAGTCAAAATGATTAGGTATTATATATTCGTAAAGAAATACTATTCAGGTAAAATCCTTCCCAGGCCAGCTTCCTCCTAACCAGAGGAAGTGCATGTGTGCGCGCGTGTGTGTGCGTGCGCGTGTGTGTGTGAGAGAATCTGTGGAAAAGGCAAAGACCTCAGTCCTCAACTCTGCTTCTGCCTGTGCTGCATTTAAAGCCCTCGTTAGGCCTTTAGATAACGTACTGTATTAAAGAGACGCAAAGCTATCGCTCTCCTCTTTCTCATCCACTCATGTGAACACTGCTTGGATCTGACCACTCTTTTCTGTTCCTTCATGCATCCTGTAAGCAACAAGCGAAGGCTTAAGATGGAGTGTTAGACTTTTTAAAAGCGTTTATGATACAAGCAGATATCAGATAGTTAGAATGAACTAAGGGCAAAAGTGGACGAAACTGGTGTTATTCTTTAAAATGTTATCATTTTTGTTATACACTCAGAGACCATTTATTCGAATTATGTTTCTATATCACCTTTAACTCGATGTAGCGTTCTGATTATTTAATGATCAATGTTTTGAGTCTGAGGAACTTCTTGCTTCGACTCTGGTTTCTCATTGGCTGACACCACGTTAAAACACATCTGGCTTACTAATAACATGCATGATACCTTGGAGCCCACCCCAGTGATGCTTCATCATCGTTCAAGGACACATCCGTTATGTGGAGTTTTAACAGGAGATGGGCGGGGTTTCAATATTTGTGGGCCGGTGGCTTTCCTGCGCTTGCTATTTATGCGAACTAAGATCGAAACCTTCTTGAACCCTTTGCGTTTGTTTTCTGGTGATTAACCTACTAATAATTTTGCATGCGTCTGATTTATTCGTTTAAACTCTTCTAAAATTGATCATTCTAATATCAATTATTTCTTTTCTTTTCATTTTGCAGTCAAGTTCAGCCCCTAGTTGAGCGTGGAAGTCACCATTCCATTATGCTGATAAATTCATTCTGCGTTTAGCCCAAAGGAAATCCACTGGAAGAGAAAAATCTCATTTTAGAAATAAAAAAATAGTAAAAAAAATATATATTTTTTTACATTTTACTTACAATCTATTAATTCTCACAGGAAGTATTTGAAAATGAATACAAACTAAATCCAACATGGTTAAAATGGCTTTATTACTCTCTCTCTCTCTCTCTCTCTCTATATATATATATATATATATATATAATATATATAATCAGTTTAATAGGCAGTCCGTACAAGATTAGCACATTTTTTAATAAAAGAGAAAAAAACATTTTTGTTGATCTTTGCGGCCAAAAATGTTTGAGGTTTTACGGAGTTTACTTGATTTTGCGTTCATTTCTGCGAATTCTGGAGGGACTGAATAGGAAGCCAGCGCTCACAAATAATATAACTTCGCCTATAAGAATTTCGAATTCCGAATAAATTGGAAAACAAAAGAAAGGTGTTAAAGAGAAACGATCCTGCATCGAGTAGTTATCTTTTTTTTTGTTGTTTTTTTTTGTAAACTGTGCACTTTTAATATAGATATATCACTTTCATTATTAATCTAGGGTTAGGTTTGTAGTGTTTTGGTTTGTGAGTCAGTTCAAGTATATTGTATACTTTACAAATATATTGATAGTAATCGTTTTTATTCTGTTGTTGTTCCATATATGCATTCTGTATGCAAAGAACAGAGATCAACTCACATATCCAAAACTACTCACACTGCAAGCCAGTCCTATTGTATTCTGTGAAATGAATCCATGAGCATATTATCATTTATCATTTTTTTTATAATCACTCGCTCATGTCGTTTGTTGTTTTTGTTGGGTTTTTTTTTTTTTTTTCCTCTCCATGTTTGTTCTGCCATATTCTAAAAACAAAATCCCGGGTGGTCAGATGCTGGGCTTTTTTGTCTATTTATTATTCTTAGGAATAGTTCAAAGTGAACATGGAGAAACGTGATGATATTTTTGGCTTAACACAGTAAAGCGCGCTTCAGAAAGAACCAAATCTACAGCAGACGATGTGGAAACGTTTCGGTTTTCTAGCGCCGCTTTACTCAAGCTTTCTGCGGATCGCCGATTTCACTAATTCTCTGCAAGCATAAAAATGAATTCCAAATTGGAATGGTCTCATTCTCTCTTTATTTATCGTGCCAAGTCTCGGTACACTGTTTTACGTTTGATACGAGAATAAATAAAAGAAGAAAAAAAAAACTGGAATGGAGATCAGAAAGAAGAGAATTGCTCCATTGGGTGTGATTTTTGAATTGCTCCCACTTTCATGCCCTCCATTTGAGTTGACTTTGTTTGTTGTTTTTTTTTTTGGTTGGGTGGTTTTGCTCTTCATTCTGACCAGTAGTGCCTTTCATTGTTTCAAGAGAGAATTATAGTCTAGGTTTTAATTTTTCTAGTTGTTTCCCCTCTCCTGAAGGCAAGAGGATTGAGCAAGATTTCTTCCTTCAGAGGATGCTTAGAAGCAGCAATAAGTGCAAAAGACACACAATCAGTTTTGCGAGCGTGTGTTTTGTTAGACATTAGGTCAATGAAATTGCAGGGAATTCTTGAGATCAGTGACCCCATTATCAAATTCAGGGGTTTTAGCAAAAGGTCTTTTTTTTAAATCAAGTGATGGGAATCAGAATTCATCCTATTTGCCTCATAATGGGAAAAAAAAAAAAAAGACAGACACCACACAGTAGTGTGGTGTTTGCAGGTGGAGACTGGTGTAACTATAGCTTTGTTTGGTGAAGGTAAAGTGGTATTCATAGTATTGTTGACAAATGAGTGAACTCGTGTCCTCCTTTTGTCCAATTTATGTTTTTTAAATCTTTTTTTTGTTTGTTTGTTTTAACATTCTTTAAGCATTGTGATTTCAGGAAACAGAAAACATTTTGCATCAACAAGCGTGAATAGTGCCATGAAAGTCACAACCGGTTTGTTGAGGCAGAAAAACCCAATTAATGTGTTTTGGGAAGTGAGCGCAAAAAAAAAAAAAGGTCAATTAAGTGCAATTCAAACTGCTGATTTACAAAGCAAATGAGCTTTTCTGTTTGCTGGAAGCGATAGTGTTGTTATTCAGCTTGCTGATAACTTTATACAGTCATATTTCGTTCAGTATTGATCCGCGAGGAGAGTTTGATACCTTTATATAAAAAAAAAATAATAATAATGACTTCATCCATATGTTGGTATTTATTTGAAACGTTTTACAGTACTGTTATCAATAATGTGCATTATGATTGGTTAGTGGTGGAACATGTCAGATGCATGTCATTCTTCAGCTATGGAACTTTTACACAGAACGGAAAACAAACCGCTTGAAACAGGTTCAAAATGAAAAAGAAGGGAAGGGGGGGGGATTTAAATCAATAAAAGAAATGTGTTTAGCTATTAAGTGACATATTACTGCTGAACTAACTCAGAAAAAGTGTTTTTGTTTTCCTTAGAGGGATACTCGTCTGTGTAAAGGTAGTCATGCTGGTTTAAAAATCAATAAAAAAGGACTAAAATGTTGGTCAGTTTTCTGGTTTTATTTCCCTGTTTCCTGTTTATGGCTTTGAGAGATTCCGACTGCTGTGATTGGTTCAATTCGGTGTCCAATATAGAAGCACCTTTTGTTTCCAAGCTGCACAGATAGGGGGTTTCCCAGTGAAAGATGGTGACCTCATCATATCTCTCTCTCTCTCTCACAACACACACACACACACACAGAGTCAAAAGATTAAGCACTCAATATTTAAACAGTGGATTACACCCAGTGCATTGGGAGCTTGATCTCTTCCAGAATTGGATGCACATTTCCCAGTTTCACAGGTTTTAAGGAGCAAGGAGTGAGATTTGGATTGCATGGATGAGATTTTGGACAAACTGCCAAAAAATCTGTAGATCACACATAAACAAAAGGACTTGTACTGTGCCATTCCTTGCTGCTGAGGTGACACCCTCAAGCCTCCTTTATGTACCTTTTGTGTGTATCTTTTACCTAAAAAGGTGCATATAGTGTAGATTTAAAGCTTTACCCTAAAAAGTCCAGATCCATGTTTCCAGGCGTTAGATGCATATTATAGATACAAAAGAGAAAGATGCCACTCCAGTAACAAGAAAAGGTTGATTTTAGTACCCTTTTTTTTCTGAGAAGTGGACAGGCTTGGCACTAGCTCTAAGGAGCCCTATTCATTTGAAGCATCAATAGGTGCTCATGGAAGAGGTGGGTCTCTAGCTGTTTTTTGAAGATAGTGGCGGATTTTGCGGTCCGGATTGAGGTTGGAAGTTCATTCCACCACTGAGGGACAGTTAGTGTGAAGGTTCTGGAAAGGGACCTTGAGCCACGCCTGAGTAGGTACTACTAAGCGTCGGTCATTAATCGATTTATTTATTCATTTATTTTACTGTGATCCACACAAAAATCGAGTTTGTGACATGGCCAGAGCAATCCTCAGACCTAAACCCCTTTGAAAATGTGTGGGGTGAGCTGAATAGACGCATGCACGATAGAGGACCCTCAAAATATATCCCACAGTATATTAAAGGAAGAACATTTATACGAATAGGGATCTCTAGGAGTTTAGTTCTTCCTTATTTGTATAAATGTTCTTCCTTTAATATACTCTGGGATATATTGTGAGAATATGTAAAATAATAATAATTGTCAAAAGTTAACATTTGTGCTGTAAAATTTTACAAATATCATCGTGAGATCCTGTCACCTAGGTTATTAACCATGTACTTTCTGTACTATAGAATACTATTTCTGACCGCACCAACTGAAATCATATAAAATCTACAGTCTGTGTTTAAATAACATGTTTAGGACCTGCTACCCGCTTGAGTTCAGTATAGTTGCTCGATCTGTGCCTTTAGCATTTTTCATATAAACTAGGAAGAGACAGATCTATTATGTGCCAACTTGACCAAATAGCTTAATTTTGTCAAAAACGATTTTATACCTATTGCTACTCGAACATTTCTTGACCGACATTTTGGGGCCATTCAAATAATCTCCTCAGACTCTGCTAGTAAAGGCTTTAAACCACAACACGGGCCCCGTCATCAATGACCAAAAAAAAAAAAAAAAAAGCTTGTACATGTTTTTTCTGCTCCATTGTATTTCAGGTTGAAGGTCTGTGCCAAAAATCTAGAGCTGTTTACTTCCTCTCACTTCCTGTGAGTCTTGGGGGACCGTGCATATACAGAATGTTGATTTCGTTTGACAAAAATGATTTGCCTTTCACACCCTTCAAACAATCACCAAAATACATCAATACAGACTGGTGCATAAATATTTGGTTTATCACAATATATTGGAGTTGAAATTAAATAATGATTATGAGCTCAAAGTGCAGACTTCCAGCTTTAATTTGACGGGCATTTACCTCCAAATCAGGTGAAAATTATAGGAAATACCTCACTTTATATATACAGTGCTGTGAAAAAGTATTTGCTCCACCCTTCTGTTTTTGTGTACATCTCGGTACTAAATTGGTTCAGAAATTAAAACAAAATTTAAGATAAAAACAAAGGCAACCTGAGTGAACACAAAATAGTTTTTAAATGATAACTGTTTTGTTTCAATAAATAACATTATGTGTTAAAATGTATTTGCCCCTGTAGTTACTAATTCCCCAAATCTATGAGTCTGCATCAATAATGGGGTTCAGCTGGATTAGACGCAACCAGGCCTGATTACTGCAAACCCTGTTCAATCACATCAATTTTCCATAGCATGAAGTTGTTAAAAGTTTTTACCCAGTAACACATTATGCCAAAGTTGAAAGAAATTCCAGAAATGATGAAGAAGAAGGTGATTGAAATACTGTACAACAGTCTGGGAAGGGTTACAAGGCTATTTCAAAGGCTCTGGGACTCTAAAGAACTACAGTGAGAGCCATTATCTCCAAATGGAAAAACTCTGCACAGTAGTGAACCTTCCCAGAAGTGGCCGACCTTCCAAAATTCCTCCAAGAGCACAGCAGCGAGTCAAGTCACAAAGGAGCCAAGGACATCATCAAAGGAGCTACAGGCCTGTCTTACATCAATAAAGGTCACTGTTCATGACTCCACTATCAGAAAGACACTGGGCAAAAGTGGCATCCATGGAAGAGTGGTGAGGTGAAAACCACTGCTGACCCAGAAGAACATTAAGGCTCGTCTGAATTTTGCCAAAACACACCTTGATGATCCTCAAACCTTTTGGGAGAATGTTCTGTGGTCAAAACTGGAACTTGCAATAAATGAGGAAACATGAATCCTGCTCTCTACCAGAAAGTCCTAAAGGAGAATGTCCTGTCTTCAGTCTGTAAGTTGACACTCAAGCGTAACTGGATTATGCAGCAAGACAATGATCCGAAGCATGCCTAGTCCTAGTCCTAGAAGTAAGTGAAAGACTGATTTCCAATTATTGTTAGCATTTGGTTGCAGTTATTGCTGCTAAAGGTGGCACAAACAGTTTAAGGGGGCAATTAGTTTTCCACATTGGTGATAGGTGTTTTGCTTCTATAAAAAATAAATAAACAAAAACATGTATCGTGTTTACTCGGGTCGCCATTGTTTTATGTTGTATTTCGTTTGAAGATGTAAAACTATTTACTATGAGATGCAGTATACACAAAACCAGAAGAAATCTAATACTTTTTCACATCACTGTATGCTCACCCCTTTTTGAGGAACCAAGAGGAGTTGGACAATAAGCTCTAGATTTGAGGTCTTGAAGTGTCGTATTTGTATTTGGAATCTGTTGCTGTTAACTCTCAATATAAAGTCCAAAGCACTGTCACTGCCAGGGAAGCAAGCCATGATTATGCTGAAAAATCCAAACCAAACCCATGAGAGAGAGCAAAAAACGATGTGGCCAAATCAAATTGGTACATTCTTACAAAGAAAGAACACCCGGGTGAGCTCAGGAACACCAAAAGGCCTGGAGGAGCGTAGAAAACAAATTTGAAGAATTCTTTCTCTGGTGAAGAAAAACCCTTCACAATAGTTGGCCAGATCAAGAACACCTTCCAGGAGCTAGGCGTATCTATGTCGAAGTCAACAAGCAAGAGAAGACTTCACCAGAATTTCAAAAATAGACCAGATTATAGTTTGCTTAAAAAAAAACTTAAAAGCCAGTACAATTATGGAACACCATCCTTTAGACAGAGGACACAAAGGTCAACTTGTACCAGAATGATGGGAGGAGAAGAATATGGAGAAGGGAAGGAACTGCTCCTAGTGAATGGCTGCCAATGGAGCTGGATCCCTTGCAGCAGGGTGAATGCTGAAGTGTACTGTACGGGGCTATATTACTTGCTCACATTGAGGCAAATGCTTCAAAACTCATTGGAGGGTGCTTCAATGATCTGAAGCATACTTCGAAAGCAACCCAAGATTTTTATGGTAAAGAAATGGAATGTTCTGCAGTTCTGAATCCAATTAAGAATCCAGCTGAAGGTAAAATGCCCCCAAAACAAGCAGGAACTGAAGACAGCTGCAGTGAAGGCCTGACAGAGCATCACCAGGGAAGAAACGCGGTGTCTGATGATGTCTGTGGGTTCCAGAAAGGTATTAAGAATGACAATTTCATTCATGATTATATTAGTTTGTCCAATGTTAGTTTGTCCACATTATAAAAAGTGAAGTAATTCCTGCAGCATTCACCCAATTTGGATGTAAATACCCCTAAATGAAACTGAGCATGTGCCCTTTTCAGCTCATACACATTATTTAATTTCTCTGACGTACTGTGCTAGACTGCTAAAATAACATTCAATTGGTTAATATTCAAATATTTATGGACCTGTCTGCATACATGTTTAGTTTCCCACACTGACTGATGTGCAACCATGATCATCTAGCCTTATTGAAGCATTAAATATGACCCGGAAATTGTAGATAGTAAAATGGGTTTCTGGTTTCATAAAGTTTCCAATGTTTTCTAAATACTCGAAAATTCTAGAACAGTGAGGAGTGGGTCCATAACGATAAATATTCTTTTTATATTCTTTTTATATTTACGTGTATGTGATATACAAACACTGCGGTATCATACTGATGTTTCATTTATGATTGTTAAGATTTTTAATGGACACTCTCCAGAACATACGTTTTCAGTACGTGTGGTAGCTCTTGAATCTGCAAATGAAGCATAATTCTTCATGCTAGCATCTCAAAACTCCCCAATTTTTTATGCGTTACATCATCCATCTCCTCCCTATAAAGGGCCCTTTGAGTTCTTCCCCTGCAGATCATTGAACCCAAACTAGGCCGAGTGTCTGCTGCCGGAAAAGAAAGAATAAAGTCAAGTGTTACTCTATAGCGCCTAAAGCTACAAAGCTGATCGATTACACTTACACACGTGTGTGTGTAATACAAAGACTTCTCTTTTTCAGTTTATCATATCATATGATGGTCAGCATACATGGAGCCTGGGGTCTCTCAGAGTACACACTACAGACACTGAACATAAAAACCCAAGCAATACGATAAAACCATTACAAGCAAACACATTTGGAAAGTCACTGATTTATTAATGTCAGTACATGTTGTTCTTGAAGCAGATTTTCAAATAGCTGCTCCTGGACTATGTTTGGTGAAATCTGAAATAAAACTGGATTGATATCCTCCTAGAACATTTTAATTTGCAGACACCACTGCAAAACGCCACAGCAGTAAAAATTCAACACCAACAAAAAGAGAATGCAGGAAGACTGAACATAATGAGGAAAAGCTAGCCTCACCATAAACACTGTATGGGCTAATGTTTGTGGTCACCTGACTATTACAGCCATAATAATTTCCACTCTTCTGGGAAGGCTGTCCAGTAAATTTTGGAACATGGCTGTGGGATTTGTGGTCAGGCACTGATGTTGGGTGAAAAGGCCTGGGGTATAGTCAGCATTCCAGTTAATCCCAAACATGTTCAATGGGGTTGAGATCAGGGCTCTGTGTAGGCCACTCGGGTTCTTCCACTTCACCCTATGACAGACCTCGCTTTATGCACAGGGGCATTGTCATGATGGAATCTGTTTAGGTCTCTTAGTTCCAGTGAAGAGAAATTGTAATACTACAACACACAAATACGTTCTAAAAAATTGCTTGCCTCGAACAGTTTGGCGAAGAACCACATATGGTTGTGATGATCAGGTGTCCGCATACCTTTGGCCATATAGTATATAAACATAGTCATGACTATAATCTAGAATTTAAAAAATGCCAGACATTTATTCTTATCAGACATCAGTAATAAAAAAAAACTCAATGATTTCTATGACCTATTTGTCTCTCAAATCCCTCAACACAGTACACTTTGCTTCCTCTGGTATTCAGTTAATGGATCTTGTATAGTAGCACTACTTGTATTGTTCCCTGCTTGATATATCGCTTTGCTTATTTGTAAGTCGCTTTGGATAAAAGCGTCTGCCAAGTGAATAAATGTAAATGTAAATATCAGACAGACCACAAAAACCTCCCTGTCAACTAATGAAACAAAGCCACACATAGTACCATAAAGTAAAAACCTAGTTATTACGTCTCACTTGCGTAACTGCCGTTTACTGCAAAAGGACAGCGTATAGCTCTTACAACCATCCACCTGATCCCTTGATGCCTTGATGCCACTTGCTGTTAAAAAAAAATCAGTGGTTCAGCGGCGTAGAAAGGACAATCTACAGATAGTTAATGGTTCACTGCTCACTGGCATCTTCCCAGACTTATTGAAAACTACAGTGATTAAGTGCCTCTTTAAAAAAAAAAAAAAAAAAAGAACAATTAGACCAATTTTAGACGAACAAAAAAGATAAACCCATTTCAAGCCTTCCATAGAAATACTCAAACGAGCCAGTCTGGCACAGGCAAAATCACCTCACATTTTTCCCCCCATTCAGATTTTTGAACCCTAACTGTAGCTCTTGACCTGTATCCGCATATCGATCGTGTATATAAACGTAATTGAAAATGTGATTCATCGGACCAATCCACCTTCTTCCATTGCTCCATGGTCCAGTTCTGATGCTCATGCCCATTGTAGGTGTAGGGGTCAGCAGCGACACTCTGACCGGTCTGCAGCTACGCAGCCCCATACGCCGCATACTTACATGCAATGTGTCGATGTACTAACACCTTTCTATCATAGCCAGCATGAGCTTTTTCAGCAATTTGTGCTGCAGTAGCTCTTCTGTGGGATCGGACCAGACGGGCTAGCCTTCGCTGCTCATGCGCATCAATGTGCTGGTTCACTGGTTGCCCATCCTTGGACCACTTTTGCTAGGTACTAAACCACTGCATACCGAGAAGACCCCACAAGACGTGCTGTTTTGGAGATGTTCTGCCTCAGTCATCTAGCCATCATAATTTGTCCCTTGTCAAAGTTGCTCAGACCCTTACGCTTGTCTGTTTTTCCTGCTTCCAACACATCAACTTCGAGAACTGACTATTCGCTTGCTGCCTAATATATCCCGACAGGTGCTACTGTAATAAGATATTCAATGTTATTCACTTCACCTGTCAGAGGTTTTACTGTATATGTATATACATGCAAAATGTTCCTGCTTAAAGCGACAATAAACGTTTTTATTAATTGTGTAGCTCGTTGCCATCTTCAGAGACAAAGAAAAACTTCTTTATTAAACGTTTGCTTGCGGTTTCTTATCAAAATGCTGTTTTGTCTGACCGTAGATATAAAAAGTGGTTTATTTGAAACTGACTTATTAAAACACAAATGTACGTGCAACCTGTCTGTACACTAAGCGAGTAATCTTAAATTTCATATCATTAAACTTCCCTAACTTATTTGTAGAATGCGTTGACATTATGATATCATGTATGAAAAGATAGCAGTTGTACTTGTTTGTTGACAACATTTAACCAAGACACTGCATTCAGGGACACTCTTTAGTCAACAAAAAGTAAACAAAGTGCTTACAAGACAAGCAGTTGACATGTGTTTGGACATACCGTAGTTTTCTTAATTGGAGCAAGAGTTCTGTCTGCATTATTAGTATTATTATTTTTTCTTTCTTGAGGAAAAAAAAGAGAAGAGTTTTATGTTCTGAATATCTAAGTAGAATTATTCCATACTGACTAACATACGAACCAGATGGTGTTAGTTAGAGGAGAACCAAAAATGGGCAACTGACCAAAGAAGAGAGTTAATTAACCAAGCCGTTATTGTGTAGTTTGAGTAGTGACATGTGTGAGGCACGTGTGCCGACTGAAGAGCATCAATGAGGCGTAACTAAGTTAACCTCCTCCTGCCCCCAGGGAGGCTTTGGCAGAGCCCTCATAAACTATTCTGTTGACATTTGGTAAGTAGCTACTTTAGAATTTTGTGCAGGTGCAGATCTGGTTTCAGTTACACATGGGTGAACCTACTGTGATAGTTGAACACAAAACTTAAACATATGTATGTGTGTGAGAGACAGGCAAAAGCAATCATCACTTGTTAAGAGGTTGATAATATTCAGCCATTTATCTTCGGTGGATCTGGAGCCGATCCTGGGAACACTGGGCATGACTTGGGAATACATCCTGGATAGCATGCCAGTCCATCTTAGGACACACTCACACCTAGGGGCATTTTAGAGTTGCCAGTCCACCTATGGGCATGTTTTGGGGAGGTTAGAGGAAACTGGAGATCACAAAAGAAACCTACATGGGCATTGGGAGAACATGTGGAACTCCACAGAAACAGAAATCCGAGCTCAGGATTAAACCAGATACACTGGTGCTGTGACATGGCAGCATTACCCACTTCTAGTGTCCGTCTTGGAGAATATTTTAAGTAATATTAGCACCAAGCCAAGGTGGTACAGTATATTGGGGTTCACCAATTCCACTCTTTCCATTCTCAATATAACATACTGTTTTCTGAGGGTACTGGTAGGAAGCACCGCAGTGCTCAGAGCCACAGGCAAGTCCATGCCATTCCATGTCTGTTCTGTAGCAACACTTCCTGGTGCAATAGAAGTGTTCATATTAGAGGTATTCCTATCCATCTATCCATCCATTAGACACTGGGGAGCCTGGAGCTTATCCCAGTAAACTTAGGGTACAGGCTAGATGGGGTTCCATCCCATCGCAGGGCACAATCGCAACCCCCATTTACACACTATGGACAACGAAGAAATGCCAATCCGCCTACAACACACGCCTTTGGACTGACGGAGGAAACTGGAGTACCCAGAGGAAACACCCGAAGCACAGGGAGAACTTGCAAACTCCACACACACAGGGCAGAGGTGGGATTCAAAGCCCCAAACCTGGAGGTGTGAGGCAAACTTGCTAACCACTAGGCCACAGATCAGAAAATATGATCTCATTTAATACCAGTATTAAAGACCACTATTTGTTTAAATACTGATATGCAGTATCTGATCAATACATTTCATATATAAGGTTTCCTTTGGGTTCAATGTGTTAATCTAACCTCCCCAAAAAGGAAAGCCTTGCTGCACAACAAAAAGTCCAAATGAGGTGGAGCTGGACCTGATTCAGCGACTTCTCCCTTGGGTGGAGTCAAGCTAAAAGTTCAGGGAGTGGAGAAAACCCAGTGTGTTATTGTGTGGTTTAGGGTTAGGCATTAGGGTTAGGCTTATAGGAGGAGTTGGATCAGATCCAGCTTCACCCCTCAGGACTTTTGGCTCTGCAACACGCCAGATGGTACTCTAAATTGTCAGGTGTAAATGCAAGTGTGAAGGTACAATATGTGTGTGTATACATGGTGCCCACATCTGAAAAACAAAAACAATAGAAACCCTCTTTGAATTTGTAATGGTTTTAATTGTTATAGTGGGAATTGTATTTGAACCTGTGGGTCTCCACTGATAATTGGTTGCCTTGTATTGGTGGCATGTAATGTCTAGTGGATACCAGTAAGGATGCATAATGGCAATGTTTTTAATGGTTAGCAAGTGGTTTGTAATGGTATTTTTAGTGGAATCCATTAGAATATGATAGTTTCTATTTCCCTCAGCAGGGCAAGATAAGCAATTACTGGAGATGAATGAATGAATGCATCCACCAATATTTAGTTTTTATAATGTGATTCTGTGTAAAACTGCTTAAAAAGGTGCAGAGTCACCGAGAGAGAGAGAGAGAGAGAGAGAGAGAGCGGGGGGTTCCGAGAGAAAGGGGGAGGGGGGGAGAGGGGGGAAAGAGAGGTGGGGGGGAGGTGTGGGGGAGGAGGGGAAGAGAGATGGGGGAGGGAGAGAGAGGGGAGATAGGAGTGGTAGAGAGAGAGAGGGAGAGAGATGGGGGAGGGGGGGAGAGAGATGGGGGAGGGGAGGGAGAGAGAGAGAGAGAGGGAGATAGGGAGTGGTAGAGAGAGAGAGGGGGGAGAGGGGGAGAGAGAGGGGGGGGGGGAGAGGGGGGAGAGAGAGGGGGAGGGGGGGGAGGAGGGGGGAGATAGGATGAGAGAGAGAGAGAGAGAGAGAGAGAGGGGGGAGATGGGGGGGATAGGGAGGGAGAGAGAGAGAGAGAGAGAGAGGGGAGAGATGAGGAGTGAGAGAGAGAGAGAGAGAGAGAGAGAGAGAGAGGAGAGATAGGAGGAGAGAGAGAGAGAGAGGAGAGAGGGGGTGAGATAGGAGAGAGAGAGAGAGAGGAGAGATAGGAGTGAGAGAGAGAGAGAGGGAGGAGAGAGAGGGGTGAGAGATAGGGTGAGAGAGGGAGAGAGAGAGAGGAGGAGAGGAGAGGAGAGAGGAGAGAGAGAGAGAGAGGAGAGAGGGGGGAGAGGGGGGAGAGAGAGGGGGGGAGAGGGGGAGAGAGAGGGGGGGAGAGGGGAGAGAGAGGGGGGAGAGGGGAGAGAGGGGGGGAGGGGGGAGTGAGAGGGGGGGAGAGGAGTGAGAGAGAGAGAGAGAGAGGGGGGGGAGATGGGGAGAGGGAGGGAGAGAGAGAGAGAGGGAGAGATAGGAGTGAGAGAGAGAGAGAGAGAGAGAGAGAGAGAGAGAGGAGAGAGGAGAAGAGAGAGAGAGGAGAGAGAGGGGTGAGATAGGAGAGAGAGAGAGAGAGAGATAGGAGGAGAGAGAGAGAGAGAGGAGGAGAGAGGAGAGAGGGGTGAGATAGGAGGAGAGAGAGAGAGAGAGAGAGAGAGAGAGAGAGAGGAGAGAGAGGAGAGAGAGAGAGAGGAGAGGAGAGGGAGGAGAGAGAGAGAGAGGAGTGAGAGATAGGAGGAGAGAGAGAGAGAGAGAGGAGTGAGAGATAGGAGTGAGAGAGAGAGAGAGAGAGAGAGGGAGGAGAGAGAGAGGAGAGAGAGGGGTGAGAGATAGGAGTGAGAGAGAGAGAGAGAGAGAGAGAGAGGAGGAGAGAGAGTAGAGATAGGAGAGAGAGAGGGAGGAGAGAGAGAGGAGAGAGAGGGGTGAGAGATAGGAGGAGTGAGAGAGAGAGAGAGAGAGAGAGAGAGAGAGAGGAGAGAGAGAGAGAGAGAGCGCGCGCAGTCTCTACAGGAAACCGGACGGAGCCGGGGGAAGGACTGAATGGATCGATGCGCATATTAAAGAAAGGAAGAAGGGTCTTTACTCTGGAGCGGATTTAGTCCGCAGTTTTTTCTCCGTGCATCAGCGCGTCTCTCCTCTACAGCGGGCCGAGAGTGTGGAACAAATGGAGAAAACAAACAGGAAAGTTTGACGTGTATTCCTTCCTGAAACCGAGCGGGGAAAAGTGTCAAACATTACTGCTTCATGATAGAAGAGAGTTCGCTCGGAAAGATGCAGGGAATCCCAGCACCCGGTGAGTGGGGGTTTTGTTTGTTTGTTTGTTTGTTTGTTTACACAATTTAGCAACATTTCCGCACGTGCGCATTACAGCGTGCCTTTACACGCCAGTGCACGTGTTTACTCTAAAGCTGCGTCCATCAGCTGTTGTTCTATCTCCATTTCATTTACGGTCCTAAACTGAGCTCTGCTAGGATAATGACACTAAATCATCTGTAGTGGAGATAATGTTGGAGTGAATGGTGTCGCCGGGGGAAGGCTCTTATTCACTGGTTTTTAAAGCCCTCAAACAACTTTTGTCTCGACCATTTGTATCATTTTTAGTCTCTACGTTGTTACTAATGAGCGTTTTGTCCTTAATAAAGGGAAGTTTCAAAGAGACAAGGCCAGTAGAGAAGTGTGTGGCTGCTGTGGTCAACTGATGTTCTTTCACAAGCAGTAAAGCAGATAAAAGTGCACTGTGTTCCACTCCTGTGTGACGAGCCCAGGCGTCAGTGAGCTCCTTCAGTGTGACGAGCCCGCGTCAGTGAGCTCCTTCAGTGTGACGAGCCCGGGCGTCAGTGAGCTCCTTCAGTGTGACGAGCCCGGGCGTCAGTGAGCTCCTTCAGTGTGACGAGCCCGGGCGTCAGTGAGCTCCTTCAGTGTGACGAGCCCGCGTCAGTGAGCTCCTTCAGTGTGACGAGCCCGGGCGTGCTCGGTGGTCCTTTTTTTGAGTGAGCCCTGTGGCCGGCGGTGAGCCCTTCATGTACGAGCCGGGCAACGGTGAGCTCCTTCAGTGTGACGAGCCCGGGCGTCAGTGAGCTCCTTCAGTGTGACGAGCCTGCGTCAGTGAGCTCCTTGAGTGTGACGAGCCCGGGCGTCAGTGAGCACCTTCAGTGTGACGAGCCCGCGTCAGTGAGCACCTTCAGTGTGTAATAATCATAAAGACTTGAGTACTACATTACCCGAAAAAAGTCTCTCTTGGATTCATTTTAGTTGAATGCTGGCTTTGTACTCGATCTTTGTTCTCAGTTACTCCATCTGTATTCAGAAAGTGTTATGACCTGCATGATGAAAACAGCTGCTTATGGCTTTGATGACGACACTGTTGGCGTAATTGCGAATGATGGAATGGTATACCAGCGGTTCTTAACCTTGGGGTCGAAATGGTAGAAGGGGGTGTTGTGGGAAAACTTTTATTTAAAACGAGTGTACACAAAGGTTCGCAAAGAAGCCGCTGGCGGATTTCGGCCTAGCTGTGCATGCCTACTACAGAGAACTGAGTGACATGGCATTGAAAAATAACTCTCCCATTCACATTCCACTTGTCTAGCAGACTCTGTAATTTCTTACCAATTCCCGTTTTTAATGCTTTTATTTATTTTTGCTATAAAGCATCACATAAAATCACACCCATCTAACTTGGAGGGATGCCCAGTGGCTGTACTATCCTGCCTTAGGTTGCCCCTGGGAATCACACACTGGTATCTGTTAACTGAATGGTACCCAATCACACCTCCATCCATGAAGCGCCATCAGTATCCAGAAACCCTGTATACACTCATTTACTCCAGGTGTGAGATAATTGACTATAATAGACAGTGCAAGCGCGGCTGTGTAAATGTCCTGTACGGTCTCCTTTTCTCTTGTCGTCTCTTCCATAAGTATAGACATGTCTGAAGGAACTGCTTGCCTACAAGTACCTCGAGTCAGTTCTTTCTTTCTCCGTTCCTGTTTAATCATCTCTTGGATTGGATAGTTGTTCATTCCTGTAGCTCCTCTAAAACTGGCCACCGTTGCCTTCTTGAACCATTCAACGACCAGTGAAGACCATTCTGAGAGGTTCACAAGGACAGGAACATGGACTCACTACTACAGTTCTCTTGATTGGGCTTTGTGTTGATGGAATTTGAAAAGCACATGCAAACAGAAAGAGTTGCCCTTTCTTTATACCCATGTAGACATAACCTTGCAAACAACACATCATAATATTCCATTAGAACCTTCCAAATGCATTGTTTCCATTCTTAGTTGGGGTTTATGAGAAGGAACAACCGTGGACAGAGCACCAGAATCTCCAAGGCAGTTGTTACGTCTGCAACATTTACAACTGACTGTTCATAGCCGTCTTGTGACAGAAGATGCGACTTGATGCATAGATGCTTGAGATGCCTTTCATCATAGTATGACTGCTTAAGTAGGATTAGGGTCTCTTTTGTCATTCTAATTTTCTCAATCTTTAGTGGCTTATTCCAAAGCATCATGTTTGGATGAGACTGATCATCTCTTTCCAGAAATCATGTCTATCAGGACAGTGATCTGACTTGTAACCACAGGATCGGCTTGAGTCAACTTTTCTTTCCCTCAAAAGAATTTTTCAGCATAAATTGATATGCAGCTTCTGGTAGATCACTTGATAACCTTTCAGTAAACTATTTCTGAAAGGTTGCAACTATTTCTCACGAACATCACTTTCTACGCAGCAACAGCTCCACGGTGTACTTTCCTCTTGTTGATTTCCAACCGGGATCTAGACAACAGGGCTCATCCACGGCATTCTCATGCACATCATACATACCATGTGAACCATGCTTGGTGATGTATTGAACAATCAGATTCTCCGTTATTAAATGCTTACACAATATAGTTTATGATTCAACAGTGTATGACTCCTCGTGACGCGTTTCATAAAGTCGATTCTGTAAATCAGATCACTTATTTGACTTTGGTTTTGAACACAATTGGGGGGAAAAAAACAAAAAAAAAACGTTTGCAGCCTTCAAATTCAAACCTATTTCGGAATGCTTCGCCTGCGTGAAGTTTACGCGCTCACTCTAGTATTGTTTCATTGAAACGTTTTACCCACCGTCTATTAGGCATAAACCACACTACTTTGGGTTTCTGTTATAATGTAAACGGGGAAACCAAAAACACGTAGCCACAGTGAGTCAGGCCAAACCACACTACTTCAGGTTTAGTAGTTTTACACTTAAACTGAAACATGCTGCATTGTGTTGTAGTGAACCCGAGAAGTTTCAGTTACTTTAGATACTTAATTTGAACCACAGTAAACTGTGTTCACTAAAACACCAATGATTTTCAGTTACTTTACAAGCGAGCCGATAATTCTGGTAAGGTGCCGTTACCACAGGCTGATTCGGGTGCTTTAGATTCTTTTGTCAGAATTGCACAAAATTATCCTTGACCTATTCTTGGTACTAAATAAAGAATCTAATCGAAGTGTCCATGTCCTTGATACTCCTTTACAGTTGTGTGTGTGTTTTGGTTTTTTTTTTGAACAAGGAGGGTTTTTGAGACACCTGACCGTCACACCACTATGTGCTTTTTCAACATCCCAATCCAGATTGTGTCGAGTGTGGAGAGACAACTCCTAACTTATTGACTTGTAACAGGGTCTGTAATTCCCATGGGAAGCAGCGGTTCTTCATTAACAGTATGAGTGTACGCATGAGCAGGAAGTGATCAGTTGGAATTTTGGCAGGGATGAATGACCAGCGCGATGCAATGCCAAAGAAGCAGAGTGAGCAGTGTGCACGCATGTGTGTTCTCACACCTTTTTTTCCTGCTTTCTACCTCTTCTTTACTCATATTCTTTCTATCTGCTCACAGCACGGCAGTGTTTTTTTTTTTTTTTTTTTTTTAGCCCCCCCCCCACCCCAAGTATTATTCTGATTATGGTAACAAGCTTTGCTCAAGGTTGCAAACACACGCTGTAATCTAGTAACTGATTTATGTTAGGCCTGGGTGATTTATTGAATGACTGTTTGCACAAAATAGATCAAAGTATCTATTAGAATATATACAATCATGTAAAAAAAAAAAAAAAAGACACCCCATAGAATCTGTTGGCTTTTTTGACATATTTAGACAAGCAAACAGTGTTTGATCATGTTTGAAACAGTGCCTATTAATGACGTTGATATACTTTGCACTATAAAGTTCGAGAAGTCTCAATAGATGTGATATTCTTCTGTGGATAAAGTAAGTACACCCTTGGCCTCAGAAGTTAGTATTGCCCCCCTTTAGCAGAAATAACTTCTTGTAGGCGTTTTGAATAATTGTCCACCAGGCTTGCTGGAAATTGTGACCACTCTTCCATGCAATATTCTTTCAGTTGCAGGATGTTTGAGGGTTTTCTTGACTACGCCATTCCATAACCCTCCATTTCTTCTTTTTGAAGCATCCCTTGGTGGATTTGTTAGTCTGCTTAGGACCATTATCCTGTTGAAAGGTCCACATTCCGTTCAACTTCAACTTTCGGACAGATGACCTGCACATTATCTTCAAGCATTCTGTGATATGATGTAGAATGCATTGTTGAATCAATTAATGCTGTCAAGCTGTCCACTCATTGAGGCATCGAAGCAACCCCAAACCATAATATTTCCACCACTGTGCTTCACAGTGGGTATGAGGTGCTTCTCCTGAAAAGCTGTCTTTGGTCTGTGCCAAACATGTCTGCTGTTACTGGCCAAACAACTCTGATGTTCTGTCTGTCCAGAGAACATTATTCCAAAAGGCCTGGTCTTTGCCTACATGCTCATTGGCAAACTGTAGTCTTGTAAAGGCTTGTTCCTGGCACGCCTCCCATGCAGGTCAAATTTGTGCAATCTCTATTCTGATGGTAGAAGCATGCACTTTGACACCAATAGTTGAAAGACTTACTAGCAGCTCCTGTGATTAAATTTTGGGATTCTTGGAGACTTCTTTTTGCATCAGATGGTCTGCTCTTTTGGCTATTTTTTGTTTTTAAAATCTCCTTTTTTTTTTTTAAATATTTTTTTTTAATTTTTTTAAATAATTTCCTCCATTTTTCCCCCCTTTTCTTTTTTTTTTTTTAATCATAAAAACAAAAAAACAAAAAAAAAAAAAAAACCCCCCCCCCCCTTAAAAAAAAAAAAAAAAAAATATAAACAAAACTTTTTATAATTTTTTTTTTTTTTTTTTTATTTTTTTTAATTTTTTTTTTTTTTTTTTTTTTTTTTTTTTTTTTTTTTTTTTTTTTTTTTTTTTAAAAACTTTATTAATAGGCACGGTTTCAAACATGATCAAATGTTTGCTTGTCCCAATATAAAAACAAACAAACCAACAATTTCCATGGGGTGTACTTATTTTTTCACATGACTGTATATAACATCATTTATCATGGCTGTTAACTTCTGTTTTCTGATATGACATTGACGTGCAATTTTTTTATGCTTACATACCTTTCAGTGACTGGTGATTTTTAAAATATGGGAAGCATATTTTGTCAGTTGTTGAAGTATATATCTGTGTGTGTGTTCGTCTGTTGGTCTGGCCTCCTTTTTAACTCTCAGCCTTACCTCATAATAAACACATCAAAGGACTATTACAAAATCAGGTTCACAACATTAGCAGTGTCTGTTATATTGTTCCAAGAAGTTGCTAAGCTGCTACCCAAGCTAGCTAAATATGGAGATGCTCGATCGAATTGAGATCTGAGGAATTTGGAGGCCAAGTCAAACTCCTTGAACTCTTCATGTTCCTCAAACCATTCCTGTACAATTTTTGCAGTATGGCAGGGCGCGTTATCCTGCTGAAAGTGGCCTCTGCTATTAGGAAATACCGTTGCTATGAAGGGGTGTACTTGTTTAGCTAGGTGGTACATGTCAAAGTAACATCCACATGAATATCAGGACCCAAGGATTCCCAGCAGAACATTGCCCACAGCATCACACTTCCTCCACCGGCTTGCCTTCTTCCCATAGCGCATCCTGGTACGTCCCTTCCCGAGATAAGCAACAAACACCCACCCTGCCATCCAGGTGATATTAAAGAAAATGTTATTTATTAGACCAGGCCACCTTCTTCCATTGCTCCATGGTCCAGTTCTGATGCTCATGTGCCCATTTGTAGGTGTTTTCAGTGGTGGACAGGAGTCAGCATGGGCACTCTGACCGGTCTGCAGCTACACACCCCCATACACACCACTGCGTGTTCAGACACCTTTCTATCACAGCCAGCCTGAACTTCTTCAGCAGTTTGTGTTAGCGTAGCTCTTCCGTGAGATCAGACCAGACGGGCTAGCTTTCACTCCTCACTCACATCACTGCTCCTTTGGTGTCAATGCCCTGTCACCGGTTCCCCGGTTGTCCTTCCTAGGACCACTTTTGTTAGGTACTAACCACTGCAAGACCTGCCGTTTTGGAGGTGCTCTGACAGTCCTCTAGCCAGCACAATTCGGCGTTTGTCAAAGTAGCTCAGATGCTTACACCTGCACATTTTTCATGTTAACACCTCAACCTCGAGAACTGATTGGTTACTTGCTGTCTAATATATCAAACCCCTTCAAAGGTGCCTGTGTCACGAGATAATCAACGTTATTCACGTCACCTGTCACTGGTTTTTATGTTATTTCTGATCTGTGTGTTATAAATTCTTTTTTTTATTATTTATTTTTTTTTTTAACATTTTATTTTATTTTATTTTATTTTAGGAATGGATTTTTATGCACTTTTGTATACGACCACGAAAAAAACCCCAGGTTAAATGTATCTCAAAGGTCTTCAAAATGAACAGTACCCAGTTTTGGAAATCTTGTCTATTTTAGACAAATATTAAGAATGCTACTATTTCTTTAAATGTTCGCAGCTGTGTCCGAAGAAGTGTGTGTGCGTGGTGTGTGCAGCCTGGTAGAGTATTTATCTTCAGCGTTTATAACAGAAACTTTTGGCTGTGACTGATGTCACTGTACTATATACTTTTTTAAAAAATGTAAAAAAAAATTTATATCGTTAGAAATGAGAGAGGCTGAGAAGAAATATTTAGTAGCAAAGTGCAATAAGAATGGATGTGGAGAATATAAGTGTATATTTGTATATATTAGTGTTTCATACAGTGAACAGAGGATAAATGCATCACTTTCTTTCTTTTTGGCTCCATTTCTCTGTATCTCCGTCCCATACACACTTGGATTCATTCTTTTTTTCCTACACACACTCCACCAGCCTGTAACTCCTTTCTCTTGACAATAAAACTGAATCTCTTTTTATTGCTTTGGTTTTCATTCTGCCACTAGCAGAATTGTACTCTTTATTTCTGTGTCAAATGATTTCAATTTCAAATGACCATTGCTTTGAGTCGGAGCCTGATCTCTCTCTCTCTCTCTCTCTCTCTCTCTCTCTCTCTCTCTCTCTCTCTCTCTGTGTGTGTGTGTGTGTGAGAGAGAGGCCTTTTTTGGAAGAATCATGTTTTTTTTTTTTTGGTGTGTCCCCCCCGTCCCCCGTCCCCCCCACCTCGCTGGGTAAACGGAAGAAACAGAAGTTCTCTCCAGTACTTCTGTAGGCTGGACTCCTCGTCGGAGAGACAGTTAGTCTGTGAGAATGTGAGTGTGATTTGGAGAGAAAGCAATAGAAAGGGCAGTTTATTTCATAAGAACACAAGTGTCTTATTCATATCACCGATATAAAATACATTTATCATATGATCAAGAACAGCCTTACTGAATACTAGACTTCAGTGTGCTTGTCGGATGAAATGTGTCCATGAAGCGTTTCTGCTTTTGCGGAGTTCATTTGCAGTCAGCAGTCTCGTTGAACTTGGGCATGCAGTTGGCCTACAGCTTGAGCTTCAAGTTCGACCTGACGAGATTGACTTTAGGAGTTGATCATAAGAGACTCACTTTTTTGAGGACCAACATCTGACTGACTGACTGATGATCAACAGTGCTGTAATAAATAAAATAGTTGGGAACACAGTTCAAACTGCACAATAGATTCAAGACAGTAAAGTAAAACGTTTTTAAATATATATATATATAAATAACGTTGCAGCTTTCCAGCTCACTTGCCTCTTTATGTTTGGTTCACAGCCCGACACACACATGCACTCGGTTAACTCCTCAGCACGGGAGCGAGGGAGATCACATAAATATTTGTGCGAGAACAGGGCTCTGGTGTGCAACGTTATTCATTACCCATCTACTGCAGCTCTTCACCAAAAAAGCAGCTCCTTCCTTCCCACGGCAGACCCAGACTAAACCACACTCACACCTACTACCCAGAAAGAGTGAAAGACCCGCTTTGAAATCATTGACTTGGCTCTGCCTTGATAAGTTCCATGTAATTAGACCGGAGTTACGTGATCAAAATATTAAGCTTGAAACGAAGTGCATGCTTTCAAGTTGTCTGTCTGCATTATTAGGAGAAATTCACAGGTTCTAACACAATTTCTCTCTCTCTCGTGCTCACTCGCTCGCTCTTCCTCCGTTCCCCCCCTTCTTGCGGTCTCTCGCCCCCTCTCGTTGTTGTTCCAGGCTTCTTGGAAACTTGTTACAGTTCCCTTTTTTTTTTTTGGTGCAGGAATTATTATAACCCGAGATAGCCTTGATGAGGTTTTTGTCAGAAATGTAATTCATTACGTGAGAAAATACAGAAATTCTCACACACACACACACACACATACACACACATGTATATGTGTGTGTATATATATATGTGTGTGTATATATATATATATATATATATATATATATATATATATATATATATATATATATATATATATAATATAAAAAATTCCTTTACTGATGCGTTAATGCAGTAGGCAGAAAATAGGCATGTAATGGGCATGCACAATGAATATACACAAAATGCAGGGGGTCTAATACCTTTTCTGTGTACTTTGTGTATATTTGTGTGATCATTGTTCCGTGGAGCAGAGAGCGTGATTCAGCAGGCTGTGAGGGGCAGAACTTGAATCACGTTCACTTAGCTTTGAAGCAGTACTGTGGGGGCGAGCTGTTCCCAGTCTCCACCACGTTCTCCTGGCCTTAAGCGCCACTCAACCACAGCTAGTTTGGCTGAAATGATTTGGTCCAAGAGGTAGAACATGAGAGCACACACCTGACATTCTCATGTGTTCTGTACCATGTGTCAGTGTCTTTTTTTTGCCTTTTCTTTTTTTTCTTTCTTTAAAAAAAAAAAAAAACTGTTATAAAGAAGCTTTTTATAGGAAATGTTTGTTTTTGTATTCTCTCACTGTGCATTTTATGGAAAACAGTCCTTTTTATTTGCCCGTTTTCTTTCTTTCTGAACTTTCTGTAAAAAAAAAAAAAAAAAGAAGAAAGAAAAAAGCCTATTTCCAATTTACTGGGCATTTGGCACTGTGTCACTCACCAAGAGAAAAGGCCACTGAAAACTAGGTTCATCTGTGTATGTTCACCAGGCCCTATGAAAAGTGTTTGAGTCATTGTTGGTTTATAGTACAAGAAAAGTTATTGATGGGCAGATTTTAAGTACTGAATGGAAAGATACCAATGTTCTACTCTCGGCTCCATCCTGAATGACGATTTTCCCTATTTTTCCATCATTCACACACTAATAAACACTGCAGCTACTATAGTTATGGGATCTGTACAATGCAGCAGAACATCAAAAGCCGAGAACTGAGAAGGAGTTTGCTAATTCTTTATAACCCAGTATGATCATTAAAAAAAACAAAACTTTATAAATCATTATTATGTACGGAATAAAACAGGGGGCAGGGTGGTTTACTGCTTAGCGTGTTTGCCTCGCACCTCCAGAATTGGTGGTTTGAATCCAATTGGCACCCTTAGTGCACATAGTTTGCATGTTCTCCCCGTGCTTTGGGGGTTTCCTCCGGGTACTCTGGTTTCCTTCCCCCAATCCAAAGACACGCGTTGTTGACTGACAGGCATTTTCAAATTGTCTGTAATGTGGGAGTGAGTGTGTAAGTGTGCCCTAGGTAGATAGATTGATAGATGGATTTAAAAAAGGTAAAGAATGCCACCAATGTTTTATTAGCCTTAGATAATGTCTACAGCATCTGCCTTGCAAGACCCTGTGAATGTGTTAGCTAGAGGTGTAATGCCATTATCTGTATTTGTATCGGTTTCTGTTTTAGTGCAAATTTTTTTTAGAGTTTATTTTTTCCTCTCTTGGTGTAAACTTATGGCAGAGCCATAAAAGTAAAAAAAAAAAAAACCTGGTCAAAGCTGTTCACAAGCAGCCAATGAAGACTAGAGGCGGGTTTTTTGTTACAAACCTACGTAGGTTAGTACAGGAAGTAAATCTGGAATCACTAACGACTCGTTTAATCTGTTCAGAATCGGTTCCTTCTTCTGGGAGTCTATAACTCTGTCTTGTGCTTTTGGTTTTTGAGTCTTTGCAGACATTTTTACATTCAGAAACAGCTCTATAACACATTACATGAAAATAGGTGTGCTTTAAAGAGCCAGAGGAATGTTAACACATTTTGACATTTTTATCTTTATTAGATTACCACGTCTCATAATTATGCAATAACAGTAAAGGCCATTTGACGTTCTGTCTGTTCTTGACCTAACAGCCTGCACTTCGGCTCTTAGGCCTGTAGGTGGCTCTCGGACTTCATTTAGCAAACTATGGTGGCTTCATCAAAAGGTAAATCGATACAAGATGCAGTTCGTAAGTAAGAGTACATCGAACACTACTTATCATTAATGCGACTTCCAAATATGCAAATTCGTCTGTCTGTTCGGACTGGAAAGAACAATAATAATCATGGTTTGTTCCTTTAGCTATTTCACCTATGTAAAAAGAAAAAAAAAAAGAAAACAGCCTGGCTATGTAGTTCTCAACCGATTTATGAGTTAGACCAGAAAATTACTGCTCTGCTCCACATTGTCCAGTGAAATATGAGCCAATGATTGGTTGGTGTATACATGACATGGGCCTCGATTATAAAGTATGTAATATATGGAGTTTGAATTGAATTAACACTAGCTTTTGTGATTTTTTTTTCCCCCCCTCTACTGTGGAGCCATAGGCAATCACTGAAAGACTGAAAGAGCTATATATGGCTCGCATGGTCCCCCCCTTTTTTATATAGCTTTATTCAACAACCGAAACTGATTTCCGACAACCAAAACTGACTTGATTGATGAATGATTTGTTGGAAAGCCCAGCAGAGAGATGCTACCGGCTCTATAAATAAAAGCATTTCTTTTATTTGTACCGAAATATGGTTTTATTTTGCAGCTGAAGCACACAGTGTTTTGGTTGGGCAATTGGAACAAACCACTGATGGAAAAACGAACAGTGCGTCTCCGATCTGTTTAATGATATTTATTCCCTGAGCAGGGTTGCCAGGTTCTGTGTATAATGTCGACGTATTGCAGACAGATACTGCAAATCAGAAATGCACACCAGTGTTATGGTTTCTTATGAAAAGACTGAGGAAAAAGAGGGAAAAATTATACATTTTCCTATGCCAGATCATTTTGGGATAGTTTTGTATGTTTTTTTGAGTTGTAGTTAGGGTGGGAATTTTTCTGAAATCGTGTAACCCTCCCCAGGAGCTTTCATAAGAGAGCTGTTCTTTAAATGTACTATTTATATCTATCTATCCATATCCATACTGCTTATCCTACACAGGGTCATGGGGGAACCTATCCCAGGGAACTTTGGGCACAAAGCGTGGAAAACACCCTGGACCCCATTGCAGGGCACAACACGCATGCACTCCAGACAATTAGCAAATTCCACTTAGCCTACAACGCATGTCTTTGGACTGGGGGAGGAAACCAAATTACCTGGGCAAAACCTCACAGCACAAGGAGAACACGCACACAGGCAGATGCAGGATTCAAACCCCCAACCCTGGAAGTGTGAGACAAACATGCTAACCACTAAGCCACCGTTTCCCCATATATATTATAAACGGCTGGACCTAATGCATGTGTATATATACCTGCTGCTGTCAGCTATTGTTATAGAAAATTAATCAACAACCTTTCAGAATTTAACAGCGCTAGTATAACATGACTCGATCAGTGTACCAGCAACTGTTCTGAAACAAATGTTCTCAAAAATGGAACATGGCAATGGAATGAACTGAAATAATAGCCAATTTGGACAAAAAATAGCCACACAAACAAACAAACAAATTAGTAATAGGTTTACAGTACAAATATGAGACATTACATCAAACAGAAAACTAATGTTTAATAGCAGGAACAATGCTAGAGTATGAAAAAATCCTGATGACAAATTTCACATAAAAATAATACTTCACAGTATAATATCTGCCTTGCCCGGCTCCTTGAAGCTCGTTCTGTCTTTCTCATGCTGGATTTGGTTTGACGGAGGGGTTTTTCGGCATCCCCGTGTGTTCTCTTGTTCCGTCATCTTTGTGGTTCTTTGCTGGGCGACACCAGAAACAATGTAGGCTTTGTCCTTCTTTTCGTTCATCATCAAATCCTCCTCGTCTCTCACTCATGCTCTACATTTCCACAGCCACATACTGTACTTCCTGTGGAAAGCCTGAGAATAGAGCATGAAGCTATGTGAATGAGGGTTGGCTTGAGACATTTCCTTAGTGTCCAGTATGAGGCAGGAGATAGAGGATACAAGGGATCGTAAGAGGAAAGAGACAAATGGTGTGTGTCATGGATGTACCAAATGTGAACATGTTATTCAGAATGATCAAATAACAGATGTGAGCTAAGCAAATACAGACACAAATAAGAAAAAACAGTTGATACGTGATCGTGCAGACCTACCTGTAAGTCATAGAGAGCTGAAACTTTGAGGGAAGGTAGTCCCCCAGAGCACTACAGCGTCACACTTTCGGCCTGATTGGCCAGATGGTGGCACTATAGTGAGCATTTTTTAAAATGCATTTTTATGGAATCCTTGGGACCGGATGAGCAAAAACGTATATCTCAGATTTCATTTCAGCCTATAAAAATTTTTCCCGCCATCTTACATTTTGGTCCTATCGGGACCGAACCAGTGCCAAACGATTCTACGGAGTCTCCATATCAAAAGTAAAAAAAAAAAAGTTTGACCTTTTGACTTGAGGTAACTATGGTATGCGAAAACAGAGGAAGTAGGCGTGGTTACTTTGACATAAATGGTTATAACTCTTGGATGAAATGATATAGTCACTAAACTTGGCATGCTTATATGTGAGGTCAATCTGTGGTGGCACAAAAAAATCACACTGTTTTTCCACATGGTGGCACTATAGTACCAAAAATACATGTACCGTAATTCTCAGACTATTGAGCGCACCTGAATATAAGCCGCACCCTTATATGTGAGGTCAATCTGTGGTGGCACAAAAAAAAATCACACGGTGTTTCCACATGGTGGCACTATAGTACCAAAAATACATGTACCGTAATTCTCAGACTATTGAGCGCACCTGAATAAGCCGCACCCGCTAATTTTAAAAAGAAAGACAATTTTGTACATATATAGGCCGCACTTGTCTATAAGCCGCAGGTGTCCACGTTGTAACTGTCACGATTTGTGACGTAAACGAAGCAGGACGGATGCAAGTGCAGTTTGGACGAGAGCTTTTATTGAAACCGAGGAGAGCAGACTCGAGAGAAACATGACCAACTCAATGAACTAAGCTAACTAAACCAACTAACCTAAACATTAACTATGACCTAAAACGTGACGATGACTATGGACATGGCATGGAACAAAGACTCTATATCTATACGCTATAAACCACTTCTACATCTATATTCTAAACTAAGTCTATACAACTCTAAGCTATACTATCTGCTACTAGGCTATAAGCTATGCTACAAACTACAAGGCTATAAGCTATGCTACAAGCTACTAGGCTACAGGCTACGCTATAAGCTATGCTATAAGCTAACTAGCCTTAACATGAACTCAGACATGGACTATGGCTAGGAAACATTAACAAGAACTAAGACACATGGCATGAACAAAGACTCTAACTATATTCGCTATCTAATTCTAATTTTGGCGGCATGAAACTTGTTAGCCCGAAAAAAATCCATAAATTAGCCGCATCATTGTTTAAACCGCAGTGTTCAAAGCGTGTGGGAAAAAAAGTAGCGGCTTATTGTCCGGAAATTACGGCAATTGGCTGTAGCTATGGAACCGTTGATTTGGCTCAGCTGCCATCAGTGTCTGAGAACATTCATGTATGTTAAAAAACATGGCCGCCATTGGCCAATCAGTTTCCAGCAGCTATTAGACAAAGTTAACAATGGCCGATGGGAACAAAACTTGGTGGACCTATTTGACTCTAAAAGGTTAGTGCAAAGATTAAAAAAAAAAAAAATCACGGCTTTTGTAGGTGTCGACGGCTGTATATAATGCAGTGTTTTCAAAAATCACAAGTATTATATATCAAATGATACCTCTTCTCATTCTAAACAACTTTGCTTCAAGAACATTTTGTTAAAAACCTACTTTTGCAAACTGTCTCATAGGTTGTTTTGATCAATAGTAATGAAACAAATGCTACACGATTCTCTGGAGTTTATTTATAAATAATTATAAATAAAAAAAAAAGTTGAACTTTCCATTTTGCCTGTCGATGGCATGCCAAAAGTAAAGGAAGTAGACTTGGCCACAATTGTTACATAGTTATAACTCTTAAATAGAATGAGACAGTTTCACCCAACTTAGCATGCTTATGTAAGGCCTCAGTCTGAGGTCACTTGACAAGTAATGCAGAGTTTGGCCACTTGGTGGTGCTATAATTGTACACATATGCTTGTTCTTAAACATTGTATCATATGTTGGGTTTCCTCATTTTGAACAACTTTGCCTTTAGGACCACTGCTGTCAATCAAATCATTCATTACATATTTGAGATGATCTAAAAAAACTATTTTTGCAAATTAGTCCTAGTTTTTTTTTTTTGATGAACTGAAATAAAGCAGCACAATTCTGTGGATTATGTAGAGCAATAATTAGCAAAAAAAAGAGTTGAAATTTTGCTTTACCCTTGGAACATCAAAAGGTGTGAAGTGCTCATTGTGACCAGTTGGTGGTGCTATAACAGAGCAAAACATGGAATTGGCACTAAACGTGAGACCATTTGTCCAATAGACTTAATAGGATAGGATAAATATTGCAAGAATTGTCCTTGTCCAAGGCCCAGTCAGTGTATATGAGGATGATTGAGAATTTTGAAAAACATGGCCGCCATTGGTCCATCAATGTTCAGCAGCGATTAGACAAGCTTAATGGGGCCTGAAATATCTTAAAATGATCTTGGTTTTTCTTTGATTTAGGTGCTTATAGTAAAAACATTAAGTAAAAACATCTTTATGGGCCCTAAACGGCTTGAACCCCAATAATTGCTGCTTGCAGCTATATTTTTTATCAATGACATTACCTACCACACAGAGTTTAGTTGGTCATGTTTGTGTTGGATAACAGGTTGGATCACTCCAGGATCTTGAGTGTTATTGCTTCTTTAAACATAAAGTGAAAACTTGTATGATTTATTGTGTCAGTAAACCAAGCCTCAACATTTCATCAGGTTGTCAAAGAAAATGTACACTACGGTATATGAGATTATATATGATTTGTTTTTATTTACTTGGTTAGTTACTTGTGTATGAGCTGACCTACACCAACACTTTATAGCCACAACGAGGCATTGCAGATGGAATGGAAAGAAATTGAATATTAATATGGTCTTAAGGTTTGTCAGGTGATGCCGATCAAGCAAATGTGGGTGAGACTTGTGTGCACATTCTGTATTTATTAAGTAATTATTATCCAATGGCATTGCAACACACGTGTAAATAGGCATAATCCTGTCAGTTAACTATATTACTGCAACCCCATTTCAAGGGCATGTACAGTGGTGTGAAAAAGTGTTTGCCCCCTTCTTCATTTCCTGTTCCTTTGCATGCAGGTGTGGCAATAATCAGGCCTGGGTGTGGCTAGAGAAATTGAACTCAGGTGTGGACAACCACAGTTATAGTATGTTTTAACAAGGGGGGCAATCACTTTTTCACACAGGGCCATGATGGTTTGGATTTTTTTTCACCTTTAATAATAAACACCTTCATTTACAAATTGCATTTTGTGTTTACTTGTGTTGTCCTTGACTATTGTTTAAATTGGTTTGATGTTCCGAAACACTTAAGTGTGACAAACATGCAAAGGAACAGGAAATGAGGAAGGGGGCAAACACTTTTTCACACCACTGTATGTGTGAGTGAATGAGCGAAAGAGAGAGGCAGACCAACAGACAGGAGGCACTTGCTCTGTATGAGTTTAAATAAACACAAGCTGAGTTTAAAATTCAGTAAATTGTGATTTTTAATACCATTTCAAGTAGAGGTCGACGGATCGTGGACTTGGCAGTAGACCTCTAATTTCAACGAAGGAGTCACATTTACAGCCCCAGTTCCAAAAAAGTTAGGACGCTGTGTAAACTGTAAATAAAAATAGAATGCAGTGATTTGCAAATCTCATAAACGCATATGTTATTCACAACAGAACATAGAAAACATCTCAAATGTTTAAACTGACTAAATATACCATTTTAAGGGGGAAAAATAAGGGAAACATTTTTAGAGACTCTCTAAGATACTCTTTTAATAAGCAGTCGTGTTACTGACCTGTTGCCAATTAACCTAAATAGTTGGAAAATGTTCCTCCAGTTGTTTCTTTTTTAGTAAAACTTACCGTTTCTTGCTTTTTCCTGCCCTGACACAAGGTTTTTGAGACATGTCGTGCCCCTCAAATTCAAAATTGTCTTATTTTTTCCTTAAAAGTGGTACATTTTCCTCAGTTTAAACATTCGAGATTATTTCTATGTTCCATTGTGAATAACATATGGGTTTTAGTTTTTGTAAATCATTGCATTCTGCTTTTATTTCCATTTCACACAGCGTCCCAACTTTTTTGGAATCGAGGTGGTGGGAAACTTTCAACTTTTCAATTAACCATTCAGACACTCCGTTGTTCTTGGGTTACGTTTCATTTTTGCTGCTCAATCAAGCGGTGTGTCTGTATATGAAGAAATGCTGAATATTTTTACTCCTGTACGGTAAGGTGTGAATCATTGATCATGCAGTCATACTTGGGTGTGTGTACTGTAGGTAAGCAAGTCTCTCTCATGTTAGGTTGCCATGACTACTCTCTCAGTATCTGAGTAAACATGACCATACATGATCTGCTAAAATGTGTGTCTCCTGCCTCGGAATTATACAGGCATCGCTCACTTCAGTTGTCCAGCGTGTCACTAAAATCACTGTGAGGAAAATGATATTAGATGGTACAAAAGGGTCAGCACCCCCCTTTGAAACGTGCTTTTTATCTCTTCTTCAATCCATCTATTCATCTTCCTCAATGTACACCATCTTCCATTCTTCTCCTTTATAATCCCTCTCTTTCTTTTCATAGTCCCACTCGCTTTTTCCGTTTAATCTCACTGATCTGTGTGTAATTAATGACCATCTGGGTCGCCGTGGGGAGGAAAAGCTTATCGCTCAGCAGATGACCAACACACACACACACACACACACACACACAAACATCTGACAAATCCTGAACACTAAACTGAGAAATATTAAGCAGTTCTCCACTCTGCGTCGTAAGCACACCATTAATAACCATTAATTCTTCCAAGAGAATTTCTCATAAACCACGCCATACAGTCAGACATTCATGTTCATTTTTATAACATCATGACTTCATACCTATTTCGTGCAAATTTTCCATTGCACTGTTTGATTATCTACGCTCTTATGTACAGTTTCACGAGCTGTGCTTCAATTAATTATAGTGATGTGGAATATTGTATAATTTGTAATTTAACTGTGATTCATTTATTTTAGCCTGAAGTGCATGCTAGTTCTTAATATAAGCCCTGCCTTCTTGACCAAAAAAAAATGTAAGTGCCTTAATTAAATTAGCCAGGCTCCTTGAGTATAGGTCATCAAGTGACCAGTCTGGTTAATGTTTCAAAGATATTGATTTTTTTTTTTCAATTTCATATTTTCCCTTCAATGCCACACCCTCTATTCAAACCTTTTCTCTCCAGCCGCTCCGTCCAAAGACTGTGTACAAACACTGTGCAGTAGTACGGAAAATGGAGAAGAGGAAAGCAGCAGAGATTTTGTTCCATGCAATTAGTTACACATCTGTTTACAGATCATGAAACTTCAACATTCCCTGAATAAATTTGGGGATTAGTTTAGTGTGTAGCTGCTTGGTTGATTTTAAAGGTCTGCACCCACAGCAGCACTTATGTAAGCTCATCACTTAGGCTGTGTTTAGCTTAAGCCATTGCCGGCAAAAATGGAAGCTTCTGGTCGAAGGTCAGCTGACTTTGTCATTCTATCCATTATATAGATTTTTGTAGGAAACAGTTGGAATAGCCAAGGCCAAGAATTTTTTTTTGTTTGCTCTAGACTGAAGACGTTTTGGTTTGTGATCAAAAGGTGAACATGAGAAGAGAGTTTAGTATTTCCGTTTTTATTCCTTGGGTTTTATATGTAGACGTGTCAAACAACATGGAACACAGCACATTTTGTATCAGACCACCCAGTGTTTAGGCGAACAAAAATATTGGAACATGTGACTGACCGGTGTTTCTTGTTACCCAGATGTCCTGTTGGATTGTTTAAAAAATAAATAGCTCTGAACATCTACTCTTGGATTTAGCCTTCAGTTTCACCTGTGAAGACTGCATTTGTTGTTAAAAATGATAAGCCAACATGAAAACCAGAGTGCTGTCTATGGGAGAAAAGCAAGCCTTTTTGAAGCTGAGAAAAGAGGGAAATCATTCAGAGGCATTGCACAATCATTGGGTATTGTCAATACAAAAATTTGGAATGTCCTGAAAAAGAAAGAAACCACTGGTGTACTAACAACCAGACATAGAACACGTCGGCCAAGGAAAACAACAGCATTTTAAGAGCTGTGATGAAAATCCCAGAGATAGTCAGTGACCTCCCCAACAACCTCCACAGGTGAAGGTGTCACAATCCACTGTTTGATGAAGGCTTTGAGAGCAGAATTATAGAGGCCATACCACAAGATGGAAACCACTCACCAGCAGTAAAAATCATAAAGCCAGTTTGGAATTCGCAAAAAAAAAAAATACAGAGATGAGCCACAAAAGTACTGGAACCAGGATTAACCTCTACAAAAGTGATGGAACGGACATAGTATGGAGAAAGAAATATCTGCTCATGATCCAAGACGCACAAATTCATCTGTGAAACATGGTGGAGGTAGTGTCATGGCTTCGGGCTTGCATGGCTGCTTCTGGAACAGGTTCACCAATCGTTGTTGTTGTTGTTGATGTAATTCATGATGGTAGCAGCAGAATGAATTCAAATGTTTACAGGAACATTTTGTCTGCCAATTTACAGAGAAATGCATCCAAATTAAGCTGGAAGTGCTTTATCATGCAGCAAGGCAATGGACCAAAACACACTGCCAACTTAACAAAAGACTTTATCGGTGGGGGGAGGGTGTCTCGTATTCATCTTTTGATCTCAAAACCATATGTCATTGGTGTATAGCACAAACGGATGAATTAGCCTTGCCATCATGGAAAGAGATTTTTCTTTTTCTTTTTTTTTCTTCTTTTGTTCCACTAAGCATCAGCTTAGTAAGGATGTGTCCCTACAATTGTTTAACATTGTTACAATCTGTGCTTGCTTTAAAATTCACCTCGGACTGTAAATTATAGTATCTCGTAACGCTGATAATAATATATAAAACGTTTGCACACACTTGCATGTTTATTATGCTAATGGAATGCAACGAATGGCTCTTAATCAGATCAGTGTTTGGATTAATAATGAATTAAAGGCGTCACATCTCCATGAAATATTAATGTGCATTTCAAA